>VYXF01006607.1:414145-429641 GCA_013397295.1 Polioptila caerulea | reverse complement strand
GAAAATAACTTCTGTAATACAACACAAGGTCTACTCCTGAAGTGTTCTATCAGTGGATACAAGTCACATTGCATGACATTTAATGAAAGCTTTCAAAAAGTCTCTTGATCTGATTGCTAACAAAAGATCAGCACTTTTGCTAATGGTGAGAGGTTTTTGATATGGTACCCATGCACTGCAATAAAAAAAGTGCATTAGTCAGTAGCCTCTGTTACGTATAATTTGCTGTATTTCCATCTTGGGGCAGAATTTTACGGATCTTTACCCTGTTTAAATCCTCTACCAGATATTTGTCTAATTTCCTCTTTTAGGATATGAGACTCACTTTTGTATTTATTTTGTGCATGCGTGTGCATTTTTTGTGAATTTACTATGGATGATGCTGGCTGTCTCCAGTTACATCCAAATGGGCATTTCGGAGAGACTACTGGCATTTGCAGAAAATCTTTTCTTAAACACCTAGGCTTACCTACAGTTAAAAATGCTTTGGTTTGGTTTTTATTGGTTTGTTGTTTTTTTTATAAGGCATAAAAATCTGCTAGAACAACTATTCAAAAGGTGTGAAACAACTAAATCAGAAGAAAAAGCAGAGTGGTCATTACATTATTTTTATCTCATGTTTTTTGGGGTTTTGTTTTCAGGGTATTTTTTCAAGTTGCGTTTAATAAAGGCTGACATACAAAATCTCCAAATTTAAGTGGAAATACTGAGGGCAACTAACGTGAAGTTCATTCTATTGGATTTGCATGGCTTGGTTTTTGGCAATGGTGGGGCCACAGAGGTGGCTTCTGTCAGAAGCTCCTGGGAGTTTCCACGGTGTCCAGCAGAGTCAATCCCTGGCAGCTCCAATGATGGATGTGCCACTGGCCAAGGCTGGGCCAGCTGGAGATGGTGGTAATGCCTCTGTGATAACAGATTTAAGAAGAAATCAATACAAAGGTTGGGGGTGCGGTTTTAATTCCAATCAGGGAAGAGCAGAGTGAGAACCTGTGAGACAAACAACTGTGCAGACCCCAAGGTCAGTGCAGAAGGAGGGNNNNTGTCTCCCATGGGAGGGATCCCATGAAGCAGCAGAGGAATGACTCCTCTCTCTGAGCAGCAGGAGAAGCCTCAGGTGATGAACTGACCATAACCCCCATTCCCTGTCTCCTGTTGGGGTTGGAGGTAGAGCTGGGAAGGAGTGGGGGAGGGTGTGTGGGGGGATGTGGGGGGTGGTAGAAGGCATTTTTACGGGCTTGCTTTACTTGTTATTATCCTGCTTTTGTCTGTGATGGTATTTAATGAGTGATATCTCCTGGTCCTTATCTCAACCCATGCTGAGTTAAATTTTCTCTGCTCTGCCCAGCTGCAGAGGGGGTGAGTGAGTGGCATTCATGGGTACCTGGCATCTGGCCTGGGTCAACCCCAACAAGTATCAAATCATTATCATCTATACACTCTTCCAAAGAACTTTTTCTATTGAGTAATGAGTTTGCCAAAAATGTGCTAAGTGCAGCATAACCCATGAACATGGTTCAGTTAAAAAGAGGTATATTGTATTAAAGCATACATTTTACTTGGGAATTCATAAATATATTAATTTAGCAGATTAAACTCCTTCAGTGACCCATTTCTAATAGTTTATCTTCTATGTTATTGCTGTTTGCATTATTAACAGACTGTCTCTACACCTGAGCTCATTGCCTCAGTTACATTGAGTGAGAGTCAGCATCAACCAGCAGCAGGATTGGGATTGATAACCTGTTCTATTTCTTCTCCTTTTTGGACATTTGCCACTATAAATTGTAAGTTTGGTAAGCATCTCAGATAGAAGTTTTTGACTGTCTTCTGGCCAGTCTTCTGGCCAGTCTACTTGTAAATAAGCCTCCCAGGATCTGTAAATCTGTAATCCACGTTACAAAGACCATTAATAAGGGAAGATATTTTTTCAGAAGCAGGAAATGGTAACAGCTGCATAGGAACATATTTTTGCTCTGCTAGAGATTCAAAGCATGCTTTCAATGCCCAAGCATATTTTCCTGTTTGTACTTTGATTTCTATAATTTGCTTTTGTGCTTTTGAAATGAGCTTGTGCATGGTTTTCTCCATGAATTGAGCCACCAAGTACTTGGGTCGAACTGCTACCTGCTAGAAACTATTTCATCGTGGACGCATCATTTTCAGGATAGGTGTTTGCAATTTTGCAAGCAAATATTTAAAATATTTAAAACCTCTTAATCGCTTTTAAAAATCTAATCTCTTTAAATGTGAGTTATGATCTTGAATGATAGAAATTGGTAACAGTTATCTACTGAAAATAAGTGTAGCTCATATTTTAAAACCTTTATAAATTATAAATATGTGGTATTTTGGAAACTCTGAAAACCTTAAAATATCTGACAGCTGTAGAATTTTTATGATTTCTATAACCACATATGTTGGTCAGTATTGCTCATAAAGATTACAGTCATTGTATACTCGTTCTAAAAAAATTCGTCAGTCTGGTGATGTGGCTTCATGAGGGTCTTGATTTATTTTGAAAGATTCCTGTGGTAAGTTTTCAAGAGGGCCTCAGGTTCCCTGTACAAGTAAGAGTTAGAAGCCCCTCTTGCATAATTTCTGTTGGGTTGTTTATAGAAAGTCAAGGATGGGTGCTACAAGCTAACAAGCTATAAAACAATTCTATATGATACACTCCAACTGGGTGCATAAGCTTAGGCTGGGCCACTGTGACACCGGAAATCACTGATGTGTTTGCAGGATTGGCATCTAGAGGAAACAAGAAAATTGGGAACATGTGGTGAGCATAGCTCTAGTGCTTTGCTAGATTGTTCTTGTTAAAGATTAATATGTCAGCATGACTTAGAGTGAATTGAGTGTTGCCAGTCTCTCCTGGTCATCCAGTAAAACAAAGCATGTGTGACAGGGGTGAGTGAAGGAACTTTGCAGCCCATACCACCAAACCTAAAACTGCAACATGGCAAGTAATTTCCAATGCTAAAGTCTTTGCTTTCGAGGACTGCATGTTGCCCCAGAGTCATCTTAAGCATAATAGGACCTGGAAACCATAACTAATCCTTTTCTAATAAAAATATCTCTTTGTCTCTTCCTTGGGAATGCTGTGAGGAAGTATGCTGTGTATAAAAGGACTTCCAAATTTAAGCAGGAAGAGAAGTACAAGTTTGTATACAAGGATGGAATTAACTGCAAACCTTCCTTTCATCTCTTCCCTCCCTTTGTTTTTTGACTCTGTAGCTGGCATCAAAATGACAGCAGGAAGAAACTCATGTTTCTACATACTCACAAAAAGAGAATGGGAACTTAAGGCATTGGTGCATGTCCTTTGTATGTTAACAAGAAAAATATCAGGACGATTTAGAATCTGTGTTCAGTCTTTAGTGCTCTTCATAAAGCTGCTAACAAAAGGCTTCTTTTTGTTTTGCTGCAGTATAATTTTTAATGCTGCTGACAGACTTAGTTGCTGAAATTCAACCTCTGGTTATTCACAGAGCAGATTTGAGACAGCTGCAGTTGCATTTTCTTGAGAGTGTTCCAGAAGCTGTACTTCTCCCAGACCTTTGGGGAACGCTTACTGAGGAATGTGGAGGACCTGGTGTCAGTATTGGCACAATCCTTGGACTGTTTTACTAAGGTTATGCAAAATCTCCCAGCTGCATTGTAATAGCAGCCACCAATCACTTGAAACTGAACACTGACCACCAATTTTACAGACAACAGCTTTTTCTTTCAGATTGGAACTAGTGACCTGTGGGTAGGAATGCTTTGTATGCAAGTATGGATGTGCTTATCCAAAAGCTAATTTTATTAGAATATAATTGGTGGTGGCAGTCTAGGGAGGTAATTTCATGCTTAATTTTGACAGTGAAGTTAGGGTGGGAGTTGGGCTCATTGAGTTTGTTTTTTGAAGTATAACAAACAAGTCAAAAATAGATTAATCCTCTTAAATATGTACACTGTACATGTCTCAAGTGCTTGTGAGTGAAGCTACAGCATAAAAAAGCCACCAAGTACCTATCTATACCTACATGTCAGCACTTTAATTCCTTTGCAATAGGTAAATATGCAGTCACTTCAACTGTATGCTGCTGAGGACTGGCAGACATTTAAATATTGGTATAGATATTAACATATCTTTATACACTTTAGACCTAATTGTTCCCCTTTTATTTAAGTGCAGGTTCTTAAAATTTGGTCTTAAATAGATAGTGAGCATGTATTTATGCTTATGGTACTATGCGAATGTTTCATTTATTTAATAAAAAATTCAGTTGAAACCATTTTACCAATATTTATGGATTTAAGAGCTCCTGGGGATTTATGGGTGAAGAAAGGAGAAATTAAGGTTTTACAGTAATCCTTTTTCTTCTTGAGCCCTTTCATTATTATCTATATTAGTCTGTCATAAGTATCCTTGTATGTATTCCAGCTCCTAATGACTCATTCTGAACATAAAAAATAAAACTTCCATTTATGTAGACAACTGAGCAATTTCTGAAACTCTAAGGGGTTTGGAATTGTCCAGCAGTTTGGTTAATTTCCATGTGGTGTATATTTCTATTCCCTTTTTTTGGTGAATGAGTATGCTTTGGTTCCTTTGCAACATTTACAGGAACAGGAAGCAACAATGCTATTAGTGCTCTGAGCTGGATTTCTGTTTTGTTCCAGGCAGAGTTCCTAGCCTTGAGAGTGAGTATGTCACTTGGCAGTTTGAAAAGCTTTACCTCCTTCAAAAAGTAGTTCCTTGCAGCACCCTTTAAGGAAATGAGTTCTTTCTTGTTGAGCAACAAGTTTATGCTAATAGGGACTGTTATTCCTATCTCCTGGAGCATACAAGTTTAGCAACTTTATACTTTTTTCAAAGCACTTCTGTGTATCTAGAGGTGTTAGGCTGCTCCTAATCTGAAAATTTATGGATCAAGGTGCATCTATAACAGAATAGGAAGCAAATCAAACAACAGGTGTATTTTATCATTGCCTCAATAAAACAAAACAGTCAAGCCAAGACAGAGTTTCAAAGGTTCATTTCTAAGCTGTGTTAGGTTTTAATTAGTGAAAGAACCTAGTGACTCACTTATTTATCAGTAGTTATTTACTAAATTTGCGGAGATATATTTTATGTTAGACTGCCACTTCAATTCTAATTCAATGTTTACAGCTTTTCAAGTTCGACTTTATTTTTTAAATGTATTTCTACCAGTATTGATAACAGAAATGCCTTGAAAACGAAAGCTTTTTGTCAGAATCCATTCCATCAATGTAATAAAAAGAATATAATAAAGATTTCATTTACTGAAATGCCATTCCATCCTTTAGTACAGCAGTTTTTGAGCAACATCCCTGCAACTATATTTCATTCTGGGGAGGTTCTGAAATCCTTTTTCTCTCTCCACCCTAATATCTTTTCTTTGCCCTAAACTCGAAGGATTTTAAAAAATAGATATAAAAGATTTTGAAAAATCCCCCTGAATCATCCTTTGTTGGACAGTGACTCCATACTTCTGGTTTTCCCCATTTAAAAATTACTAAGGACCATATCATAGTGTCCACTGCAAAGGACAGTACTGCACTTTTAGAAACCACAGCTGATTAGTGTGGTAAGAGGAAGGAAATAGCAACCTATGAAGCATTCTGTCTTACTTAGTAGGAGTCATACCACATTTTCCCAGAGTAGGGAATCCCGTGTGACTTGGGGAAAAAAAAAAAAAAAAAAAGCAGGTTATTGCCTATTTATACAAGGAGCAGCATTTTCTCTCCTAATTTTATTACACATTATTTAATGCCTAAGGTAGTTACCTGTGCTCTGAGAAGCCAGTTCATTCTTGAAATTGATTATTAAAAATGGCAGCTTCAACCAAAACTCTGTGATAGCTGAGTTGTCTAGGGCTGCCTAGAAATGTCTGCTCTGAAACAAAGAAATTTAACCCAACATAGGGGTTAAGGTGGGAACTTAGAGACTTTAAGAGTCAGATGGGTACAGAGTCCATATTTCCTAAACAAGGTGCCTTACAGGGCAGAAATTCCATGATGCACATCATATCCTAAGCCACAGTCTGGATACTCAAACTCTGCTCTCAGCATCGCTGGCTCACCACATTAGAAGCCTGCAGAGACATGCTAAATGACAACTTCCATGCTTCATAGCTCTGCATGTAGAGTTTGTGGTGGTTTCAAAACAGTTTGCTTTGACAGGAATACCCTATATGAAGTAGTTTTGTAGTAACTCAATGAATTTTTGGAAGTTATCTTGCCTTCCTATCTGCAGCCTCATGCACTCTCTCACTCCCTTTCTCCATTAAAAGGAGATTTATAAAGTTTGTAGGTTTTTATTTACTCATTTTTTACATCCTTTCTATTTTGATAGGAACAATGTTTTTTTCCTCATGGAGTGTGATTCAGCAGAAAAGTCAACCATTTCTTTAGCTTTAAAGTTGTTTAAATGGACTCTGGGTTAAAAAGAACTCATTCCCAGCCTGTCTCTATAAACAATTGCTTCAGGCCAAAACCTGACTTTCCTTTCATGAAGGAGCCCAGGGGAGGGATCCTTTTTTAACCAGATGTGACACACAATTATCCAAGGGTGCTCATATTCTCCCTGCACAGCTGAGTTCAGTGCTTCCTGATCACAAGATTTTAGTATTCAGTATGGTACCACAGGCTGTCCTGTTTTGAGTGTGGGTGTATTCCCCTTGAATGATACGGGAATCCCATTTTGTTGTCACAAAATGGGGTGAGTAGTGACAAGGATTTAAATTGTTGCAGAATATAGGTCCTATATTTGTATTTGTATATTTGTGTTTATTTGTATTTGATAATACAAATAAAATGAAAGCCATGGTAATGTCTTGAGCCATTTTGTCTTGTGTTTCTTTTGCAGCCTGGTTGCTACTAAAGGTTACTTATTTGCTGAAATGTCCTAATAGAACACACTGCTTTTTAAACTTATTTTTTGTAAATCCACCAGCAGTTCTTTTTATGTTGATATGCACATTGGATCAAGCAAATGGCTGCTTGATGTGGTTGTTAAAGTCTCTATGATATCAGCAAATGACCTAAGTGTAACTTTGGGAAGTTTTTTTGCATGACTTCCAGGAGCTGGAGGGCAACTGAAGTAATAAGTGATTATGACTCATAAAGACTAAAAGGAGCTGAAGCAGGAATTTACAGGAAAGAGCATAAGCTCTGGCTTTTCCCTGCTGTGATTTTAGGGCTATTTTTATTAGAGACAAGGGAACTTTTGCATGTCTAGAGAGAAGGTGAAATAAACAGGGACATAGATATCCTTAGAGAAAAATATAGGTGAATGAAGTAAGGAAATAAGGCACTAATAATTTCCAAATTCTGATGCAGGAAGAACCAGGAACTTGCTTTTAATTTTTTTTCCCCTTCTCTTTTCCATCCTGTCAGTAATCAAGTGCACTAAGGTTAGGGTGCACCCATACTGATTTCAGGGTCTCAGCAGTTGAAGTTACTGTTATTTTGCAACCAAATTCTTCAAATTATAGCTAGTGAAGGAGTTCAAGCTGTTCTCAATAGGACTGGGCTGCGAAACCTCCTATTTTACTGTAACTGGGGTGAAAGATGCAAAATGTTATGAGCAGTGTCTTCCCGAGCCCAGTGTTACTTATGAGAGAAATGCCTGCCTATGCAGAAGCTGTCCTTGAAATTAAGATTAAAAAAGACATTACTATTCTTAACAAAACAAGCATGGTAATAACAAAAGCAAGCTGGATGTAATTTCTCATTAATATAACATGCCTTCCCTTCCAGCATCTGCCAGATATTCAGAAAGCTCTTTTTGAGATGGGCTTGATGAGAACTCATAGCTGCTGAATTCAAGGAGGATGTTTGTGCTTTTATATCTGTGGAGGCCTAACAGACAAGAAAGATTTGATCATTTGAAAGACCAAAAAATAAAAACATATTTTAAGGAAACTTATAAGATAAATTCGTGTGTTACAAAAGCTCTCTTCCTACTCGTCCCTGTGAATGCAGCAAAAAGGCCCCTACCTGCAGCTGCCCTGTGTGTCGCTTGTGTTAGCATACCTCACCCACACCCACAAAGGCACACAAAGCTGTTTTGCTTTGTGCTGGAATAGTGCCATCCAGGAGTAACAGCCAAAAGGAGAAATTCCTTTGAGCAACATTCATTGCCCTAAGCCAAAAACAAAGCAGAAAGATGCACTTCTCTCTTGTGAAGCTGGAGAGAGTGCCAACACAAACCACGGCTGATGCTCTGAAATGGTGCAAGTCCTTGTCACTATTTCAAATTCAGTGATGCAACCTGAGTTTGCATTGACTAGCTTTCTTGTAAATGAAAGCTTTTTAAAGTAGTTTAAAGCTTTGGGGGAAAGGAGCTGGTGAAGGGTCAGGAGCACAAGTCCTGTGAGGAGCAGCTGAGGGCGCTGGGGGTGTTCAGCCTGCAGAGAAGGAGGCTGGCTGGGGACCTTAACACTCTCTACCACCTCCTGAAACATTGTTGCCAGGTGAGGGTTGGCCTCTTCTCCCAGGCAGCGAGTGATAGGACAACTGGAAATGTGCTTAAGCTGCGCCACGGAAGGTTCAGTTTGGACATCAGGAAGAATTTCTTCCCTGAAAGGATTGTCAAGCATTGGAAAGGGCTGCCTAGGACAGTGGGGGAGTCACCATCCCTGGAAGAAGGTCACCACCCCCAAGAAACAACGAGACATTGCACTCAGTGCTGTGGTTTTGTTGACAAGGAGGTGTTAAGTCAAAGATTGGACTTGATGATCTTGAAGATCTTTTACAACCTTACTGATTCTATGATTTCCCATTATGTTATTATACTTGTTATAAAAGATAATTTCATAACTATGGTATGCTGCAGGCTCAAGGTAGCCTATACCCCAGGTACTATGCCTTTTTTGATTGCTTCCTTGTAAAGCTTTAAAAGGGAAATGAGATTATACTGCACAAAGGAAAACTGCTTACCTCAACTTATTAGGGTCTGTATTTTTCACTCAAATCAAAGGAGGGGACTCACTGATTTGAGGAAAGGGGCTTTAATTTGTCTACATGGTTTGCCAATGAAGAAACATGAGAGATGCATGCCCTTATGTCTCAAGATAAGGCAAAAGAGCAGCTAATTTGAGGAAAATGAAGATCACTTGGGACAGACAACTTTAAACTATATCTGTACTATATCTGGATACTGACCACTTCAGCTTCTAGATTGAGATGAACAATAAGCATTTCAGCTGCAGTCTAAGAGTGAGGTGTGCCCGAGCCAGCCAAACTTCACATGGCCTGACAAATCAAAAATGAAAGCACATAGTCAAAAAAAAAGCCATAACTTTGATCCAGGTTCTCAGCCTGAATAATAGGTGTTTCGGGAGTTAAACAGTTTGTATATGTATAATTGATATGCAACCTAAATAAATACTGTAGGTGGGGGTCATGGAGTCAGATGTTAAAAGGTCCCTGGTACCATGTCAGCTGTGCTTAATCATCTAATTTGAAAAGTAATGCACAGATGCCACTGAGAATGTGGACATACATGCTCAACATCACCTTTAAACACCAGCCTGAACACATATTCAGGGTAGCATAAATTAAGGGAATTTGATTTGGAATCATGATGTGCAGCCAGCAGCTGTGTATCAGGAAATGTATTGGCAGTCAATAGCACCAAAAAAAAAAAAAAAGTTGATTTCAGAAAGAAATTAGAAAATATTTTAATTCATACATTTAAAAATGCCAAATAGAATACTTTACAGTGAGAATTATTAAATGTACCAAACCAGAGCTAGCATGTCTGTGATTTATGTAAGACTCAGTAAAAAAAGAAAATTGTTCTCTCCCTTGATAAAATCAAATGTACCTGCTTTTTGTTTGCAAGCTGTTCATTTTTAGGCTAACCACACTAAAGACAAAAGCCAAGAAAGTTAAAAAATTATATTTATTCTCCAAGTAGTCTCCATGTCACTAAGGGGAATGAAACTGCAGATGCCTTTGTTCATTATTATGCAAAAGATTTACAAACTTGGTTCAGCTTTAGACCTTTATGCCATTTCTAACTTCCTTGATATTCTTCTCTGAAACAAAATAGAATTACATATATAGAGTTTTTGTATCACAGAAATCATCACTGTTAGTTTGATTTCTTGGATAATACTGATCCTGCATTTCCCAGGACCTACATCTTGTTTAAAATGTTGTGAAAACCATCCAAAATCCAACATCAGTGAACAGCAGCCTCTACAATCAAGAGGTCAGACAGTATGTCCCATATTACAGTGCACTTCTGTATGTACTCTGCCAGCCTGTTACAAGCACCACGGCTTTTCTAACACTGAGACCATGAAACAACAGAGGCCACCACTGCAGCTTAAACGATGGCTTCCATCTGGGGCTGCTGCAGAGGCAGGGAGTCAGATGCAGTCTTATTCCTCTTTTGCTCTGTGTGGCTGCTCTGGAATGTACTTTCTAGGCGAGGTACAAAGTCACTCTGAACTGTTTCTGATAATGTAATAGAATAACAAAGAAGTTATCCTGTGAGTTCCAGCAGGAAGGTAGAGAGGAAGACTTTCAGAGAGAGCAGAACAAGAGAATTTCTTCAAGTCCCTCCTCCCAGCTATACATTCTTATTGTTTCTTATGTTGTCATAGTCCAGAAGCAGTATGAGTGCTTGTCAAACTCATGCAAATATTAATTATTCTCTTGCGAGAAAATCCAAACAAAAGTTAATTGGTGGAAAGCATGCAAGCACATTTTGTTTTGGAGGTGTTAGATTACCCCATGGTTCCACCTCTTGCTGATGTTGTTCTAATGAAGGCATAAACACTACTGCCTTTTATGTGCTTCAGCAGCTAAGTGAATTTTAGTATGTTTGGTGATATATTCCCCACATCAGATGAACTGCAAAACACTTAAACAGGGCACTATATTTAGGTGAGAGTCAGTCTTTTTTTTCCACAATTGGCCTAGAATGCACCACGTTTGCAGTAATCTGCCACCTGCTCCTGTTTTCCTCAGCTGAATCTACCCCAAGCCCAGCTTTAGAAATTTATATAAATAGATCGGTATCCTATTTCTACAGACTGGCTATTTGATCTTTCACATCTTTTTCTTGTTTCTAACTTTAGTGGAATACTTTTCCTACTAACTTCATGTTGCCCCTTGCTCTTTCTTTCATTTTTCTCTAAGTAGATCTCCAGTTCTGCAGTATATGAATGCCAAGAGTACTCCCAGTCCCAGAGCATTGATCTCAGAAAAGCAAACCTAAATGAGAGAAATGTCAAGAAAAATAATTCTTATTGGTATTTTCTTTTTCTGTTATTACAAGACAAAGAAAAATCCATGCCTATAATTTTGCTTTTAAGGGCTCTTATTTACCAGAGACGGAGTTTAGGCTCAAGGCAAATTCTCATTACAAAAATGACTAGCAGAGATATGCCTTCTGGGTTCCTTTCTGTAGCTAGTTAATTATGTCAACTTTAACCACTAGGGCCCTTTCCAGGGTTACTTATTTTTGTGGCAAAAGTTGATTAGTCAAGCTTGGTTACACTGAAGCCAAGTAGAAGAACTTATTCCACGAGGTATCCTGGCCCCACCCTTGCTCAGTGAAATCCACTGGGGCTGGGCTGTCTGAGCTTGGACATGTAACAAGCTGCTCAGGAAATGTGAGAATGGGGGGATTGTTAACTCCAGTGAAATTTGAGGCTTAAGCTGGTTGTATTGTGGGTTTCCTTCCATGGTGAAATGGACTTGGGGTGGTTTATTCTTTCCCCACACTAAAGTGAGTGAGGAAAAATGTAGAGCAAATTCAAGTTTACAGAGTGCTGGATTTTTGTCATGTTCTTTGCAATTTGTTTTCTGAACTCGGTGGTTAAGGACTTTATTATGCCACTGAACTACTCTCCCTGTTGGGTGAAAAATCTTGGATATATTTTTGTTTTGCCTGTTTTTCTCTTATTATGTATCTTAATACTTCAGACTTAGGAAGTACTGATTATTTTTTTTTTGTCACATTTTCTCTTTGGTTTTGTCAATTATAGGAAATTATTCTTTGAAATGGTAAAGGAAGTTTAGAATATATAGTCAAAAAAACGTGGCTAGTTGAAGTTAGACCTTGAAAAATATGAGAGATGTGTAATTTATAAGAATTTTATATTGAAACACCTTCATTCTTAAAGTATCTATGATTAAAATGTTGTTTTATCAGATTTCTAGTCTCTTGCTAATTTTGGAATATGCTGATTGAAAGTGATAAATCCTGATTTTTATTGCAAATGTTTGTTTTCAAAATTTGAACAGGAATTAATTGATTTTTGAAAGAAAAAACACCATGATCACTGTTGTTGATGCTTTTGGCATTTTTAATTTTTTTAAATAGAATGTGAAAGAGAGAGCAGGCTGAAATTTATTCTTATTTTCAAAGTATCAGGTAATTGTATGTTTACCAGTGTGAATTTCTTGAACCATGGCAGTTATTTCATTAGTAATCAAACTGGTTTGATTTGTCTTTATATAAGGTGTTTTCAAATATTTGGGGTTATAGGTACACAACATGCTTAAATATCTTAAATGCAAGCAAGAACTTCACCAACTGTGTTTTTAGCTGTGAGTGGCAATGCTTCTGGAGCTGTAGGTGACTTTCACATAACTGCTTAGTTCTTATAGAAGATCCAGCCTTTATTTATATTGCTTTCAGTTTGTATAAATTTTTAAAAAATAAAAGTTGCCATAAAAAAAAGCTGCCATTAAAAATCGAACGTAAGGATAATAACTTCAATGGCCTAAAAATTACTGATTTCCAGGGGTTCCAGTGACAAATCCTTTCTTTGATTTGTATGAATGAGTAGAGACTTGAGGAAAAAGACTGTGGTCTTGTTATATCAGACTGTAACAATGAGCATTGGTTAGAGGGAGTATTGTTTAATTAACATAATTTAAAGGGTAATAACCTAAATCTTTTATGTTTAGTTTGATCTATTGTGTCAGTGTGTATTCAAGACATTGAAGTGCTTCTTTTTTAAATCCCTTTACTTTGTGGAGTACTCAGCCTCAAGGAGTGCCCATGCATAAAGAATTTGCGGTTAATTTTTAAAGTAGTTCTTAGGAATTAACATGTACATGCAAATCCTTGCACGGAGAAATGAAGTTGTTGTTGTTGTTTGTTTAGTTTTCCTTTCTCTGGGATAAACTTGAATAAAAAGTTTCTGTGCAGCTGTGTGTGTGGCCTTAGCAAAAATTTACAGTTCTTGCTTTGTCCTAAGAGTCATGTCAGACAAAAGGACAGCCAGAAGTCTCGGTAGAAAGGTGCCATTTTGCAGGAAAATAAAATGATCTGGTAGTATCAGGACAAATAAATGCTTCATAAATGACTTGCTAGCAATGTGTGCACAAAGGGAACTCTACTGAGAAGCTTTTTTTGGTTGCCCAAGGCTAATGCTGCTAGAGCAGTACAAGCTCATGCACTGGGATAACAAGGAAAGATTCTGGGACTATGTGGATTTGCTTCCATTTTTGCCATCTACACAATGAAGTGAGCAAGGAGTCTAGTTTCCATATCTATAATATCAGAATAATCATCCTCCCCATTGATAATGCACGTCTCATGACAAGTAGCTGCTTGTTATGCTGAGCATCAGCTGCAACCTATTTTGATTTGTTGGTTTTGTTGCAATTGATCACAGCAGAAACAGATATTAGGTCCTAAGCAGATGGAATTATTTAGGATATGCATCCTCTAGAACACATTTTGTTAAGCCTGGGAGAACTGACAACAGAAAATTCAAGCAAAGTTGCAGGCCAATAGCACATACTGGGATATGCTATTCTGGACTTAGAGCAAATAGGTGCATTAGTCCCAGGATATTGTGTTTCAAACCATTAAATAGACATAATGAGGTGATGTACTGGTGTAATTACTGCTAGTGACAGGAACAGAATTTGGAATCTGTGCCTGGACACTTACAAGGGGGGGCAGTACATGAGGCAACTGAATAGAACCAGCTTCTTAAGACGGATAGATACATCAATTATCCCTTAAAAACACTTTCAGTAGCTTCTTCCTCCTACAATTGCTGTTCTGTCAAGAAATGCTACACTAGTTGAGTAGTGGTTCCATATTTTTTTGTTCCACCCTATTAACATTCAGGTTTAGCAGTCTTTGCTTTTGAAACTGGTAGTGGTCATAGTCTGTAGAGTTAAATTTTTGATCGAAAACCACATTTTCAGTCTTCTAAATACCAGTCAATGAGATGTCTCTGTAGTAATTGTTTTGTTTGTTAGTTTGTTTAAGAGTAAGAAATAAGTCCCAAATAACAAAACAAAAAAACACACACAAATACAGAACTTAGCAGCACAGCTATCCCATTATATGACAATAATGGATATCAAAAATAAAGTTGCATACTTGCTCCTGACATGGTACTTTTCTACTCCCAGGCATTAAAATTGTTCACTGCATTTTGTCTGTAGTGCTGAGCACATACTTCCAGTCTCAGTCAGAAACTATATATTGACAAGAGGGCTCAAAGTGTACAGGTCTGATGGTGAAATACCAGGTGAAACCATAATTTCTAAACTAATTAGATGTCATTTCCAAACATTCTCTTTTGGTTTCTCATTCCCATGTTAGTTTTAAACCTAGAAAGTGAACTTTCTTTAGAGCTAATGACTGATTTGGAGGGATCTTGTGAATGTCTGCTTGGAGATTATTCTCCCATAGGAAGTTCCCTCATCCTCTTTAAAATTTAACTGGTACCTAGCACTAGATACATGTATGTGGGTTTGGTATAAAACTCAAGGAGACATTATTTTTGGATGTTTACATATATGTGTGTGTGTATTCATGTTGCAGAAGGTCTGGGGCTGGGGGTTATTATTCATTCTACTATTGTTTCTGCTGGCTTCAATAAAAGAGCAGCTGGTTCAACTAATGAATGTTTAAGGTGCCCATTATTTCTCTCCAGTCTCATCTGTGCTGCAGGGAAATATATTCTGATGGGAACACTTCATAACACAATTATTCATTAAATGACAATGTAGTTCCCAAGGTGTAGTAACTGCTTTATTTCCTTTTGTTTCCTTCTGTAGTCAGCTTCATGAAATAGAGGGATGAACAAAGATAGGAATCAAAACACATTGAACTTGGGACAGTGTTGAAAGCTGGGACAGCTGTTGTTATGGGGATGATAAAGAGACAAGAGGGGCCTTTGTAGGGGTTCCACAGAGATGTTTATTCCAGCCACGCTCGTGGATTGTCCAGGGCCAAAGGCAAGCCTCATGGGAAGGGTCCAGGTTCAAGTAGAGGGGTGGTGGGGACTGGGAGAGCATCAGGGACCAATTGTCAGGGGCATGGGGGCAGTACAAAGGTGGGGTTAGGGTGTGGGAGCCAATGGGAAAATAGGGAGGCAGTGACTGAGGGACATAGGGACAGGGATGGGGTTAACAGGGCTGAGTGAGGGAGTAGAACAGGGATACATTGGCTTAACAGAAACAGGGTATCCTGTGAGAGAAACCTCTTGTGTCT
>VYXF01006607.1:332822-410832 GCA_013397295.1 Polioptila caerulea | reverse complement strand
TTTTTCAAAAGACACGCATAATTGTTTCAGATACATTTTCTGGCTTTTGACACCATGTGTCCTATTGGAGCTGCTCTTTTTCTGGTTGCAATTTAGGGCGGGAAGTGTATCAGAGTTGCCAGACTAGGTCTTTCTCTTTAAAGGTATGTAGGAAGTATGTGGATAGTCCTGGTTTGTGCAGAGGAGACAGAATGGAAAAAAAAACCCCACTTGCATCACTAGCTTTAGGATCTGTACCTTCTGAAATCCTTCTTGTAAAACAACTAACCTAATCCTACCCCTCTCCAAAAAAAAAAAAAAAAAGCCCAAACCAAAAAACCAGTCACATATTAAATAAAAAAGCAAACCAAACAAAGAGCATAATCCCCCCAAAACAAGCATTTGTAAGTCTTAGGTCAGATGGAGGTAGTTATGGCAGCCATGAATTTAATCATAAGCAAAAATAGTGCTGGTTCTCTCACATAGTAACTATTTGTGCCTGCAGTTGTTCTCCACATTAATAGAGGGTTGTCCTCCTAAGTGGAGGTAATGAAAGTACATTTTTTGTTGTTTTCTGGACTCCCATTAAAATTTATGTATGGGAAAATTTGAGGGAAGAGAAATGTGCCCACTAGACTTAGGGATTTTAAATAATCAAGAATGAAATTTCATTTTATTCTTCTATCAGCATAGTATTGTTCAAGAGATCAGGAAAATGAGAGGGTGCACCAAGCTAGCTTTGGGCAGAACAGTGACACTACTGGCTATATGGGTATTGCTCACATGCAGCCTAAATTTGGACATCATCAGTTTTGACAATGAGAGCTGAAAGGGGAAAGGTCCTCATGCTGCACTGTGTTGGTGGAATGGTATCACTGACACAGATGACAAAGGGTTACAGCACCAGACTATTCCTTTTTTCTTATTCTGTCTGTTGAAGAGAGAAATGCTGGATATGTCCAAAGATTTCTGAGGAGCTGCTCCTGTTTCCAACCCTGTTCTCTCATTTGCATAGTGCTTTAAGAGCTCTGGCAGAGCTCTTACCAAGGCTTGTGACAGGATGGGAGAGGAAAGAAAACTAAATTCTTGCAACAGCAGAACAGGCAGAGGGAGAAAGCCTGGGGGAAGAAGGAAGATGAATATGCCATTTGGGGATTTTGGAGACAAACTGCCCTCCAAGGGAGGTGGTACTCAACACATGCTTTGCTCAGTTACTCAAAACTGAGAGCTCTTTTGGAACTGCAAAACTAAGTCATATGCCTGTGCATACAGCATGCCTGCCCTGCTGCACTTGCATCTACTTAGGAGATCACTGTCACATTGTCATCTAGCCAAAACATAAAAATAATGCAATGAGTCACCACTGCCAAATAACTGTAAGTTTTGAAATCAGCCTATACCTGCTCAATAGGTCGTTCTGTTTTCACTCAGATCTAATGCACCACACAAAGACATGGCAACACTTCTCTTGGCTTAAAGGCAGTTGTCCATTAGGTAGATCTAGCTATAGATTTAAGTCCAGGCCTACAGTACTGGGGTAGTAAATAGCTCTGGATTTCTCTTTGACTTGGTAGATCTTTAATTTGTCTAGGTTTTTTTCCCTCTGTAATGTAGGAGTTTGGAATGGTAAGTATGCAAGAAATCAAGACGACACAAGCTTGTGGTTGATTCCTGTTCTGTGGCCTCTCACTAATTCTCTTGGTTATATCCATAGACTCTTCTGCCAAGATTCTGACAATTACAAGCTGCTGAGACTATAAAAAATGGAATCCTTATAGTTAGTCCCCAAGACTATCAGGTACCCTAAATCCATGTAATAGCCAAACTTTAGATATCAGGGTAATAAAAGCCTTGATATTTTTATTTATTGCTGTCACTGTGTACATATGTGACACAGGGTATGACAGAAGAGCTAGCACAAGATAATGAATTCTGAAAAGTGCTAAAATAAAACTCAGTGCTTCCCTGGTATCTTAGAGCAAACATAGCTTTCAAGAAGAAAGCACACTTTTCTTTTAGAATAGATCTTTTCTCTCAGCAGTAAGAGAGAATATATAAATTATATAACAGCCCAGGGGCTTAATAATCAGTTTTGGTACAACACATTTGTAACTGGTGGGGAGTGGTTGAGGGGAATATTCTGCTGCCTTTGTTCCTCTCCTCTTTCAAAGTTATAACTTTGGAAAATAAAAAAAAAAAATTCTCTTTGCTGTATTACTTTTGATATTGGCACTGTTGGCAAGAGTAATCTTCACTTACCAGCTTCATGCACCAGTGAAATTCTTCATGGCAGTGTGTGTGTGTAATTAAATAATACTTCTGAAATCTTCAGTGTCCATTGCTGGGACACAGGGGAGATCTTGTGAGCTTAAAAAGTGCAACAAAGAGTAGAACTCTACTACATTAATTAGAGAATTTGACATTTAGATCAAAGGTAAAAAGCAGGCAGCAGAAGTGTTGAAAGCTTTTCCTCTGAGACACCAAAGTGAATGGATTTTAATTTGAATCTCTTGATTGAAGTAATGAATTTCAGGTTATATTCAGCCTTCTGCTCAGTGCAAGGCTTGATATCACATCTAAACATGTTTGGTTTTGAAGATGTCTTGAATTAAGAGTCCTGCCAACAGCAAACTGTCTGAACAAGAAGGGTTCAAGGTAGTCAGAGGTAATGATTGTCCTGCAGTCTGTCCTGGCAAAAGAGGACCGACATAGAGACATAGAGACAGAAAGTGAATGCTTTGTGGCTTGGAGCAGAGGAAAGTAGAGAGAGAAGTGTTAGAAAGAGATTAATACAGGAGTTTGAGGAGACGTTGATGCAACCTCTTTTATAGGTACTTGTTTTTAATAGTAAAGTCTTAGAAGGCTAGGGGGAACTAAGAAAGGGTGAGTGGAGGAAGGGGGACTTGCTGGGTTTTGTGGACAGTGGTTCAATCCTTATTCCTCATGACCTTCACACTTCCTTGTCCTGTCATATCTTTTCAGACAAAAATAATTTAATTACAGTTACCCAACTGCTTCAGGAGTGAAATACTGCTAAAGCAGGGGAAGCAAGAGTGGTAGTGACACACATCTATTCATCTGGCAGGAGAATGTGACAGCCAGTCTTTCAGCCACTCCAAAGCAACGGGTGTCTTGGGGTGCTCATGAAGGCTGACTAATATAAATTTTCCAAAAACCTATGAGTATGTCTGTGCCCATAACTCAAGTTAAAGATTCATTATGGGAGATCTGGTATATTCTTTATTCAGCTATTTTTCCCACCCACAGTGCTACAGCCTCTGCTGCTTAGAAAATGAAAATGAGAGTGGCAGGTGAAATGGAAGAGACATTTGATATACCTGACACCTAGTTCATTTTTCACATCTGAAAGTTGGCTTCTCAGTACTGTTCTTTTAAAGGTAATTCCTCAGCTAGGCAATTTTAATAACTGCTTCCCACTAAGTATCCACCATGCCCACCTCCATGTTTTGTACATATACTTGGAGGTAACAAGTGACACTCTGTGCTCTGTCTGAAGTGTGAGTAATAATACTTGGAAATGTCTGCTTTATCTAAGGCATGGGGAGTATTGCATGAACCGCAGATGAAAGATGCTGAAGATGTAAAGCAAAGAACCTTTTCAATACTAAATAATGAATACCCTGTTTGCCTGTCAATGAAAATTTTTGCATTTTTTTATCTGGACAAGCAGTCTAAAAGCAGAAAGAAGTAAAAGAGGAGGCCTTCTTCATATCACTGAAACAAGCCTCATGTATCAGACCTTGATCTTCATGGGAACTTGTACCTGCTGAGCCTGGCATCTGCTGAAAGGTTAATGAAGAAAGGCACAAGTGGCTGAGAAGGTTTCTGGAGTGCATTCATGGTAACCTCCTGCTGCAGCTGCTGAGGGCCTGACAAAGGGTCGCTCCTTGTTGGGCCTGACACTTACAAGTCAGGAAGAACTTGCAAAAACTGTGGAGGTAGGGGCAACCTTGGCTGCACTGAGCACAGATGTTGGCATTTGTGCTCCTGAGAAAATGAAACAAAGCATAGAGCAGGATTAAAATCCCTGGATTTTAGAAGAGCAGATTTTGGCCTCTTTAGGAGTCTCCTTGGAAGAATGATGTGGGGTACAGTCCGAGAAAGCTGCTTAGGTGGTTTGTTTTTTTCCTCTTAAGGGTTGCATCCACCAAGTCCAAGAATAGTTCAACTCAACATACCGGAAATTGAAGCAAAGATGGTAGGAAACTTGTGTGGATGAACAATGATCTTCTGATGAAATTAGATACAAAAAAGAAGAGACACAGGATTCAAAAGGTCAAGTCACCTAGGAGGAGTAGAACCAAATGTGCAGGGACAGGATTAGGAATGCCAGAACCAACGTAGCATTCAATCTAGCAAGGGATTTAAAAGTAACAAAGGCTTCCAACAGGTCTATCAGCAGCACAGGACAGACCGAGAAAAACATGGGCTCAGTGCAGTATGGGGAAGGGGACTTGATGAGAAATAGCATGGAAAAGACTGACATGCTCAATGCCTTCTTTGCTTTGATCTCTACTAGTAAGACTTGTCTTCACAAAGGCTCCTGACACCAGTGGGAAAGCCTAGAAGAAGGAAGACTTAGCTTAGGGGATAAGAATCAGGTTAGGGAATTTTAAACAACAGTTGTCAAGCACAAATCCATGTGTCTGGAAGGGATACACCCATGTATGCTGAGGAAATTGGCTGATGTCATTGTATGGCCACCTTGGATCTTTGGAAGGTTGTGCTGATAGGGGAAGGTTCCTGAGGAGTGTAAACGAGTAAGTGATGTGCCTGTCTTCAAGAAGAGAATGAAGGAAGAACTGGGAAACTACAGGCCAGCCAACTTTACCTTGATCCCTGGGAAAGTATGGAGCGAAAGTATGGAGCCATTAATTCTGGAAATAATTTCCAAACACAGCAAGTATAAGTAGAGGATTGGATTAGTCAGCACGAATTTATGAAGGGAAGATTATTCCTGAACTGTATTATAGCCTTCTGCATGAAATAAGTGATTGCGATTGGTGAGGGTGTGATGCAAGGAGATGATCACTGGATGCCTATCTTCCCTTTAGTAATGCTTTCAACACTGTCTAACAAAACATCCTCACAAACTGATGAAGGATGAACCAGATAAGTGAGTGAATAGGGAGATAGATTTCAATTCTGCCTGAATTTTAAGACTCAAAGGCTTGTGGTGAAAGGCATAAAGTTCCAGCTGCAGATCAGTCACTAGTGGTGTACCCTAAAGGTCAATACTGTTATAAATATCTTCATTATTTATGTGGATGATGGGGCAGAGTGTACCCTCAGGAAGTCACAGATCATACAAAACTGGGAGGAACTGTTGACAAACGAGATAATTGTGTTTCTTCTCAGAGAGATCTTGATAGGCTGAGCAAGGCAAACAGCATTGTGGGTTGCATTAGGAACAGTGTCACAAGCAGGTTGAAGGAGATGATCCTTTCCCTCTACCCAGCCCTTGTGAGACCACCGCTGGACTGCTGTATCTGTTTCTGTGTTCCCCAGGTAAAGAGAGACATGGACACACAGCAGTGAGTCTCCTGAAGGTCCCCTATGCTGATTAAGGGACTAGGGCATCAGTCATGTAAGGAGAAGACGCAAAAGTTGGGATTATTTAATCTTATCATTGTGCTTTATTATCTCTTGGAGGGAGCAAAGAAGATGGAGGCAGATTCTTCACAGTGATGTCCCGTGAAAGGCCAAGAGGGTGTGAACTGTAATACAGGTAATTCCATTTGAGCCCAATAGCAATAACCCAGCTTGTTTTCTGACAGAGTGGCTTTCTGCTGGCTTAGTTCCCAGCAGTTTGTGGTGTCTGCATCCTTGGAGAGGTCCTGCATCCAGTTAGACTTCATCTTGAGCAAACTTAGCTGAGTTTACTCTGCTTTGGTCAAGGAGGTTGGACTAGAAAATTTCTAGATGAACTTCAATTTTTAATTTTTTTTTTTTGTGGAAGTCTATGAAACTGAAATATGGCCACTGTAGGAACCAGAATCCCATTGGAGTCTTATGAAAATGATACTAAATTATAGCATTTAAAATTATAAGTACAACAAAGCAATGTGTTTTCCTTACCTTTAATAATGAACAGGCGCCCTGATTTTTCTTTCAATTGCTGAGTCCCAATGTGTGCCTGTGAATGATTTTTATAGTTTACAGAATTGGTAGCACTGCAAACACTTTGAGGCCAAGAGATAAAAAGCCCACCCCATCAGAGCCATCCTACCTACATCAGAGATATTTTTAATCTAGCTTGTAGCTACAAGATAGAAATTCTTATTATGGGTTCTTTCAAGAAGAGAAGTTAAAAAAAAAAAGGTTAAAACAATGTATAGCACAGCAGGCTAACTTTTTAAATGTTAAACACTTGATATTTTAAATGCATGTCATAGACCAAGGACAGTTTGAAATGCACATCACACTCATAATCAACTGACATGCTAACAATCAGTCTAGATGGTCAAACTGGTGATGCTTTTGTGGGTCTAGTCCTTGGGTCTCTTTCTCGTGTGCATAGTTTCCCTTATAGTAGATAGGAAATGATTACTTGGGCAGCTAGCCCATCCTGCTAGGTTTTAAATGCTCAGCCACGTGTAGACAGAGATATTTCTGCATCTATAGGGGCTGAGATGGGGAAAGGAAGTAGTGTTGGAGCCAAACCTCTTCTGTATGACTCCATGAAAACAATAACTGCAAAGAGAAGTATCAAAATGTGACTCTTATTGTCTGGTTCCTTTAATGTGGACTCCTCTGTGTGTGCAGGCAAGGCTCACTGGGCTTTTATTTTATAGCATCTGGAAATAGTAATGGTAATATCTGTGTTTTGGAATAGGCTTTAGATGGGTGAAAGTATGCACTAATAAATTTAGAGCACTCATATTTGGTTCCTTCTGCTGCAGACTTTCAGCTTTGCATTTTCCACCTCTCACAAATAAGATCTCTTCTTACATTCTCTTCCTGTACATTATCCTAATTTGGAACCTCCTATAGGTATAAGGTAAAAAGGGGAAACTGAATAGTGGACACCTTGTGTCGTGGGAAAAGTTCATGTCTCCACCACTGTCCCTAGTGCTTTGGGTCTAAGAAATTTTATCCCCACATCAAGTTTAAATATTAATGCAAAGTTAGTTTTGCTTGTTACCAGCTCATCTGGTTACTGATTTGTTTGATTCTTGATATTTTTTTCATTCTGGCAAGTCTGATCAGCTGGAATGACAAGACACATCTTCAAGTCTGAGAGGAGCACCTATCCTCTCCACATCTGGTTTTAGGGGACTGCTACATAAGAGTGAATTTATATATTTAGCAACACTGTTTGAGTGACTAAAGCATGGTTACATATAGGAAATTCCCAGTTATCCAAAACTCCATTTTTAAACAATCTCTGTAATTCCATCTTCTCTTGACTGCTGATCATTTGACCTCAACTTTATCCAAACACTCTGGATAAACCAAATGTGGTTTGGCAGCCAGGCTTCTGTTATATTTAAGCTTGATTCATAACGTGGCAATAGTCTGGTAATGACACATATCCACTTTTCCATAACGTACTTAAAAACCCGTGGATAAATCAGGAGTGCATAAATGCTGTTTTGCTTCAAATTACAGTGGTAGGAGAAAAGGAAGTATTTTTAAGATCACACAAAAACACATTTTCAGATGACTCAGTTACAAAGGGCTATGAGGAAGGGAGATGTCTCCTTCCCAAGTGTTCAGCAAGCCTTTTGGCACAGAAAAGTCCCTTTCAGGCATAAGAAGAAAGCAAAGGAAGGGAAGATGTTCCTGTGTGGTGCAAAGGTGTGGGTACCCAGATCAGAGCAGGTGTCCTCAGGAGCAGGGAGGCTGGTGGAAGAAAAGCAAGGGGAGTAAAAACCAGGCCTCAGGAATGGGGAAAAAAATTAAAAATTTCAGAGTCCCCAAGAGGACTTGACAGCACAAAACCCCCAATGAACTGATGGCTAGAAAGGGAACACTCCTGAAAACAAGGGATCCTTCCTACTAGCAGACTGGCATATTTTAAGGCATATTTAAGGCATATAATTTAAGGCTTATTTGGTTACTCTATGTCTATACTGAGATTTCTTTACATATATCTATTTCATGTTTTGAGTGTATTGTGCTATTAAAGCCTGGTCTCCATGTTTCAAAACACTTCTGGTGTATTTTGATAAGTTCAACTTGTGGGAGAGATGCAGCAAGATTCACTAGTGTTCTCAGTGATTATAGCAATTTTGAAGTAGGTTTGCAAAAATTCCTTCCCAAGGAAAATATGAAATAGGTTTGCCAGAATTCCTTTCCAAAGAAAATATAATTTTTAAAGTCTGTGGGAATTTTTGTTTGATTTAGAATTGATTTTTCTCTATCTGAAGCAGAGATACAAATTTCTGTATTTGAAATTTGAATACTTTCAACCCTAGCGGAACCTCATCTGTAGCCTAGAATAAATTTCCACAAACATGTAAATGATTGAGAACTTGTGGGAAGTACCATTTTTACGTGGAATGTCACCATTGTGTCAGTTAATGAGAAGATCCTGACTTTCTAAAAGTCTTATTGGCTTACTGGATCTTCACTTCCTGACTGCTAAAGAAGTTCTGCTGATGACAAATTGTCTTTGTATGAAGTGTGAACCAGAATCCCTCTGACTAGTTGTGATTACCAAAATTCCCACACTATTTTTACAGTAACAGTGTTTGCCAGAAAATTCATTCCAAAATTCTATTAACATTAGATATGCTTTGCCTAATGAACTTTCTCTCCTAGTTCTTCCATATTCTCAATTCAATTTTAATGGAATCTAATGCAATTCCTTTTAAAACTTAGAGCCTTTTAATTTTATTTTTTTTTCCTTAATAAAACACAGATTAGGAAAGCTCAGATTCAGGCTACATTTTCACTTCATGACTTTATAGCTGTGGCAGTTCACATAATTTAATGCTATAGGGTCTCAAGTGTTTCTTTATTTGGTGATAGCAAATGTATCATTTGGTTAATTGGAATAGATAGATCCAAGTGTTTTTCTAGCCCTGCAGTTGAGAATGAAGACTTTGGATGGGGTTTAATGTCAAGATTTCTGATGAATTCCAGAGCAAATGGGTTAATACCTAAAATGGATTGTTAGATCTTTGGTCTGTCAAAGATGTGGTTGGAGAAGTCTCTCATTGTCTTGTTCAGTTAGTGTGTGACCTTCAGCAAGTCCTTCCATTTCTCTTTCCTCCACTTTCTGTCTGTAAAGGATGATAATGGTTACTGAATCCCTTAGGTTTATTGTGAAAATTAATGGGTTAATAATTTTAAAGCCCTCTAGCTCAACAAAAGATACTTCAGATTATTTTTCTCCCCTCTTATTAATGATCTAAGAGAAGTTTGAGCTAATGAGTAAGAGGTGAAAATAAGTCTCCCATTATTAGTTCCAAGAAACATCCACCACTTCTAAATCATAAAAAAGAAGCACAGATTGTTTGACAAGATTTCCAGCACTGGCTGTGAAGGATTCTTACTGAAATTGCTGAATCATTCTGCATGATATTTTACATACTTTAAAAACCCACATGTTCAGTAAATCACCCTGAAACTCCAATCTTTCTTAAATTAACAAATGAGTTTTATCAGATCATTAATTTAGGCTTTTAAAAATTTTATATAGACTCTTTAGACTTGTGCAAAGAATTCAATATGCTTAGTCATCCAGCATTGATTATAAAATCCAAAAGTAACAGCCTGGGCTTTAACAGCACATCATTGGTTTGAACTTCCTTTAGCTTAAAGGCCTTAATTTGCTTTAACTGATACATGTTAAGGGGGAAAATTTAGAGTCTCAAGGAAAAGTGGTGAAAGGCAGCAGAATTGTACAATGGCTTTAGGAAACGAAGGATGCATATAAAGGAGGATGAAGTGGATTTGGACACAGTTCCGTTGAAGGAGACAACAGATCAAAATAAACAAGTATATATGATGTTCCCAACAGCCAAACAAGTATATATGAGGCTCCCAAAAGCTGCAGGTGGTATGAATATCTTGCTGTCATTTATGCCTTTGGCAATCTAAAGCCTTGGTTCTTCTCTTGAATTCAACAGCAAATCTCTTGATTATTTTGTTGGAGAAAAATCAAGCTTTAATCATTTCAGGTCCTATGGTATCTTGCTCAGAATCCATCCTTCAGTGTGGTGGGCTGATGCCTAACAGAGTAATGTTGATAATGTTCCTAGAGTTGATTGCTTGTGTCTTTTTAGGGGCAGATACCTGTAGTGTGTTCTGTCAGGGAAATCCCGGTTTTGGAGAATGGTCTTTTTTCTGGCCCAAAGTACAAGTTAAAACTTGCAGCTTCTTCCAGATATTTCACAATCTCTTTAAAGTATACCTGCTTAGCAAATTTGCATGATTTGCTCTTTAAATCTCTCTGAAATTTACATGTTCCAGGACTAACCTGTGCTTTCCACTATCTGCTTTTACCTTTGTGGAAGCAGTAATATTGGGTATACTTGTAGTAGCCTGTTTGTCACTCTACTGATCAGGAATAGCATGGCCACAGAAATGGTGCTGTATGGTTGAATCTCGAAACAAAGCCTCTCATTGAATTTTGTTGTTCATATAAATCACTATTATCTTTTGTTGGTTGAAAACAGAGTGATCTCTTCCTAGCTGGAAACTCTATTACATACAATGAAATGCTCTGGAGGAATTAACTCTCATTGCTGTTTTCTTTTCTGTGCATGAGATTACACAATGCTGAATTTCTGCACAAACATTTGTGTAGAATCTGTTCGTTCCTTTGTTGTAATCCTGTTCTGACTAAGGGAATTAAATGTCTGTGAAACCCGATGCATTTTGCAAAGAGGAGATGGGTATGTGGTCCTAAATCATCATAGAAATAATGGTGAGTCTTTAGAAGCTGCATTCTAGGAACAGTGGCCTAATTGGCTCTTTCACAGTGCTTGTAAAAGAAAGCTGACAGTGGTTGCTGCCACTGCCATCTTTCACTTGTAAGGAAAAGTCTGGGATCATACTCATATATGCTAATGTCTCACCCTTATTCTCTGGGAAATCAGATGCAATTTATAGTTCTTTTTTTCTGTTTTATATGGTCATTCTAGTGAACAATTTGATAAATACACTTAATGGTGTTTGGTAAATACACTTTTGGTGTTTTTTAACACAAAACTTGTTCAGGCCAGCACTTGAACCATCTGAACCCCCCCTTCTTACTTACTCTGCAACAAGACATTGCCGAGTCATAGAATCAATTAGGCTGGAAAAGACCTTTGAGATCATCAAGTCCAGCCCATGACCAAACACCACCATGTCAACTACACCATGGCACTGGGCGCCAGTCTTTTCTTGAACATCTTCAGGGACTGTGACTCCACCACCTCCTTGGGCAGCCCAGATTGAAATGTCTTTTTATAGATTGAAATCCCAGATTGAAATTGAATCTGAATTTTCATACTATGGATTCCCTCCTTTTTTACTTTTTCTCCACAATTCCCCAAGTAAATTTCCAACCTTTCAAAACCTTCTTATTTTTAACATTTGTGCCCCTTATTTTGGCAGAAACTACCATTTAGGGTGGTTCTTGCTACAATAACTGGCATGTATAATCAAATTTCAGACTAATAAGAAGAAAATATCACTTTGTGTCATACTTTTCATCTGTTAATACTTGTAGACTCTTTCATAATGAAAAAGTCATTCCTGTGCAGGCAAACTATGCAGTCCTCTGGTGAGCTATTGTGTTTAATTAACTGGGTGGGAGGGGTAGGAGGGGACAGAGTTTAAGAAAGGCAGTAGCTGTATGATGGCTCTAATGGGAAAAGAATTTATTTTTTTTTAAGTGAATGTTCCTCTTGAGCTTTCTACACTTAACACTTACTGATTTGTGGTAGGTGCTGAGTAAAGTTTGGCCTACAGATATACCATGGACTAGTTTTAAATGGCACTTGCAGGAAACACCGTGGCAATAGATGGTCATGCTTTTCACTTCTGGGATCTGGTGACCTGTGGCCTTTAGGTCAAGCTCTCCTGCTGCCAGACTACACTGCAATTGTTGAATTTGTGGGCAGCTTCTCAGTGAGAGCTGCTTTGTGTGGAGGTCTGCAATGCTGGAGATTCAGTAAATTCAACTTGCTTCCCAAGAGGACTTTGGGAGGGTCATAGACATCTCCAGTACTTTGTCCTATTCAAATGTCTGTACAGAAAATCATTAAAGATCAATCTTCCTAAGGTCTTGGGATCCTGACCTCTCTTAGCAGCAGAGTGTGAACAAAAACTTCAAAGTGTTGAACATAGAAAGAAATTGGATTTGTGCATAGGTAGGACTAGACTAGCTTACAAGAGGCAATGGGAATGTACCTGCCTGGAGGAAAAAGGTCATTTGTTCAGAGGTAGAATTCTTGTGATGTACTTGACTGGGTGAAAGTTATTTTCTTTGAATTGCCTTTCATATTCAAGGTACTGCAGACTGCTGTGTAATAATAAATTAGAACTGCAGCACCCATGCAAGCAATTATACATTTGGCAAAAAACTTGCATCCTGTCTACAAGTTGTAAGTGTTATGAAACATAGAGATATTTGATATTTTACTAGAATGTTTTGCCCTCCAAAATTGTCATGTAGACTTAAATATCTATCTAGAACCAGAGTCAACCATCTAGCCTTTTCTGAACATGTACCTATATTAAATAAAAGTTTATTATATAATGCCAAATTTATTGTAATAAAATATTCCAGCTAAATCTGAATTCATAGCAGCCCATCATTTTATGTTTCTTATGTATCCCTCCAAAAATATTAATAATGTAATATGTACTTTTAAGTAAGACAGCTTCACAAGCTTATGAAAATTGTCAAGAGAATATTGCATTGGATTATAAGTAAATAGGTGTTGTAGGAAAAAGCAAAATTTGGTCAATTAACTATTCATATGCTAATGAGGATTTCCCTCAAATTTGTCAGCCAGAGTTTTTTTTTAAATAAAAATCACCCAACCCACTACTTGAGTAGGGTTAGCCAGGCCTGTTTTTTTTTTTTTACACCAGCATAGACAGATACTAGATATTTTCTGTGGCTCTGTCCTTGCTGTGTCTCCACACAGTACCCTCTCAATGACTCTAATGAAATGAGTTACTTATGTTGGTCAAGAAAGAAGTCTGAGGGAAAGTATGGTTATTTTTTATCCACTGGTTATGACCCCACCCTCCCCTCTGGCTGGTAGAGCCAAATGCAGAGGGGGGCCATGGATTTTTTTTTACCATTGAGAAGTAAAATACAATTTTGTCCATAATGTGATCAAAAGCTTGCACTAGTCCTAACCTTAACTACTAGCATGGAAAAGGCTTCCCAAGCCATTGCAATAACAGCAAAAACTGAATGCATTAGCTCAACTATTACTCTTGAACACTTCAGAGAAATGCATTAGTTAATTACTATTATTACTGCCAGCTGCTACCTGGTTAAGTCTGCAGTTTATTTTACTATAGCCTGCTGTGGAATAATTGTTCTGTTCCATGCACAGAGGTTTTCCTTAAGTCTGAGAAACTGTATAAACACACTGGTTGTTTTTGAAGGGAAGTTTTTTTGTGAACCCTTATTTCTCAGCTGTATTTCCCATCTCTCCTGTTACCTACCCATTTTCCCACTGTCTGTGAACTTAGTGCTCCATTCTATGCCTGCCTTCCAGTACCTACAGACTGCATAACAGAGGCAACAGGAGTTGCTTCCTACTCTTGCAGAGGTGGTCCCTGTAGGAACATCTCCATTTTTCAGTTCCCAATGCATTCATTCATTCATTCTTGCAGCACTAAAGGCTGAAAATGCAAAACCTGATTCCTAGCTATACCTCTGTCACATAGGAGCTCTGGTTTACCTATTTCAGTAACCATAACAACATCTGTGCCTTTCATCTGAAGGATATCAGCGTGATAAAAAGCTGGTATGAGTAGTAAGTTAGACAGTTTAGTCATCAAGTTGGGTTGGAAGAAAATAATATCAAACTATACCAAAGCATACTATTTACCTCAAGCAAAATGTTTTGTTCTTTATTCTAGATTACATAAGATCAGTTTCTTCTTAATTAGAAATTTTATTTATGTTTTTAAAACACAATGTTTTGATGATTTTTTTTTTCTGATGGAATTCTCTGTGGAAATTGCTATGGTAAACTTCAAATAGACATCTTCAAATGACACTTTTACTTATTTCCATAATATATGATAAAAGCATTTGCTTGGTTTTATTATCCTGTCCTATTGCAAGTATTTATAGAATCATCATCCCAGCTGCATTTATGAACTAGTTATAAATTACTTGGACTCAACAGCAGCTGCATTCTACTAAATGGATGCAGTGCAAATGAGGCTTCTCAGTTTAAGAACTGCTTTTCACCTTTCTGCTGAGAATCTCAGAGAAGTAATGTTTGCCATACCATAGCCTCTCTTAACCTTAGAGAAATTTATGCAGCCTATATTTAACTTGTATTAAATGTTTTATAATGCAGCAGTTGCTAAATAAATTCTTTTAATGATATAACACATCCATAATGACAATTTTTTTTTTAAATGTAAATATATTTCATACAAAAGTTCAGGGAAAGGTGAGGGGCAATGGCAAAGAAAATCCACAAGAGTTTTTAGAATGAGGTAGCAATGATTTTTACTTCTAATTTTGTGTGAAGTATAAAAAAGCAGAAACAAGAACTTTTCTTAGTATCTCCCTTCCTTCTCTTCCTCCCTCCACTTTACAAAGTGAAGCATTAAATTGTTTTCTAGTTTTAGATAAACGAAGTCCTGATGGATTACACAGTGACAAGTAGAACAGGCAATACAGTGAAGCTTTAGCTTTAAAAAAAGACCCAACCAAGAAAATCTTATCTCTATGGCTTTAAAGTTGTGTGTGTGTGTGTGTGCCTATGTGTTAAGGGATTCTGTGTTGGTACTGGATGGCTAAATTGCTCATAATTGAGCATTTACTAACACTTGGTATATACACAGTTACGGATTTTTGAAATGGGCCCAGTGGTCAAAAGATATATGATTTGTTTCAGTAATGTATTTGTCTGGTGGCACCCGATCTATTAATCAAGAGAGTGATTTTCCAGTCAGGCAAGTGCTTTGCAAGTAAGGCTGATTTATAAGTATAGAAAATAATGGATAGTTCATGTGCCTGATTTATAAGTGGCATTACTGTCATACAGATGGTTTGAAACTCAATACTTTATATGTTGGATGTAAATATCTATTTTATTAATAAAGATTGACTGATTTGTGAATCTTTATTCTAGATTTTAGCAGAAGTCATGCTCTGATATACATTATTTCTCAAACAGGCTATTTTCCAAGGTCCAAATTTTGTAATCACAGTTTAGCTTATTGAAGTTTACTTTGCATTCTTCTCACTTCATGTTCTTACCAAGATAAATTACATTCTTTGTCCTTTCCAGGGTACTGCCTTGATGAATGTTGTAAATGGGTGATTTTCTATCACTTCACACCTTCTAGTGATGCTTTTTGCACAGCCTTCACATTTACCAATAATTTCTGACCTCTGTTTATATCTGGATGCCACTTCAAGAGCATCTAGTGCTTTTTCTTAGTAGCTGCATACAAATTACCGCAGCAAACAAATTAATGAATGGATAGAAACTGTAGCCAGGGGTTGATAATACTTCACAAATCTGTTAGTGGCTTGGGAATTCTGGGCTATAAACCAAGTACTTGGAGATAGTAAGCTTTCTGTTGCATAATTAAATTGAATAAATTTGTTCCATCTGAGATCAAAAGGAAAAGGTGCTCGTAAGGTGGATCTTTCTGCAGTTTTTAATCAATATTGGATTATATTTAAAAGCTATTTGTAGTATTTAATCTGCTTTTTTTTTCCCTCTTCATACTACTCCTCTGTTGAGAACCTTCACACATCTTTTACTGAATTCTGTGCTCCCCAACATATCCTTTTCATTAGTTGAATTCTTGAATAAAGAACAAAAATTTTGAGCTTTTTATTAAAAAAAAAAAAAAAAAGCTTTTAACTGAAAATTATACAGCAGATTTGAGTCCATTTTTGGGATAGCTTCAAAAATATTAGTAATTTGGAAGCCTACAAGCAGTACTTTACACAAACAGTCTGATTGAGCTATTCACAGTGGGAATTCAGATCCTTATTGAAACACTTACTCTTGGTCATCTGGCTTTGTTTGCTGCTTAATGGTTTAATCTTCACACAGTCTCAACAAACAGCTACTTAAATGAGTTGTGATTACAGTCACGACAAACATATGTAGGAACCACAACTCAGGCTCACTAATTAGTGGGGGAATTTTGTCAGGAAGATGGGGGTGGGTCAGAGTTTGGACCAGCATTGGATCACTGGATATGTAGCACCACAACAGTACCTTGAGGCCCTGACTTGGCCTGTTCCTCACTTTGCAAGACAACTGTCAAGGACAAAAGGGAACAGTTCAAGGATATGAATAACCCATATCACTTTCATGTTAAAGTTAGGGACAGATCTCATCATACTACACATGGAGATGCAGCATGCCATGAGAGAGGAAACTGGAGCTCTGACCCCTTCAGTCAATGGTTAAATTCTTGACTGTTTGAACAGACATCCCAGTCAGTACATGGCTTATTGGGAATTCACAGCACCATGAAGGTGGGGCACGATCCAGCAAGATTGTCATGGAGTCAAGCCAAATGGAAAGGGTCAGGAATAAACAACCTTGCAGGGCTGTCATATAATCGTATCATGACTATGGGTTGTATCCCTGACCTGCAGAGTTTCAATGGATACGATAAATGGATGTGGATGGAGAAGAATTCTGGAAGTCCACAGCAATGCAATGACTGGGCCAAGGCCAGAGAGAGTGAGAATGAAACACAAATATCTCAGTTCTGCGATAAGTGGGTGTTCAAAGATTTGTGATTAAAACTTTGTTCATGTTCTCCTTTTCTAGTCTTCAGTCACTGTATTTCAAACAACATGAACCACAGTAAGCTGTAGAGGGTTTTGCGTGGCAGAAACTTTAAGAAGATCTTATGTTAATTAGAATAAACTAGAGTAGCTTCAGATACTGTAAAGAGCATTATTTTATGATCAAATTCATGTTGAAGAGATTCACTAACAGCACATTAACTCACTGTAAAAGATCTGATAAAGTGTAGATGAGCTACACAACTGACTATATTTCTTGGAACATTAATTATAATTTAAACTTTAATATGCTTACAACTGTTACTTTGAGAATAAAAGGGACAATTTAAAATTACAAAAAATTTAGGTTTTTATCTCTGCTTCATTTACACTACCATATTTTTAAGTTATTGTGGGATTAGATAGTGTAACTTCAATTTATAGCTGGCTGGAAAATTTTGGAGAGTTTGTGTATACTGAAAATTTGCAGCTGGAGAAAATATTTAGCAATCATTTTCTTGAATTCTGTGTTTAAGAAACTCACTCTGCACTGTGAAAGCTGGAGAGAAATATTTTGGTCTGACTGAAATCTCTACGTGTGGTTTCACAAATCACAGAAAAGTGGAGTTTGGTACCAAACTGGTCTCCAGCATTAGCACATAGAAAGAGTTCTGTTATCTTGAAAGTCCTGGTAAGCTCATGGTTTGGGCTTTCTCTCTGAACTGCAATATTCATGACACTTTGTTTCAACCTTGGCCTTGCCCTTATCTGTCTTTTCACATATATGCAGAAGCCCTATCTACTGACTCAGGCAGAAGGAATGGGCAAATAACATTAATTTTCCAACCTAGTGCAGTAGATTTGGTGAAGAGAATTTGTGTCCAGTTAGCTCAAATAATATCTTTTCTGTTTGATTTTAAATAACTATTTTAGTCAATTTTGAAATGCTAGAATATTTTTATTTGTGTGTTTCCAGACATATTCTGTATTTTCACCTTTTCTCTTAAGAGTAACCCCTCTTTTCTCTTTCAAGTTTCTTTTCTAATGCATAAAAAAATCCCTCAGAATTTCTTACAGGACAAGAGCAATGATTGACAATGAGTTTCACCTCCAGCTCTTTCACAAATGTTTGAGTAGGCAAAAGGCTTTGAATTCACACATTGAGTTACAGCTGTTACCCTTACAGGTCTTCATTGGTGCATGTAGTAGGTTTTTTTAGATTCTGAATCTGAAAGGACAACATTTTGGATTCTCAGCTAGTGTAAACCATTGCTGACTGGAGTCTCCCAGCATTTACACCAGTTCTTTGGTAATTTCACTGATGTTGCCTTCTCGTTCAGCCTTTACATACACAAGCACTTTAATGGTATTATGTAATGGCCTAAGCACTAGTTTCAATTTCTCACTTTTTAATTTTAACATTTCTAGAAATATATATGCACACAGTACATATGGCAGTCTTGTCTTCCTTCCCTTTCCTTAAAAGGGTTTGTTTACTACTTATTGTCACCTTGTGAATATAGCCTATGAATTTATCATGAGTACCAGAATATTCCTCACAGCTGTAACTCTTATGTTTCGCTCCAGTACTATTTGTCATGAGCCTTTCTTAAGATTAAATTAATGAAAAACATCACTGGACGAATGACTCAGTTCTGAGCGTGTGTATCTGTGTGCATCTAGGACTTGGGAGGAGAGACCTTTTGGAAGTATCTACTGTTGGCAAGCCATAAAATTCCGACTAACATGAGGAATCTTACAAATGTGACTAACAAGTGAGCATAATGTTGTTTGTACAGTGTGTCACCAAGAGATACACACTCATTTTACATGAGCTTGCTTCCTCTGCCATAGAAACATAGTCTCTATATTATTAAGTCTTTTTCTGATGACTAGATCTTTGTGTTTAGGCCCTCTTTTTAAAGTAAAGTACTGCAGTAAAAGTCTTAGTTGTAATCTCTTGGAATATTGAGGTAGATATTGCAGCTCTGTGGTAAAAAACATACTGGCTTTGGTAAAGAGCACAGAACCACTGGAAAGAAACAAAGCTGGCAGAGTGGTAACCAGGATATAATTCTGTGTGTGTCCTCTCATTTGATGGCTCCATTTCCTTCCTGCCCTTGAATCAGTAGGTATAGAGATACATGAAAGTAAACCCTGCACACTGGGACAGAAATGAGCAACAAAAGTGCAGTTGAAGCTCCAAGGTTTGGCTCCTATATCTAAGGCCAAATAATGAACCCGGCTTTGTTTCTCTATTTTACCTAAGCTGTTTGCCCATTCTTCCTCTACACATTTGCTTGTATTTTGAACGTCAAGCTGAGCGCATTAGCAGCTGAATACATTGTATTATTAAACTGCATCACAGCTCCTGGGATCCAAGCCCCAGGCTCTGCAGTGGCCACCTAGGAATTGCACATTGCTGAAAGAGCATAATGACCAATGGAGTTTAAATAACACAGCTATTGGACTACTGTGTATGCAATTCCAAGTTCATTTCTGACAAAACTGAACCCCAAACAGTGTTGAAATACTGAACTCATAGTCCACTGTGTTGAGCTGCAATTAAGGTCACATATTTAAATATTCAGAGAAATATTATGAGATTTTGAAAAAATCAGTGACTATAGCAGTTGAACTCTGCAGTGAAACAAAATATGTAACATATTAATGCAATACTTGCCATTTGAAGGATTTTGATGTACAACATTGTGAACTGTTACTGCAGCTGAAGCTGCTTTAAAGCTTTAAAGCAGATTTTAGTGTAGGGTCCTGGAAGAGGTCGCTGGAAGGCTTTAGCTTCAAGTGCTTACACTAGCCCTCTGCTGGAGACTGCCAACCCCACAGCACGCTCAGCACTATGCTCAACTCGGACAACTTAAAAATAAGTAGTTCAACCTCGGATGCCAAAGCATGAAATGACACCATTGGGATACAATCATGTATTTCTGCCTGTTGTTCTCCAAGGATGAATGCTTGGTGAAATGACGTTATAAATTGCAACAGCATGATTTCCTAGAATTCAATTCTTAAATCCATCCTTAGTTTCATTTTAGTTACAACTCCTTGGCTTTCTTTATAACACAGTCGAGAGGACTGAGATGCTGAGTCTGTGAGATGACAAACTGAGGAGAAGCTTGAGTAAGGTGGTTTCTCTAAGTAGGTTGTATTTTCTAGGTTATATTTGTAGATGCACTCTTTTGTTTCTATAAAAAAAGCTGCATTTTTGTTTTGGTTGTTTGTTATAAAATATAAAAAGAATGGTTGACTTGTTAGCATAACATTTGGAAAGCGTTTAGGTCTTTTAGTGACCTCAGTCCCATTTGGGCGACTAATAGCTGCATTGCTATGCATCTAATGTAGATGCACATTTCTTGACTGGTGTAAACTACGAGAATATATCTGATTAGAGGCAAATATTATCATTTTTGGAAAGATGAAAGTCCAACTGGTGTTTTATTTGCATGTGCCAGTCAGCAGACTAAGGAGAGTGTCCATTTTCCAGCAGATCTACTTGGGTCCAAGTGTTGAGCCTGCTGCACCCTTTGTTAAAATTGTGCTAGAGGGTTGAAATGGAGGAAGGGCCAAGACCATTTCTTAAAGAATTTCTGGTGATATCTGTTATATCATTTTGGAGAAATAAGGTTTTCTCCCTCTGCTTTGTAATATTGGAATTGGTAGAAGTCAAGTAGCTGGCTTGCATCATACCTTTTACTATTTGACTAGACTACTGTCTGTAATAAAATTCAGCTTCAAGCATGACTCATAGTTTGAAGAAGAACACTGAACTTTAGTAACCACCATAATAAGCCTCTTGCTTTTCATGCCCACAGGTGTATATGTATAGGTTAGACTTCCTGCCCCTTGGCCAGGAACCTGAGCTCAGGTCAATGTTGTATGGCTGCTGTGGCCCTGAAAAGATTTATGTGCTTTCTCACTTTTATTTTTATGATTTTGCTGAATATATTTAGAAAGACATGTTCTTCATTTAAGGAAATGAAGCAGCAGCTGTTGCTTGGAATGAAAACTTTGTTCAGCAGAGGTCAAAGTAACATCATAAAATAGTGGACTACTTTCAACTGTTAATACAACAATACCCTTTCAAAGCTGATAACACTGTGATTCACAAATCACATTTGTGTAACATTTTAGCGTTACATATTTTTTTTTTGTGCCAAAACCTGAGAGCAGACACTCTGGATCACTGAACTGGCAGAAAATGGTGAGTGGTTGACTGGTGCCAAGATAAAACATCTGTAGGATAAAAACACAGCACTGAAATCTGTGCTTTTGCAGAGTAATTTGCTTAAACAGCTCATATTTTTGTCAGCAAAACCCTCAAGAATGTTTATACTTAATTGCAACAACATAAATGTTGATAATCAAGGACTTCAGGAAAAATTTACAGAAATGACAGTGTTCTCTAACTAAATTATTAAATATCACATTACTTTCACATATGAATCCCAACGAGCTCCTGTACTTATGTGTCTAGGAATTACTTGGCACTGATTACAGGAAAAATAATTCTTTGTGAGAAGGTGATAAGTGTGATTTTGAAATCCTGACCTGTGAAAAATTAGTGACTTTATTTCCTGGCATTTGCTTAAGGGGAAAAATAGTGTTCCTGATGAAATTTTACATTAGAATAAATTGAAAGTAAAGAGAGCAGGATACCACTACAGCACTAATGGGTGAGGAGGATGGGTCTGGACCTGAGCTGGGGACGTCCTAGTCTTCTTCATCACATGAGCCAGATCCTCATGATGAAGGATCAATGCTGGAGGGATGTGCCATAGAGTCTCCCTATAAATCCCTGGCAGTGATAGGTAAAATGAGAGAGAGAATTAAAACTTCTACTGGCTAATGCTTAATATTTTACCAGCTCATCTTTCCAAGAACAAGATTTAGGACATGCATGCGGTATGAGCTGTTTTTCCGGGAGCAGGGGGGGAGAGAGGGAGGGGTTAAGTTAGTCCTTTGTGTGTTATATGGTGCTGAGGTATGGAAGAAGGGAAGAGAGATGACATCTGGTGCTGATCTCAAACACCCACGCAATGAGATGAATAGATCATCACTCCATCCTTAATTCCTGTTTACTAGGAATTCCAGTTCTTTTCTGGAATTGTGTCACCATGCAGAATAAATCAGTATGCAAGCCAGTTTGCTTTACTTATGGTACTTTCTTTTTTAATACAGAAAGGAAAGAAACAAAAATCATAGTATTACCAATATAATTTAAACACAGTTGGAAGAAAATAAAAGTAAAAACCTACTCTCCTTGAGTGATACCTCATCTTTTTATCACATGCTTACCTCTCTTTATAGATTAAGGTCCAGAAAAGAAGTTGTCTCTGCTGGCCGCTGTTTATTCAGTCCTGCTACAAAACTTAGAATTTTCTCCATGGCAGATCTGTGGGGATTGGCTATTAAGTGCTCTTTGAAGGCTCAATCTCTAAGTGAATGTTTTTGAAAATGGCAGGCTTTCCAGTATATTTCTAAGGAAAACAAGAATAACAGTATTTTAACCTCTAAATCTTTCACAACCCAAGGCTGTAATTTGAGATGTTCCACTTACCTGATCTCGTTGACAACCCAATGTTTTCAAGTGAAATTGAGCAGGTAGGAATGACTACTGATATACCCTGCATTACTTGCTTGAGGTTTAGTTTGCTTCTGCCAGTTTAGAGCATTATGGGGGAGGGTGTTAGGTGTTCTGAGCCATCTGCAGCTAACTGGATCCTTTCTCTCAGAAACTTAGACCAGCACCCTTTTACTCCATTTATTCTCACTGGGCATTTGTCTAGCTGTTTTTCTTTGCCTCAGCATGCTAACCTGCACTTTATCAGTTGAATTTCATTCCCCTTTTTTCCAGATTTCTCTTTTGTTTTTTTTTTTCCAGGATAATTTTGAATTCTCTTTGTATCCTCCAGCACACTGGTAATCACTCCCAGCTTGGTGTATTTTTTTTTCCAATAATCTTACTTTTTTTTAATAATCTGTCTTTTCATCAGCCAGTTTATTAAGCAAAGCATCAAATAGTCCTGTACTTAGGATAAGCCCCTGTGGATTCTTGTGGTGGGTATGCCAAAGATGGTTTCAGAATCAGTTCCCATAATGAACTATACATATTGGCTAATAAACCTTTTAAAATTACTTTTTATATTGCTTTGGGAGCTCTAATGTGTGGTTTCCTCATAAATTTTGTGGCATAGTGTACTACCTTTACAATTAGTTCTTGAGTTTGTTTGACTGAAGAAGTTTTCTTGGGTTTTTATTTCTTCTAAGAAAACAACCAGCTGCAAGAGTGATTGCAAGGCCCTTTTGGTCACAGGGCACTGTAAGTGAAGGGAAAACTTGAGGGAGCATGCTGCTAGATGCAAGAGTGACAATGAAATCAGAAAATCTCCTAATATGTGCAATTATACATGCCACATTCCAGATTAGGCTGATTTATGCTTACCTGGTTCCATAGTCTGGTCAGGATATTAATCCTCTTGACCCTTCTTGGATAGCTTGTATGTGGTCTGAACTTGGCATAGCTGATCAAATGAGGGATCTTCCTTTTACCTCAGCAGAGGTTTAATGCTAATAGCTTTTCTTCAGTAAGTTCCAGGAAATGTTATGCATAGAATTAGATGTTATTTTCAATTTTTTTATTGCTGTGCTTAGAGAAATTCAAGGGCATTTGTTGACAGGGGTCTCAGAGACATGAAAATAGTCACCTAGCAGAACTCATGAAAGGGGCCAAGTTATTGGCCACCAGAAGTCATGCAGATGCTGTAAAAGGAGGAAGAGCATATTCTTAAAGATAGAGGACATCTGATGTAGTAAGTTCACCTGGTGCTGTGCCATATAGGGTCACTGGTTAAGGCCTGAAAGGAGCACTGAAATTCTTATCTATTAAGCTGGGTGCCATGTGACTGTCAATACCTGGACCTAGGCTGGTTGTTTCAACCTAGTGTTTTACTCATTTGTCCATTTCCTGGGTTTCCAGAGTAGCCCACACTACTCTGGTTTGTCTGTAATGAGTATCATACCCTTGCTCATATATGCTGACACTGTTGCACCACTTCAAGCAAAGGCAGGCTTCAAAGTTTACTTGCTGCTAACATCTCACTTCTTAACTGAAAGCTGATACTTTGGCACACTCAGAACATTGGTACCCTGGATATTGTCTTAAGTACAAATCTGAAGAGACGCTGGAAAAGCAAAAATTTTGTTTTGTCTTTATTTTTGAGTGTGGCATCAGGGTGCAGAATGAGCTCTGTGTGTGGATTCAGTCACATTCCATTCTCAGCCTCAAAACATACAAGAGTGCTAATTCTGCATTTTGTTAAACATCCTGAGTTCTGCAACCTCTGTTACCGAAAACTGGTATCTGCTGCCTATTAGCAAGTGGTGTCCATAAGAAGAAGTGAGGTTCTAATTATCTCATCCAAGCTGGCAGCACTTCGTGAGAAGCCTTGCATAGGTTTGGATGGATTGAGAGAAAAAATTGTGATGTGCTTTAAGCAAACAGCAAACCTTCTGAGCGTATGAAGTCACACAGCCCACAACAGCTGTGCTCGCAGGCTGAGGTATTTTGCCACTTATTCATGGATCATTGTCCTCAGTGAGCCCTAAGTCCTGCTGAGCTGGACTCAGTTGACTTTGCAGGCCTTCTCTTGATGGTAAAATTCCCTTTTTTTTTTTGGTTTTTTTTACCTCTCTCTCTATTGTACTTGTATTTATTGAGCCTTAATAAAGAAACTTATTAAATTGCCTTAATAAATAAGTATTCAATAAGAAGGTCTTTCTAACAAGAAGCATCTCTGGCACTAACAGTGGAAAAGAACCAGTACAGGCATAATGATACATTCCTGTACTTGAAAAATGTCCTCCTGTGTGCAGTTTAAGGCTGGCACTTAGTGAAGGCAGTTTTCATAGCTGTAGACCACCATGGCTATAAGGGAAATTTAGTACCTTTAATTAGAGAAAATACTGCCTTTCTCTGCAAGCCTGTCCTTAGTAATTGAAGAATAATGTGTTAAACCATTATGATCATTATATATATGAAGAGGAGGGTACACTTATTTCAATTTGCCTTTTAAAAAATGGCTCATTAATAATTTAAAACCCTTTGCTTCAGGGTTTTTAAAACACCTAACCAAAAATTAGACTCCTAATTACATGTTAATAGTACAGTGGCAAAATGGGAGGGAGGAAGAGAATCATAATTATTCATTCTCCCTGGCCTTATTTCAGCAAGTCATTTAAACACATAGTTTAAAACCTTCAGCAGTCAGAGAAGAAAAGGACTACAGGCACACAGTAGCATAAAGACGGCAGCCACAGGAAAAATGAAACTGCAGTGTGCAAATGCTCTTCTATAGTGCCTGCTGTCAGAAATGTCTGAAGGGTTGAGGTTCTGTTTCAAAAGAGACTTTGAATTTGGAATGAAACCAAAATTGGAGAGAATTGTCTTTTCCAAAGCAAAATAGAAGTAAGCATACTATTCTCTATGAATACAGAGATTCATTGTCAACAGAGTCACAATAGTTCATTCTGAAAGGTGTCAGGAGAAGGCTGTCTGGTGCAGTGGCCTACTTCCATCATAGATATCCATAGCTGCTTTTTGGAAAAGCTTGTGCTCCTGGGATTTGGTCCTGGATAAATGTACTGAATTGCCTACAATGTAGTGATTGGCAGATACTAGTGGAACTACTTTTTAAGTAGGTTTCCTAATGCAGTATTCTTTTCTATGAAAGAACGTTAGCATTTGCTGTTGTTTTTAATGAATGATGTATGTACTGAGTACTGGTGAAGCAGTTTACTGCTTTCACTCACTCCTGGTGGCAAAACTATAGCATTTTAACAGCTTGTAAAGAGCTAGAGAAACTTTTAAATGGGATTAGACTAACTGGCATCACCAACATTTCTTCTGTCATTAATGCTGAAGAATTAATGCTGAATATTTCTGCACAGTTTTCTTCATTGTGTCCAGATGGCCAGAAGAAAAAAAAAAAAAAATCAAAGATCAAAGATACTAGAACATAAGAGCACGCCCCATTTCAACTCCTCCTCTGACATGTTGTTTTTCTCTTTGTATAAGTACCAGATCATGTTAGTGATGCCTTAGCATAGAGTGAAGAATAATACAGACCTGTGATGTGTCTGCATATTTCTGGTCCCTTGATGATTGTTAACTGACAGCTCATTTTATAGCTGCTGAAAAACATCACAGGTTTTACAGGCTTCAGAATTTGAATGGATGAATCTGTGATTGAATCAGGGTTGCTACTCTGTCATTTGTTTCAGAAACCAGCAAGTCTCAGCTCTCTACTTTAGGAGGGATCTTTTCTTAGTATTGTTCCTGAACCCTAGATGGGTTGATTGAATTCTTTGGCTAGTTTCAGGAAATCAAATCTTTAGCTTTGTCACTCCAGAAGCAAAATGACAATATGTTTTATATCGTCTTATAGCAACAAAACATTTGTAGGCTTGTAGTCTTTTTCATGTGAAAGAGAGAACCTATCATCAGGTTCCCCACTTGCTTGATTCCTTTTTTAAGGCTACCTATTTTGGGCTCCAAAGAGTTGAAAATTTTCCCTGGCTTGTGCAGTTTGTCATGATCTTGTTCCATGTTTATGGCATGTTCTGCTTTCCACAACATTAAAAGCAAATTGCCATCATCTTCTGTAATTCACAAAGGTGTTGGCAGATTAAAGCTTTCAGCCATACAGGCAATGCCTTATTTTACTGCCACAAAGATAAAGCTCTTCTTGCAATAGAGGACATTGCAAGAAAGAAATAGAAGAGGTGGAATAGAGAGCAAGACTTGCTTCTCTTCCCTGGAGGGTGCTATAGTGAAGCTGTTAAATAGTGCTGGAGGGAGAAATACTTACTACCCCAGCAGTTTACATTGCCTCATGCACAGACTGTTCTTGGTGGGACAGCACCCAAAAGTTTGGTGTTTTATATAAGCAAAGGCCATGGAAGCATGACCATATCTCAGTCCACTACAGTTTATGAACCTGGACCACAGCCTATTCATCAATTCAAGGGCTGATCTTGCTTGAAAATTAGGCAAATGCCTCTATCACTGGGAATGTTTGGACTGAGGCAGTAACTTAAAATCAAGAGCCTTTTTCTTTGTGTACATGTGTTGGAGTTGGTTTTGGTGGGGGGTTTTGTTTTGTTGTTTAGTTTGGTTTGCTTTCTTTTTTTCCCTAGTCTTCCAAAAGATGCTGTTGTTATTTAAGCTTGACTCAGCTCTCTGGACAGTGACTTCCATGTGTTTGGGCCTGGACAGTGACTTCCATGTGTTTGGGCCTAGGTGATGTGGGGCTGAAATGGGGACAAGAGCCTGTATCAGGGCTGTCAGTAATGCACAGAGATCATCTTTGCCAGCTATTTCCTCTGTGCTGCAGGTCTGAGTGAGCAGGGATGTGCAATGTGCCACGTGCTCCCCTTGAGGAAAGGCATGCTGACAATGCCGTGTGCCTTCCAGGGCCACTGCATCTTCTCCACTGTACAGCAGTAAGGCAGAGCCTGGGGAGCAATTGCTGAGTAATTCAGAGAGCCACAAAGCAACTGGACTGGATCCCAAGGCTTACTTAGTGAATACGCAGCAAAACTGCTCAAATGATTTCTAGACAGTTCTCAAGGTTCACCGACAGATGTCTGGTAAGGAAGGCAGGAGCCTCCCTTGGAATGAAGGATGTAAAACCCCTCCCTCGGAATTATTATAATTTTGGATTTAAGGGGGCTCTCAGGCAAATATATGGAATATATTTGAATATATCGGAATAAGAGTTCTTTATCAGAACTAAAATAAAACAAGCATGCAGTATTACAAAAAAACCAAACCCACTGACAGTCAGAATACAACCTGACATCCTGTGGGTCACAGTGTTGGTAGCAGTCCCATTAAATGGTGGCTGCAGCCCTCCTGGAGTGGCAGATGTGGCTCTGTTGAAGCAGTGATCGTGTAGAAAGGTGCAGGTCTCTATTGAAGGTCCAATGGAGACAAATGAGCCTGGTCTTCCTCTGGGAGACAGTGGAAAAGGCTGCTTTGGTGTTCCAAATCTCAGGTTTTTATCCAGGTAGGGATGCTTGGCTCCTCCCCTGGATGGAGCATTTCCCAATGGGATGATGTAATTTTATCAGTGAGACTCAATGGCCCATTAGCAGAAGATCTCTTCCTGGAGGGAGGATGGGTCGTGGAAGAGATAAAGAAACTGCCCCGGCTGGTTTCTTATCAGCTGGCCTATTGACAGAAGATTACACCACCCCTTGTCCCAGTTCCAACAGATGGGGATGGAATAACTCACTTTGGTTTTTGGTTACATTTTGCACTGCAACCCATGACAATAGTGCATGTGCTTAATCATGATGTGCTCCTTTAGATTTTTCCGTTTAAAGTAAATAAAATGAAAAATGCTTTTCTGGGGTTAGCAAAGTAGTCTTATACCCACATTGAATTCAGTCAAATAACTGCTGATCGTGTTTTTTAACACCTTGAATGAAGCAGTAATTTTCTGTTTGATAGTGACGAGGGAGAGGACCAGTGGGGAGAGTTAATCATTACTGAAGGCAAGTTATTGGTTTCTTTCATATTTCTTCCCTTCCTTGGTTACCCAGACTGAGCTGAGACCTTCTTACACACTATATGCACTTGCATAACAAATAAGAAGTTCAGCAGAAAAGTGAGCTGTAATTTCAGGAAATAAGTGGAAAAGCTGCTTAAGGAGAAAAGTAAATGCTCTCCACATCAAGTTAACTTTCTAACACAGAAAACAAAACCCCAACTAATTTTATTCATTCATTTATTTGTGCTTTTGACTGGCGAATCTTTACAAACAAAGGCCTGGATCTGCCAAAAAGGCGAGGCACACACTGGATACTTGCCTTTATTGGCATGAAGGCAGTAGAAGTAAATTTAAGCCAAAAATAAGAAAATCTTCTTTCTAGGGATTCAAAGGGGCTTTGACTGTGACTTTCACTGAAATGATAGAGGGACTTGATTTTTTTATTTCCCATGTGGTTTCTGGAGTATTTTTTACCTCTACAGCTTTGAAAGCACTGTGCAAAAATAAATATGAATAAATGGAGTAGTCTTAGAGATGGGGGAAAACAGGAACATACAGATGAGGTATTGCATGCCCCATCTTAGCCAGTCAATAGCAGAGCAGAGAACTGAACCCAGGTGTCTTGATTTCACCTTGGAGTGTATCACACTGTCTCTGCTGAAACCCTTAAGCTCATCTGTGGGTTTGTCAAGAGAATAAATAGCTGCTTCCCTAGTGTTTACCCTTCTGTAAATGACCTAGTTAACAGGGAATTCTTGCCATGAAGAATTTAAAGATAGACAGAATTATGGGTATAGACCCAGGTAATTGATGTAACTCTTAACTTTTAGGATATGGAAATTTGGAAAGTTTTTATAGGAATTAGAACGGTAGTACACTTGTATTTGCAATGGTATTTACCATTTCAAGAATCTGTACAAGTAATATGGAGAATTGTGAGTTAAAACCGAGGACAAACAGCTACAGAAAGTCACTAAATTTTCTCCTCCTTTTAATCTTTATATTACTTTTGGAAGTAGAGATGCAGACAACCTATTTTCAAACAGTTCCAATTATTGATATATCTCTGATTAAATACTATAACATGTATTTATGTATTCAGAATTTATGATTGCACCCAAAAAGTTGTGATTAAAAATGATATACAGTTGTTAAATTATAGTCATGTAGTTTCTGTAGTGAAACCCAGCTTCTCCATCCTACATTGGTTGTGCAATGGGGTCTTGAGCCTGGGAAGTCTCCAAAGAGCTCACTCCAAAAAGAGAGACTATCCCATGTCCTGTGGCAGGTTGTAGGCAAGCCATGGCTGAAAGCAGCAGGAGGGTGCTACAGCACCCAACAGCCTGCTCTAGGAGAAACTGGACTGTAATGGAAGTGCTTCCAGTCATAGGAATGCATGTAGGAACTTCTGCTGACCAGAGCTCCCCCAGCTCTGCTAAGACTAACATGTATGTCAGTGATATGCTGAGGAGTTATGCATGAAGAAATACACTTTATCTAATACATGAAACAGAAAGGGAGAGAGGGAATTTAGAAAAATGCTAAGCTCTATTCTCTCCTCTACCAGAAGGTAAAATGATATGCACAGGCTTCAATTCTTACAGCAGCAAAACTAGAGACATCCACAGTTTTCTATTTATGTATCTCTTCTACTTCTGAAGTAACTTAAAACCAAATAAAAACCCTCCCAAAAATTAGGTCTGTCTTGAGCATAGAAGAGTAAGCCTTTGCATGCTTCATGAATGTGTCCTTGTGGAAGTTACCAGTGACTCTGCTGAATGCTAACATAGGTATTGTTAAGCACCATTAGACAAGTGAAGCAGCAATATTGTCTGGTCTTTGGATTTTTGTGCTGGTTTGAATGAAGCCCCAGGTCTCTAAACAGTTGTCATAATCTGATAATCTGTTCCACTTTTGAGAAACTGGTATTCCAGTCCACAGGTGAACTAGAGACAAAAGTAAAAGTTTCTCCCGTTCTCCAGCATTCAAAAGCTAAAAGGAAAATAAGAATGTGAAAGTCATGATTTAGAACTCCAGTGGCCTAACTTGAGTGTTTCAATTTTGACAATATTGAAAGAGTCTTACAGCAAGATGACTGATTATATCTGAATACAGGGAATTTCTCCTTCTACTTTCTGCAAGGCTTCTTGATGAGGGTTGTGTTAAAGAGCATCCATACATTTTGTGTACTACAAGGATCGGCCTTGTCTGGAAGGCGTCTGGTGTAATGAACAATGTACTTGTCCACAGCTGGAAGGTGTGTTCTGTTTGACTTTTTGCATTGTGAACAGTCAAGCTGATTTTAGTCTTCATTACCTGGAATATCCTTGAGAGAAATCTCAGGACTGGAAACAGCAGTTTGTCTTGCAGTGTGCATATTGTTGCTGTGGATTATTTTTATTTTTCCTGAAGAAAACACCTGCTTTTAGATCATCCAAGGTAGAAAATAACCATTTCCAGACGCTGATTGCTCTGAGAACAAGCAGTAGTTTGCTTGAGAAAAAGGGAAAGAATAAATCTGCTGCCTCCTAAATATTGCAATTTACAGCTGGCTTCATTGTCCTTTGCATGAGAAGAGTCCTCTGATAGTCCTCTGAATTTAGTGAGATCAAGGTTGCTTGCAAGAGATTTATTCAGGCTGCAGGTTGTTAAAATGAAAATCATTGAGGTCTCCTTTTACAGCTGAACAGGGAAACCAGCCTCACTTTTGCCTCAGGCAGTAGGTAATAAGTCTGTGCAGGAAAGAGACTATAACCTATTTTTCTGATATTTAGTGGTGAAAATGGCCAGGGATAAGGGCTTTACTGTGCTGGACAGTTAAGTCAATCTCTGCCCTGCACAGTCCCTATTCATAAAGATGCAACAGGTGTTAGTACAGAGCTAAAAGTACAGAAAATCTGGGTTCACCTTTGCATAAATTAATATCACAGTGATTGTAATTGGCACAAGGGAGGAACCAATCTAACCAGTGCCAACAGACACTAATCCATAAGCACTGAGGCAGCTGTAGATGTGTGTGACTCTGGCTCAGCTGTGGTAGGGTGCACACACATCAGCTTTACATTCTGCCAGAGCAGAACCACAGAAGAAGAGTAGCTGTTGCTGTCCCAGACTCCCTTTTCTCCTCCCTTCCTCCCCTCTTCCTCTCTTTCTCTTTTCTTTCTCTTGCAGATATAGTCTTCTGCCACTTTTGCCCGCTTGCATTGAAATGCTTGAGGCAGAGAACTGATTCTCTTAGAGATGGAAAATTCCTGTTGGTATGTGGCTGAGGGAGGGGTCAAGGCCAGCCGGCTCACTTTTAACCTTTCCTACCTGTCTCTTCAGGTGGAACAACACTCTGCACAGGCAGCTTCCCAAAGGCATCAGATCCCATCAGGACACTTGCTCTAGTGATCTAAACTAACCCTGCCCTTTAAGTTCACTAAATCGCAGGCGAACTAACCAGTTCCTCATGTCTTCTCAGCTTGCCCAGATTTCAGAGGGACTTTGGTGTGGCTGAGAACTTTCCACTTCTCCAGACATTTCACTGTTTATTCCCACTGCTCTGCTATGCTTTATTCTGCCTCACTACAATCAATGTTTCTGAGTTTTCAGGGAGAGAGTTTTCAAATGTGGTGCTTGTATTGTTTTGCTGAGTTGGAGAGGGGCCTGACAAAGCAGTAAGTTTGACATAGTTACAGCCTGAAGTCCAGTTTCTGGCAGAACTTTCTAGCTGCATCAATTTTCTGTGGACTGGCTCTCCTGAGTGAGTCTGGGGAAATATTTGTTTGTCCAGCACTTAAAGTAAGAGATTCTAATTCCGATACCAAAATGTTGACATGATAATACAGAGGAAAAAGTTATTTTCCTTTTTGAGGGAGTGTGGAGAGAAGGAATGAGACAGGTAGCTGCTGGGGGAACGTAGCCAGGCAGAAAAGAAAGGGTAATGGCTTGTGAAGTGGGGATTTTGAAACAAAAAAAAGAGTATTGATCAAAACCAGATTCACTTCAAAATGTTCACTGCGGAACTGCCTTCTGCTAAAATCTAGTTTCAGGCATTGCTGCATTCAGGAGAACGCTGAAGTCACTGTGGAGTTTTGGTGTTTCACTAGCCCATTATTGGGAGGAAGACCAGGGCTGGGTATTGTTCTGATGAGTTTAATGCCTGCTTGGTTTGGAAAGAAATTTCCAAACATCTAAGGCAGAAAAAACTCACTTTCTTCCCTTCAAAAAGGGTTGCCTTTTTTTTTAAAAATTTTTTTTTTTTTTTTTTATTTTACTGTGATCTATATTTATCAACCTGAAAAATGAGGAGAACTTGCTTAGTAGTTTAAGTTCTCCTTAAAGTTTGCAAGTTGTGAAACCATTTCTCCCCTCTTATTGGTTTCATGGCCTCCATTCCCTCACCTCCTTCAAACACTTGTGAAAACTGTTGATGGGGAAGGTAATTGATTTGAGCCCAGTGGTGTAGAAAGTCAAATTTATCCATCTTGATTTTTCTCCTGCTTTGTCCAGCCGGTGGAAAATTACTTTTTGCTCCTAGCAAAGACTAAGAAATACACCATCTGAGGGGAAAAAAAATAGTATGAGTTCATGCTTATTGGAGACACCATAGAGTATCAGCTATTTGGTTGCTGTAACTTTCATTTGTAGGTTTTACTTCAAAGCTTTATACATGTGGACTTGAAGGATTCTTGAGCTCAGAAGCACTTGAATTGAATTGATTCATAGACTTGATTGCTAATGTAAGTTTTTGTGTGTGTCCTGTGGATAGGAATTTTCCACATCCTCTTACAGGACTCTTGTGATCTTCCTGCACACGACTTGTGCAAGGCCTATTTTTCGGTAGTTTTAGTACCATTGCACATAAAACACTGGGCAGAAGTGAGAGGGGTTCTTCAACTCTGAGGTGAAACAATTTGCCAATTTTCTCAATGTTTTTCCACGGGGAATTTAAATCTTAGGTTGTAACCAGTTGCAATGGTTTACTCACCATAAGGTAGTGGCCAAACCTGGGGACTTAACCGAGTGCGTGCGTGCGTCTTGCCAACTGCAAGATTAAGTCTTCTAAGGCCATCTCATTCCAAGGTACTGCTTCTCATCATCTCTACTGTGTCAGTATGTTTCTTTGAGGGGTTAAGTATCGACTGCTTAGCAGAAGGAGGGCTGAATTTCACCTGTGCCTTGACAATGCAACCACAGGATACAGAAGAAAATGAGAATATTTGATCCGCGTCTGTCAGTGGGTTTAGTGTGAGATGTTGGCCTGAAAAGAATGGCCTACTGAATGACTAGAGAGGTTGAAGGGCTGGGATATAGGGACACAGGACAAAATTAAATTAGGTGCTGTGATGAAGGGTGCAAATATAAAATGCAAGTGAATCAGAGACTTCTCTGGGGACTAGCCTGAAAGAAAAGAAAGGGGACCACTACTCTTTAAACTGAATGAATTTGCAGTTCAATAATATTGAATACTGACTGTATTGTTGGGTAGAGATACAAAGAAATTCTTCCAGGGAAAAGAAGTTATTTTTGCCACTTTTCACTCTACTAAAAAACTATATCAAATTTTGTATGTTCATTTTTGGTCTCCATTTTCTGAAAAGAAATTTCAGATGACATGGAGCTTGGGCTAAGAGGAGAGTTCTAGTTCAGCTAGGAGAGTATGACCCAGGAAAGGCTTCATCCCCACTGTTCTCTAAGGTTTAATGAGTTAAAAAATGATTGATATTTCAAAAAAAAAAACCCACCAGGGAAACAATAATTGACATCTATAGTGTCAATTGAGTATAGAGATAATGGGAAGAACTAACAGGAATTTTTCAGAGTAAAAGTGAGCTACATTTTTTAAAATAATAGTGTTTAGTTTGCCATATGTATGAAGATATGTTATACCTGTCATCGGGAAAATTAAAATGCACTTTCTTGTGTGCATCAGCTAGGCAATTTTAGAAAATAAAGCATGTATTTTGACTTTAATCCCTATAAACTTAGCTACCTCTCTAAAAGCTTAGAAACAGAGACACAGCACATTTGAAAAAGTTTCCATAATAATTTTCAAGAGAAGTTTCACAAATAAACAACAATTGGAGGTGACATCTATCTATATTCAGAGGAAGCTGAACCTTATTTATTTTCAGTTTTGTGTAAACTACCACACCAGCCAAAAGTCATTAGAAGATGCAGACATATTCTTCTGGGGCTCTGTCAGCTATCTTGGGAAAATAAAAAAAGAAAGAAAGCATATGAATTTATAATCCCTTGTTTTCTGGGTTTTCTGCGAAATCAAAATACAGCTGTATGTTTATATGTGCATACTAAAGATGAGTAGGTGTATGATGCAGATTTGTGGATTCTTTCCTGCCCAGATGCAAGCATGAGAAGAGGAATAGTGCTATGGGCAGACTTTGCATGCAAATCTCAGTTCCAGAACTCAGTCATCACATCTGTTCCACAGCTGTCCTCTACTTTTTAGGAAGCTCTCGCTTGGTTTAAGAAACCAGATATGGAAATGAGTTGTACACTCACATTTGAGAGCATGACTGGAAGTGTTTTGGAGTATCACTCTTTGTTTGTGAGCTCTCACATAGGTAATATGGCCACCCCCAAACTCCTGAGAGATTTTACAGTACCATCCTTTGTGTCCCCTCGGAGCTGCTGTAAGCAGTGGTGTCACCTAGACTAATGTACTGTGCACTGGTGTAAGTGAGGCCCTAGAGGTGCATTTTCAAGTCTGTTTTAAAGTTTTTAAAATCAGCTGGTCTTGTTTTACGTCTTCTAAACACACAGTATCTGCAGATAATTAACTCGTTGTTGAAGGGCAGTTGTTATGAAAAAGCTGGAAGGCACATTCCTCCCTCAGGCTGGGTCTGACATGAGGTCTGCTGCAGTCGCATCAGGCCATCACGTAATTTATTTTCAATGTACTGAATATGTTGCCTTGGGGTCACATTATTGCTAGAAAACCTGAGGTGATTTATGTAGTGTCTGTAAAATTTCCACACACAATCTTGCTTCAGACACACTGCAAAGTCAGGATCATCAGTAAGGAAAAGGGAGACCCCTCATAAGACAGTGTGTCTCTCAGGCTTCCTCTGCTGAGTGATGAATTACAGGGATGCAGAAGGATTGAGGATTCTCTTACTGTAATTTGTAGAGGTTTGCCCTTCAAAGCCGTCTCCTGGAATGTCAGGCAGTAAAACTTGCCTTCCAGGAGTGCAGGCAATTTTCCTCAAGCCTAGGGGTCTGAGGCTGTGGGTACAGACAACAAAACCAGGGAGGCTGAACACCCTCAGTGGAGCTTTGCCTGAGGCAAGCCAGAAAGCACCACTGCCCAGAGCACAGCTCAAGATTCAAGGACTCGTGCCTCACTTATGGGATACCCTGTGATTCCAGAGCACCAAGAGTTGAGGGCTGACCTGGAGTGCCTGCCCCCCCTTTATTTCAGCCTTAGGCTTTAAAAATAATCAATTCCAAAGCAAACAAACAAACAAACAAACAGAAACCCTCATTCTTACCAAAACAAAGGGAAACATTCTTAAAAATGGCATGTGTGTTTTTAAGTAGAAGGAAGAATCTTGAGAATTATGAATTTGCAGAAGGCAAGTACAGGTGTAGGGCAGCATAGAAGGTATGAAGAAGATCCTATTGGATCAGAAAAAAGTGTCAGTGACCAAATAAGCTTTTGTTAATCAAGGACCATACTGCAGTGAGGAGAATTGGGGTGAGTTGAGAGAAACAGAGAACTTGTATCTAAGTTTGCATCAGAAATACATTTGTACATAGAAATGAGGACAGATGTAAAGCTGAGCTTCCCTAATTGCAGGTTCAGCAGTTGAATTTATCAGAAACATTCTTCTGCTTCCCACTTTCACTGGTTCATCTATTTTATACCTTTTGACCAAAGCAAAAAAGTCCTCAATGGTAGCAGTCAGCCAGCTGCCCTCTCTCATTTTTTATTCATTTGCTAGATTTTGAAAGACCATAACCAGACCATGAATGATAATCTCTTCCTGGAGCATCCTGAAGGGTTAACAAAAAAATACTGTAAAGTGCTAGGAGATTCTTAATGAATGCAAGGACTTCCTGATGGCTTTCCTCGGAAAGGAGAACACAATGCGGAAAGTGGCTTCTGTATGGTTTTAATTGCATTAAAGGCCTCAGAAAAATATCTTGAAGTAACCTCTTTTGAGCTGTTTTTTTGAAGGTTTCATCTGCCTGATCTGCAGCAAAACTCATTCAATGGGGGAGTTATGACAGGAAGAAGTGTTTAATGTTCACATCTGTATTTTCTTAGCATCACTCTGACACTCAGTCTGTAAAAGGAATACTGGCTTTACAAGGATCTAGAGGCATATTGCCCCGGGAATTTAGTTTTTCAGTTTCAAAAAACACACACCCAGAATTCAAAAGCCAAAATGTTCATATTTCAAAGGTTTTTACATGTAAGGAGGACAAGAAAATAGCCAGAAAATAATCTGAGTATTGACAGAACCCAGCAGATGGGTACATTATTCTTATTATGTTCTTCTGTCAGACTTTCATGGTAATAGTTCTCAGTGTACAGATAATAGCAGGGTCATTGCATGGCTGTGTTTCTGTGAACTAATGGCACCTGTGATGTATTGGCTTTAAACCTGCTTTATTAAGTGTATTCTCCTGAGTCAGATTCTCAGATGCTGGAAATAATTGTATTCTTTGCAAAGCATCTAACCCTTGTTATAAATTTTTTAAGTCAGAAAAAAAAAAATCAAAGATAGTTGGACTGTCATTTGTGTATTCCTTGATCAAAATTACTGATTTGTGCACTCTTCTGCTTTCACTTTGCCCCTTTGGACAATTGATGTAACAATTTCCAACCATACTCAGTTAGATAACAATCAAATATGGCCCATTCTGGGTATAAAACCATTTACAACAAGGGCTGGTGCTGCCTTAGATAACAACCTAAGCATCACCAAGGAAGCAATGAAAAGAGATATTACTATAGCCAGTTAAGAGTGCAAAAAAAAAATTATTTCAGCAAGTTACCAGCATTATAGTCTACCTGGCTGGGACTTTATAATGTTGTTGTCACAGAAACTCAAAGTGAAAAGAACACATCTGTGACAAAAGACTAATTTAGCTATTGCTAAGGATTCTAGGTGGGAGCTATGTCAGGGAAATGGGCTTATGCCACCCATGCCAGTATAGATTATTGTTTTTTCTACCTAGGTGAAAGAATTGTATTTGTTTGTGCCAAGTTATTAGTAGTTTGCACTCCGTGCTCCAATTTGAAGGTGTTATGTGGTGACCAAAAGTACCAGTGCTTGTGTGTGACAGATGAAGGGCACAGGCCTGGCCCACAGAAGGCAATGGTGAGTTCTGAAGGGTGCTGGCAGTGACTGGATGAAAGAATCAGTGAGCAATAGGCTGAGAAGTTTGGACTAGAGCTTAGGTTGCTTCACTCCCCCTCCCTGGGGCTTCCTGTTTGGAGAGTTTGCTTCTTACCAAGGGCTCAGATCCCAAATGCCTCAGTTGAAGTGTGTGTTGCAGTAGGCAAATTTTCAAGTGGGCCAAGCACCATGACCTAGACTGTTGTTTATCCATGCTTCAGAGTGATCAAAAGGATGAGTAGGAGGGGATGCAGATAATGTGCTGGGTGACCTTCACTGAGGAGCTAAACGTCATTGCATCTCTATTTCCAGTAACTGGAAATGAAGATTGCTACACACATCACTAAAACTTCTGTTTAAGTTTCTGGATATGATCCATTATTTAGATGTAGATGATAGCTCTAAATGCTTCTGATGTTTTGAGATGGTCTGTCAGATATACACTGCAAACCTAGTTCGGGGAAAGGGAGTCAAAACATGCTTAGTAAAATGGTCACCCTGATCTGATGCTAAGTAAGAAATTTCATTCAAAATTGATAGAACTTTTAAATCCCCTACTCCTAGAACTGGTTGAACAATTCTTTGCAACTCCATACTTATAACAGCAAAAGTGAGTTGTGCAGTTTTGTATATAATGACCTACAATGAGTTTATTCACAGTACTGAGAGTGGAAAATATATATAAGATGCATCTCAGCTTCTTCTGCATGGTGTGAGATTCAAAATGACGGGAGCAAGAATGTTTAAATCTTTCTCACCCTTCAACTGCCTTCCTCAAGCATATTTTGGTTAAAGAATTGACTTTATACTATAATGAGATGAAGCATATCCTAAAGGTAGATAGTGCTATAGGAAGGGAAAATAGCTTGGCCGGTGATCCATTACAGGTACCAAGTCCAAACACTACCATCTCTTGGTTTGCTTTGCTTTTGAAATTCCATTTACCACTTGAGAAGCAGATGGTGGATTGTAAGTCAACAGCAAAACGGCCATGATCATGGAAGCAAAATCTATAAAATGAACCTCAGAATTATGGAAACCCAGTTGTCTGGAAATCTTTGAAAATTGGTGTCTTTTAAGCGCCTGTCTTAATGGAACAGGATATATTTGGTTAAACTGCAGCACTTTTATGTTGGGATATTGCTTTTTATGAAGATTAAATGTTTCCTGCTCCTTTTCCTCTTTATAGCTTTTCTTTAATTCTACATGAAGTCTCATTTAGACTTGCAGGAGGTCTATGTCTGGATCTGAACTCTGTTGAGCTGGACGCTGCACTTTGTGCAAAAGCTGTGCTATCTCTGAAAGAGCTTGTGGTCTAAATTATTAGTAGGAATATCTTTGTTTTCTGCAGCCTTGTATAGTTGTTGATGTTTACACAGAGAAGATAGAAAATGCCAACAGATTTCAATTAATTAGCAAATTCTGATATTTTAGTGAGATTTTCCCCCAGTTCATGGAAATAAGAATGATATGCAGGCCAGTGGGAGCAATGTTTCATACTTGAAGTGTAGGGTAAGATATTAGTTTTGCAGCACAGGAAAAACAAGAAACGTGAGGAATTGATCACGTCATGTTATCCTGCTATTCAGTTACTTAGTGCCATTGCAGCCTTACTACTGCAGTCTGTGATTTTTGTTAGCTGTTAAACTGAATTTAACTACATTAGTTTTGGATGAAGGGTCACCCAGGGAAACTCATAGGGAAGACAGTAATGAGCCACTGATAGGAAATGTTCATCCCTTTCAGGACAGAAAATTTGGTGACGCTGGTGACAAAAGGCTGTTTAACCCAAATCATGGGAGCTGGCGTGGCAGGTGAGCTCTGACTGCAGAGCTGGGCACCTGTGTGGATGTAGAGAGCAGACACAGCTCTCTCAGCTCTGCTGCTTGTATTCCCAACAGGCTGCAGGCTGTTCTGGAGGGAGGTGAATCCCTTCTCATACCATGTGCTCATACATCCAGGACCATTATGGGACCAGACAGGGATGTCTGCTACAACTTTCACCTAACTTCACTGTTGTCTTTCCTCCCACCCCTATAAGGGAGTTTTCCATCTGCTGCTTATGCCAGTAGGCCAAAAGCTTCTCCAGCAAACATTCACCTTCAGCAAAATCACGGGTGATGAAAGTAGTTCTGCACATGGGATTTCCCATTAGGTAAACCTCTCTTATCACTAGCCAAAAGCTTCACCCTAATAAAGTGGCCTTTACTGCCCCGGCAGAAACTACTCTGTGCCTTTGAAGCATTGAGGCCCGAGGCTCAATGGAAATGAAGAATAGGCGAAAGATGATGGACAGAAGCTGTGTTTTTTGATTTTCAAATAATTAGGGTAGAGAGGTAGGCCCTTTACTGTTTTTCATGGAAAGTCTTTGTATGCAACTGTGTTCTATTCTGATTTTCAGCATAATGCCAGTTTGTGGGGGGAAAATGGAAAACATTTTTCAGGGGCTGACCCTGTGCAAATGGCCAGCATGGGATGGAGTGATCCCTCAGGTGGTATTAGTTTGCATGCTCTTGATTTTCCAGTGTGTACTCAGACTGTGCCAAGTCAAAGTCATTGCTTGTACTTGGGTTATCAGGTGTCCTATTTTTCTTCATACAACTTTGTCTCAGGCCATTTTTTCAGAGGATACAGCAAAGTTGTCAAGGTTCATTTTCATCAGGATTGAACTCATTTATATGAAGGTATAATCTGTGGGGCACTCATTCATTATACAAAATTCTCACATTATCCTAATAAATTTGGGCATAAGAGTGAGCATAGATAAAAAGAATCTGAACATAAGCTGAAAAAAATTAAACTTTGGCTATTCTTTCCTAAAAGACTGTGAACATACTAATTATTGCTGTAGGTTGTGTTTACTGTTCTTGCTCTGGTAAAATTGTCCATTATATGTAAGACCTGCAAGTTCATTTTTAAGGAATTCATAGTCAGCTTTGTCTTGTGTAGTCTGTAGCAGCTTTTTACTTAATGGCAGATTTTTCCTTGGGCTATAGGGGATAGTCTACCAGCCTGTGCAGTTCTTCCCAATTCATAGCCTGTTGACAAGGATAGAAAGGGATGTCTAAAGCAATAGGAGTGAAAAGGCCAAGGCAGGCTTTGGGAATGGCCTATGTTGCAGACATGTGCTTGCCTATGCATGGACTTTTTAAAAGTATATTTGAGAGACATTAACTTTTGAGAAGAAAAACAACCTAGTGTCTGTTATCTACATTCTGTGCTAGCACACTAAATCAGAGTGACAAAACTATGGATCCAATTTTAAACACGGCCTCAAAGTTTGCCTGGTGGCTGGAGGTCTGTTGTTGGCTTATAGTGTTGGTCAGCTTAGATGACAGATAAAATCCATATGCCTACCAAAGGAGGCAAGAGGGGAAAGCACAACTATTAAGTTTCCTAAGCAGTAAGAATCCAGAAATTTCATTTCCCACTCCATCAGCAGCTCAGCACATGTTCTTAGTGCAGTCATAAGGTTAACACTTCAAAGAATGTCCATCCGTTTTGATGGTCTCAACATCTGAAAAATAATTTTTTTTCTTGGAAGTGCTGTGAACTTTAAAAACTGCTATTGGAACAAAAAGTATCAAAGCAGCTTGTACTTTACTTATGGAGTGATTTGCAGTTAAGATACTCCTAATCCCCATGATTCCCAAAATTAATAGTAATTTTTGAGAATGTTGTCTTTATCTTCTGTGGGTCTGGTTTCATGCTGTGCAATGGACATATTCATGGCTTATACTTTATACAGGTATTGCAATGTATGATTAGTGTACAGGAATGCTTCATGATCTTTGAATGATGAAATTTCCAGATAAAATTCAAGGGTTTTTTGCACTATCAATAGTTTTGATGTTGAACACCAAACTTGTTCTTTGGAGATTGCTCCAGTCTCCATTCACAAGAATAATTTTGCAGATTTTTCCAAGGAAGGTGTATGTGTTAGTGGTGCTTAGACTGAGACAGTACCCCTGGCTCATACTCATTGTCATGTAGGGATGCACTGGAAGCTGGAGGGTCACAGGGTCACATTGTGAACAGTAGATCCTTGTTCTGCCCTGACACCAAGGGTAGATTTAAGTCTCCTTAATGCTGGGTCAATGCTGTGAGCTCCTGTTTCCTGTGTGCTTCATGGAAGGTGTTTGCTTCTGGGGGATAAAGCTATTTGCTGTTAGATCATGATCTGCTCCTGCTGTGATGTTACATGGGTTGGTATTCCAACTCCAGAGTTGAAAACAAGAAAATAAATCATCTTAGCATTTTTTTTCAGTCTGTTTCAATGGAATTTCTTCAATTTGACCTAGCAATTGTGAATTTATTTTACAGAAATGTAGTAATAATAAAAACTTATATCGTTTAGATTCCGTAAAAAACATTTTAAAAATCTTGTTCCTTTGCTTGTAACTTTAGGCACAGTCTTGAGTACCCGGCTAGCCGTTAATTTTTCTAATTAGTGGCATAAGCCAGAAGATTTAAGGACCACAGTCTGACTGGACATCTTTCTCTTCTTTTGCAGTGGAGCTACATCACTGCATTTGATTATTCTCTTATACCAGTATTCATAAGATCAAAATAAAGCCTACCCTGAAGTTTATTCTCCCCAGGATAATGCTTGGGACTAGAATCTGACTTTTGCAAAAGGAGGATGTTTGTGTGAGCAGAAACCCAAATACAACTGCAAATACTTCCATGGAAATGGAAGGAACAGAAAGGCCAGTATTACTGCTTGTGTCTGCTGAGATGTTAGTTTTCTTACAAGTTGAAACTATTTTCTGCTGCTATTTTTTTTTTAAGCTCTTGCGGAAAAAAGTAGTATCTTGAGTCATTCTACTGTTTATCACCATCTAAATCAAAGGGCACAGAATGAGGTTTGTGTTTTCACAGAGAAGATTGATGCTGACACAGTTGTCCTTTCCTCCTCCTCCTCAGCACATCAAGATCGAATGTTTTGCAGATTATAAGCTTGGTCCTGGTGAGGAGTCTGAAATAAAACTTCTATTGTCTCAAGTGTTTTGGTGTTTGCTCTAAAGAAATCATCAACCTTCATTGTTTATTTCTCTTCTGCAGAAAAGAAGAGGGATGGGGAAGTCATCCATCCATCTGTTCACAATCTTAGTTTTAAAAGTCTAAAAGTAAACAGGCCCCACAGTCCACTCAAAAACTGTGTTCATTGGCAGTCTAGAACCAGGGACAATATATACTTCAGAATCAGTTTATCTCAGAAATTGTGCATACTGGAAAAAAAGATCAGTGATGGTGTTTACAACTTTAAAGTAAAAAAATGTATTTTTAGACATCTGCACCAACAAAAACACTTCTAACAAGACCAGGATGCTACTATTTAAATTCCTCTTTGTAATCCACTCTTTCATGTCTTGTTCTTATCCTTCAGTGGATTGTGATGGATATCAGGAACCACTGAAATACTGCTGTGATGATATGAAAGGTTAAAGAAGGTTATCTCAAAGACAGGGTGTGTACTCAGATTTTTTGCACACAAGGCAGATTTAGCATAAAGCATGACAAACCTTTTGCAGGGCAACCCAATGAGCTGTGGTATATATATTACATAAGTAAAGGCTTTAACCATGGTGTCAACAATAAAATATTGATGGTTTAGGGACAATGGTACAGATGGCTCCAGAAAAGTCTGGATGCCGAGCTATCAATGCCCCTAAAACTACTGCCAACCTACAATGCTGCTATTGTTATTTATGTAATGATAGAGCAACAACAGAGACCTGTAATGGGAGTTTGTGTGTGTGTGTGTCTGTGGCCCCCCCTTAAACTTCCAGGAGGAAGTTTATTTCCTCTGGTGTGTAGGCATATTTGCACAACTGCAAAGACAGGCAGTATTAAGAGCTGAGGAGAGAGTTGTAGCACATGAGTAGACACTTGTTGGAATGTATTTATATGCATGCACATACATAAACCAAACAAAAATTGACATTGTACTCGTAATTAACTTGGAGAGATATTCACCGTTAAGATTCCCACAGCATCTGTTCATAGGCATGAAAAAGATAATTTTCTCTGCAACTTCTCATCTCCTGTTTTCTCTTGACTTGCTCTTTATTTTTAGTCCATTTGAAGCTTCCTAGTGCGGGAAAATCAAAGCCTAAAAAGCAGGATTGCCTAGCTGGAAAAGCCATAGCATTGTTATGATTAATTTGGATTGAGCAGAAAAGCTGCCCTCATAGTATTGCTATCAGTAGTTGACTTGATTTCTGCAGATGGGGATGGGATCCCTGAGTTAAGCATGCAGGTTGCAGGGGCTCTTCGTTCTTCTGTGCTATGATGCTGCTGTGATCTCATGTAGGGAATACTGATGCCCCATCATCTCCAAAGACAGGAGCTGTTTAGATGGAAAAAGCAGTTAGAGACCTGCACAAAGAAAAAGAGAACTTTAAATTCTGGAGGGGAAGGAAGGCTCCAGAGGAAATCCCCTGTGTGGAGTCGGTAGGCTGTCTTTGTGACATTTCATTCTTTGCAGTTCCCTCTTGAGTCTCACTGGATTGGTTGCTCTCTGCTAAAATTCCTGCGGCCCATTTCAGCCTGCTCTTTCTTAATTTCCTCAAGCAGGCCAATGCATTTTCTTGTTTACTTAAATCTTTGTCTCTCCATCTCAGGGTAGTTTTTTCCTCTTTGTAGCTGTTAAGTTATGCACAAGGTCAGATGATTACTCAGAACTTCCTGGAAAGCTTCTTGTTTGTTTTAGACAAAAGTACTCAGGAAGTTCCTCAGCTCTTCCAGCAGAGCTGTACTGGCAGTGGCCTGCCAATCCTCCAACTGCCCTTACTGAATTTTTTGGAAGATGTGCTAAAATAATTTCTGATACAGTACTGAACTCAGGTTATATCAGCATTGTCCCACACATTTCAAATGCTGAGATTATTTTCAAGGTCTCCTGCACCTCAGTTAATAGAGAAATGTCTCCTCACCCACTGATGGCAGTGTGACAGTCAGGCTTTTCGGTGTTCCCCACCAAGCCTGCCATCTTCAGACTAGAATGTTTCACTCCAGGCACAAATTTGATGCCTTTACAGCTCATCTTCCCCTTCTACACACAGGCTTTCAGTCTTACTCAGTTGGTGAGATCTCACCCTGCTTCAGACACTTCCTGCACGGCACAGACTCAACGAGCTAAACATAAGTATATTAAAGAAGATAGAGTGGAAAAATAGAACCAAACACAAATTCAAATGGCTTGGCACACAGATTCTCTTTAGGCTCACTTGAAAAGCTCACTTTAAGTTCATTTGAAAGCACTTGAATCTCTACAATTATATGGAATATTTCCTGTGATGTTGGGTGATGGAGGAATCATTTTAATGCATTTATATCTTGTTACTATATATGCTTCTCTTACAGCCCTATCTGAGGAGAGACATAGCAATAGAAGTAAGGGAACACTGAGGGGCTGTTGTCTGTATTTCTGTGTAAAGATTTAACTCCAAAGAGCCATCACCCTGTGGGAGAATTAAAGACAGACGGTGGCTCCTTCCTGATTCCGACCTCTGAGTCCTCCACACCTACGCCATGAGATGTTCGTGGGAAAGAGGTCTACAAGCTGTTGAATTCAGCTGTTACCTTGGAAATTATAAGTCTGTAAATAAGGCCAACCACTTCCAATATGAAAGTGCTACCAATGTGGCTAAATTAGTTCAGAGACTACTGGTGCATGAGAACACTTGCAATACTGTTTTTAATCATGTGTTCTGCTGGCATCTTAGCTCCAGGTGCCATCAATTGTTCAATACTTTAAAAATTGATTCTGAGAGCTCCACAGAAGGTGTCTGCACTGACTTGGTCTCCATGAGCTGGTCAAATATTGCTGCTCTGGATCAAATCATTTTGCAATCAACTCTAGTTTGCAGCATGTGTCTGCATTCCCTCTCCAGGAAAAAAAAAGATGGGAGGACAAGAAGCTGTCAGTGCTGGGACCTGTGCTCAGCAACAGCAGGATTCAGAGGTCAGAATGACTTTGAGCTGTTACCTTTCTGGCAGCCCTGAACCTCACTGGGGCTTATGCATCTGAAGGAGCAGGGTGAATCTCAAAATAGACTAATAATTTCCATGAAAAAAACTCAAAATAAAATAAAACCACAGTGGAGTACCCGTGCCTGTGCTACAAAAACCACTGCTGTTCAGCCAGGTGAGTGTTGCTAATAACATTTTATGGAACTTAATCCAAGTGCTGAATTGGGGCTGAATTGCTTTCCAGATTATCACAACTTTCTATTTCAGCTTTTTGGCAAGTTCACAAGTGTATATTCTGAGATACACCACTGATTTTTTTGAGCTTTTCCTTCACAGGAAAGAGGGTAGTGCCAGAATACAGAGCAGTAAAAAAAAACTTTGTGTTGAGCTTAATGAATTCAGTTCAGCTGGTACTGGAAGTGTGAGGTTTTTCTGTTTTGCCTCTTTGACATCCCAAGAAGGCCTTTGCAGAAAGGACTAGGCAAAATGCAATTTATCATTCCTGTTGTTTTATTGTATCAGGAAGCAGGGAAACATGGTTTTGTAAGTGTCTGTTGCTAATTCTAGATCCCCCCTCCCTCATTTGAAAACAGGTTTTGGAAATTTGTTCCAAAGTGTCATGAAATACTGAGTTATAGTGAAGCTGTGGTTTACTTCCTCTGAAAAAGTATTAGTCAAGGCTGAAATGATGAGAACTGCTAGCACTTAGTGTGCTCTGCTCTTCAGTGCTCTAAGGTCATCAAAACTGGGTCACAACTGGTACAGCTTCCCTGGATCACAGCACATGAAGTCAAATTCAGACTCAACTTGGGAAGTGTCTTTAATGTTGAAACTGCAACCTTTAGATTGTAGTTGCCATTTAAATAAAATAATTTTGTATGATTGTTGCAGAAAAAAAAATACATATCCTCTGTCTTTATGAAAAATCAATGCCAAATTATAGTAATTTATAGCTATTTCAAAACTAGATATGAGCCACAAATAGGTTCACAAAGTTTATGAAGATTGTATCCAGTTAACACTTTACTTGCATGAGAGAAAAACTTCAGCTTTTCAAAACTTTGCAAAATTTTAACATTCTTTTTGTTAGAAAAGTTCTAGGAATTTCTAATGTTAGACATTATAATATTTTTTCATTCTTAAATGTGGGAGAGCACAACATCGTTCTCTGGTTCAGCTTTTTAGCCTTAATGTTTCTGAAACAGAGAGATTAATATTATTTTGGATCCTTAATAAGAAACTTGCCAGACATTAGCATTCAAAACATGACAGAAATTCTGTAATAACAAGAAAATTATGGTTCAATCAGGGAAGTAAACTTTGCAGAAAGGAGCAGATTACATCCTTGAGGAAAATAGACAGTAGTTGTGGATGCTTATATTTTGCTGTGCTAATTCTAATTGTTGCATCCATGGTTTCTAGGAGCTCAGGAGTCAGTTATGTACAGGCATTCCCAGGCTTTGGCATTTTACAGGACAGGAAGAAGTCTGCCAGCTGATTTCCCATGGACTGGTTCACAGTCAGATGCTGAACGTTTACAAACTTGTGTCTACTAATATGGATTGGTTTCAAATCAGCAGACCAGAGAAAAAAAGCGATTTGCTTTCCTTTACTAGTTACTTTAATTCTTTCAACTATTGCATCCTCTCTTCCCTAGACTTGATCGTATTTGTCATGTAACGCTTTGGTGGCTGAATGAATATGCATGAAGTGTGCACCACTGAGCAATCAGTTATGAAAATTGCCTGCTGGAAACATTTCCTACCTAGGTGGCTCTGCTTATGCTGTGTTTTGTTGTTTTTAACTTGCATCCCCTCCCCAATTTAATTCTGAGGAAGTGCTCCAACTAATAGGTATGCACTTGATTTGTAAAAGCAATTTGTTTATTGTGCCTTCAAATCAATAACGATGGATTGTTTGTTGAAAAAATCTTGTAGTCATCCACTCTGTAGTTTAATCTAAAAAACACTACTAGTAGTTTGCCTTACACTAGGCTGAGCCTTTTCCTTACCTGGATGTATGTTTTTTGAGATTGTTAATATTTTGCCTTCCTTAGGCAAAATTTTTGCTGCACACAGTCTGTGAGCATTCCTACAAATAACAGAAGCTCAGTGTTTCCATCTTCCAGTGTTCACTCATCTTCAAGTTCCTGGAAAAAGAGTAAGAGGGGAATGAAGGAGGCCAGAACAAATTACAGCTGGGAATGCATGACTGTATCTGTGGATATTATTTTCCTGCTATTCTGCCATTCCTTGTGTTTCATACAGTCTTATGCTTTTCAAGACAGGGAAAAACTCAATGAGACAGAAAGATAATGGTAAATGCTTAACAGCTTTGGTGATAGAAGCATGATATTCTTTAATTCAGATTTCAAGTGATTTGTTTGGCTTATATTTGAACCCTCAATTTGTTTCTTTGGAAGACTAAGGTTATGAAAGAGGTATTGCTGACTGTTGGGTTTGTTGGTGTTTGTTTGGTTGGTTTTTTTGTAATGTATAGTCTAAAGCTTCCCAGAAGCTCTTCCTGCTCTTCTCTGCTTCTGGTGGGGAAGCTCTGCCAGGAAAGCAGAAGGGTAGTTAGGAGCCCATGGCTCAGATGGCCCAGCTGATGAGTACCATTTGTGATGTCTGTGTCAGGTCTCTAAGCACTAGACCAAGGTATTTTATACTCACTGTGAAAGCCTCTGTCAGAAAAAGATAATTTTGAATTACCACCAATCAGGGCTGAACTGTTGATTAAAAAGGGCAAGGGTTTGTATGCCATAAACTCGTATTAAAAGAAGGAATGTGGCACTTCAAAGCAGGAAGAGTGCCAGCTTTGCTTCTGATAATGTATGCAAAAGTTTCAAAAAACCTCAATACTAAACTTTGTTTGGAGAGGCAGGCAAGCAGAGATATGTGCCCAATTCTAACATTTAGGCTCACTCTGCTTCCAGATTTGTAATCTTTGTGCTTTACTCTGTCAAGTAATATGCAAGGACCAGATTTTTCAAAACCATAATGAGCTACAAGGGATGTACTCTGCAGTCCTTTTCTGTGTGATACAGAGTTTTGGAAGTCTAGCAGTTGCTTAATACTTTCTAAAATAATGATTTATAATATGATGATTTATAGCTTCCTGTAGTTATTCATCTTTATCTTCAGTTTTGTATTTTAAGTCTTCAGATTTCAAGGAGGTGTATCTGAGAGCAATTCGTTATTCTTGGATTATTCTGGCACAGATACTACGTGGTCAAATGGCTGATTTCATTGGCAGAGGGAAGGAGAAGCTCTACATCTACTGTGTGGGCTTTTTAACAGAGACTTGCCAGCCTAATCTTGTGAAACTAAGACATTTGATTAATTCTGCCACTCAGTGGAACTGCCTTATCTTTACTGTGTTTGACATTTAACAGTTCAGTTGAATTTGCCCAAAAAGATGGGGAAGGNGAGGGGAAGGAAGGGGGAGGGGCAACTGAAATCTACTTTCCTGCTAAATGCAAACAAAATTTAGCAGAAACAAGTCATTGTCAAGATGCAGCAGCCACTATTACTTGCACTGGTAAGCAACAGGTATCATTCACATAAAGGGAGCGTGGTCTGCCACCCTTGCTGGGTTCACTGAAGATAGACAAACCCAGAGCAGGCCTGAAATTGCATTTGTTTTAGTGCCCTAAGAAGTCAGTGGGCATGACAAGAGCAAGAGAGGGTCCTGTGCTGAGCTGAGCTGAGATCCTGGCAGCAGAGCTGCCTCTCGGCCAGAGGTGCTGATGCACAGTCTGCTGGGCTGCTGCCATCCAAACACTTCCTCAGCCACAGCTTCGTTTGTTCACGTACAAGTGTCTCTGACCAACCCTGTTAGAGTTTCAAGAGGACTTTTTTCGGTTGGTTTATTATCAGAGATGTCTTCTTGTCAGCCCTCTCTTGGTAAGTGGATAAGGAATTTTAAAGCCCTTTTCCATCTGGATGTGAGTTGTGTGAATCACCAGTTGTTACCTACCCTTTGGAAGAACCCCTTTTATTGTTTGCATGATCCAGACTTGAAGCTTAGTTCTATTTGACATACCTACTATTATTACCAAGGAGTTTTAGGGCAGAATAAGAAAGAGAAACTTTGCATTTCTACAGGAAGGCATTTCCTGTGTGTTTGATTCAACATCCAGTATCTGGAGCTGCATAAGCAAGGAACAAAATTATCAATTTGGAATTATATTTTCCATCAAAATGCATTGTATCTGCTTTTGAGTAAAGCCCTAACTTTTGTTTTTCTGTTCTTCGGAAAAAAAAAAAAAAAAGTTAAAAGTCTTGGGATTTTTAAAATTTAATATCAGAAAAAGCTGTGGCAAATCTAGATGACACTACTTCTTGTGGGGTTTTGTTTGTTCATACAAGGGTATAGGATTAAGGTAGAAAAAGAAGCAACATTATTTGTTCACTATTTTAAGAAATGTAAGCTAAAATTCAAGAATAACAGCATCAGTGGGGACTCTCCCAGTTATAGACTCTGTATTCCCCTCCACACCTGATCTGACACCACAGGTGTCATTATTTCTTGAGAAAATATGGATATTAAAGTAATTTAATTATTTGTTTATAGATCCTAAGAACAAGGAGTACCATCCCTAGAGGAAGTATAACCTGGCAGTAAGCCAACATGCCTTAGAGCGAAGTCTTTTGGAGGGTTGGGCAGCATCCCAAGAGGCCTCAGTAATTTTTCATAAGGTATTATACCAACCCTACCGCCTACAGGAGTTCAGAAAAAGGGATACAGCATTTTACAAAATTCAAAATAGAACAGGAATCAAGGTTCTTTGAGAATGGTCTGACCTTCCTCAATACCCAGCATTTTGGGGAAAATCCTCAGCTATATCAGGAACTATGAAGACACAAGTCTTGCCTCATGAATCCAAACATTTCTATGGAGAACCATACTTTGTGAAAGGCAGGTCTTGTTGCATTGTGACCCACTAGAAATTTAAAATCTCTTGTTCTTCAGGTCTTAAGTGTGAGCATATATGATTAAAATTTAAACCTCACAAACATCCATAGATCAGAGGCCATTCTGCACAAAATCTTGGCTTGGTTTAATGTGAACATTTCTATTTTTGGTTTATGTATAGGTATACAGCTGTACCTGTATTTTAGTCTGTGTGGAAGTCGTATTGCTTGCACAGATGTTGCATATATTTAATTGCTTTTTAGCAATTAGGCCAGTACAAACAGAACTATCTGAAAATAGATGCAGGCTATTGAAAAGAAAATACGTCATTACTTGTGGTATGTTTCAATCTGCTGGACTTTGAGAGATTCTGTTTCCAGTCATCCACTATCATTGCTTACAGTATTTCAAATTATTTACCCAAAGAAATGAAATTGTGAAGCTGTAACTTTGTAAAGTTTTTACATTGAATAAATGCGAGTTGCATTTCCTCATTTTATCACTTTCTTGTCAGTCATTACCAAACTGAGAGAGATGATACATAAACAGCAGACAAGTTTAAATTTGCATCTATAAAAGAAAGGAGTGCTAAACATTCTTGTCCTGGGTAGTAAGACACTTAAAATTGTGCTCCAGCTCAGTGGGTTTCAGTGAAGCTTAGGTACAGAAAAGCAACAGGCATAATTGCTTAGCACCCCGTGGAATCCACTTTCAATAAAATGCGCCAAAATGCCAATTACATGATGACTATTCAATTTATCAGTGAGGAATAAATGTATTGAGAGTTGCTATGGCTTCTATTCCATGTTCTCTCATATCCTTATTGGCGTTTTAATTTCCTCTGACAGGTAGAAAAAGCTAAAGTTTCTGAGGTGATGCCTGTGAGATTTGTTCCAAATGCCCTGTGTTCATGTATTTATATCCCCTAAACTTGCTAGAGTTTTATTCTTGCTTTAACAAGCATATTTCATGCTTAGGCCATTAGGGGTGTGATCTCTGGAAGTAGTCAGACCATGTCTGCCACCCTGACTTTCAAGTGTTTGGCCTGAGTAAGAGAATATTTGGGACAAGGTTCCTGGTTGGCATGTACTATGGAGTGGAGTGGCCAGCCTCAGGAGCTTTACTTGCAGCTCCTGCAAGTTACTTGGTTGTTGTAGTAGCTGGCTGCATTTCCCAGGTGGCTAAGGGGTTTTCAGTGCAGACACTGCTCAGAAAGAACATTCTGTTTATTAAAAGGAGGTTGGACGCCTGCGAAAATAGGTCAAGAAAGCAACTGATTTCAATAGTTAATCCATAACTTCACTGCTCTCTTTTCTTTACCTTTTCTAGGTTAACTATGAAGCCGTCAGATGTGTTTTCTAGTTAAGGAGATAAAATAAGAACTTTTTAAAAACATGTGAACTGTGGAAGGAGGCAAAAAAAATCTCTGGGGCAGTCAGACAGCAAGACTCGGGGGCTGAGCTTAGATGCATAGGCAAAACTCGTAATAAAACATTAAGATAGAGAAGTAAAACTGACTTATCCTGAACTGTTGAACAATACTTCCTGTCAGCTCTGAGAGAGGCACTGATACCAAGCAATAGAATATAAGGTTACTGATAGTCATCATGTCTTGAATAGCTTGAATAGCTGCAGCTGACTGTAGGACATTGTAGAAATAAGTTTTCAAGCTGCACGTAAAACTATTGCTGTGAGATATCAGAGGAGCTTTTGGGAGTCTCTGCTACAAACTCAAAGCAGTAGTATGTTTGGGAAGCTTGTCTTAATTAAAATTTCAGACAGAAGCAGACAAAAAAACCCCCAAGCCCCAAACAACCAAAAGCATGAAAGAGAAAGAAAACCACTGAAACAATTGTGTCTGCAAAGTCAGACATCCAAAAGGTCACAGTTTTGGGTTCTTCCCCAAGGTCCCTTGGGTGTTTAAACCTAGTATGTTCACAATCTTCCCTATATTAAACCTTGTAAACCACTTAAGACACTTAAAATGAACAGTGCCAGTGTCGATTTATCTGTCCTTGGTGTTAGATGTTAAGCTTCAAGTTGACACATATTACTGCACATTATAACCTGGATTGAAAAGTTCTGATATGAACAAGATAAAAATTAATAGATTTACTCAAAATAATTAAAAATGAGCAGTAGATTAGTTATAATTATAACCTTGGAGACTCATAATTAAAGTTTACCATTGTCTGAAAATTACCTCTTCCTTTGCTTTTCTCATGATAGGGAAAGTATGGCTTTTTAGGCAAGGGGATAACTAGCTCATTGTCTTGGGTCTTTGGGCTAATAATGTATTTTGAATCTGAAATACCCACATGCAGACATCACACACTGCATAATGGTACTGAAAAAATGTTTATGCCTTTTTCTTGAGAGTAGTTGACTTAAGCAAGTTTTTCTATAGGTGGATTTCAGGTTTGCAAAGAACACTGGGACCCTGGCCTTTGTGGCAGTACTTAACAGACGTGGCATTCTCTGGGGAAGCCAGTTGACACATTCTGCATCAGGGCTGAGTAGGCTAGTTGTTTTTTTTTTTTCCTGCATATTACCATAATTAGAGTAGGTGGAAGGATAGAATAGTAGGTCTATGCACACTTTGCCTTTCCTTAAAAAATGAAATACAGTTGTCAGTCCTTTTCAATCTACCTCTATTTAAATTCTAAGAATGAGTTAATCAAATACACTGTTTCCTTAAGATGTCTAAAACTGGCTTTAAAACTGAGTATCAAACACCACTCCTCCTAAACACATTGTGTGCCATTTAGTCTATTTGTAAGTCTAAAAGCACTATATTTATTTTGTTGACTTCTACACTTGCACCAAACTTCGTAGATGGGGCCTTGCAAAGTATGATTTTCTTTCTGTGCTGATGGAAAACTGATCTGTTAGCCAGCCTTAAAGCCTCAGCATGATTTTGCAGCTGAATCTCAGCTACCAGCCAAGGACTTCACAAGAACCAAGAACAGATCTGACAGATGGTCTGCCTGAGGGATGCCCAGTGTCCCTCTTACAGGACCACTTCATTATACTATAGTGCCCTAAATGTGACACGGTTGTCCTTTCTCATAGCACTTTGTCTGTTTTTTAAGCAATGCCAGAACTCTGAGTTGGCTTCCTAATGATGGACAAAACCAGTAAGGGAGAGTCTGAGTGACAATAATGTACTTTTTTTATGTATACTAAGGAAGTGTGCCTGAAAAAGGAGTGATCACAAAAAAATGCAAACACTTGCTCAGTACCATGAGCTCCAAATTGTTCATAGGGAGTGAGTCTGGTTCAAGAACTGACTCAAAACTTTGAATTTAGAGAGCAATCTAATTCTCAAGCAGCTTGCATACCTTCATCTCCAGAATCCACTGTTTCAATGTAAAGCTTCAAACAATAGAGATGAGCAGCAAAATCACAGCTTTTCCTAAGTTTTCCCAGCAAGGACACCCTTCATACCAACAGCTAGCATTGACATTAGTTAAGCACTGTAACACATGACATGGTGGGCACAGGATAAGATCTTGCCATGCATCATCCACTCCACAGAAACAATCAGTGCATGGCCTGATTCCCAACAACCAACTGAACAAAGGCTGTGGGAGTCTGGCCCTACCTGGGCATAAGATGGGGGACCCTTGACTTGCTATAGCTAAAAGCTCCATGTGATCAGATGACAACCAGCTGCTGCATGGTACCTCATGCACATGGCAGACATCAAATGAATCAGTAGCCTGAATTTTGTGTGTGGCAGTGCAAAAGGTTCAGGTGCCTAATTAAAGACTAACAAGATGGTTTATGACCACTCTGTTTGGCTTAACAAAACTATTGAGTTTTGATAGCTTCATTTTTAAATTGTGAACGCCATTGACTGGTGGTGTGGGTTTGGTGAGAATGTTGTTTCCACCAGCTTTGCATCCCTGTGAGGCCAATTACATGGCTAGGTCAAATTCCAGTTTACACAAGAATGAGGTCAGAATCAGGTAGCCTCTGTGAATTAAATGCTGTATATAGTGACTATTTGATAATTTTAAGTCATATGGGTCATATGTGTATACTGACTGTGGTGCTGTGTGTGGCAATTAGGAAGATCTTTAGCACTGTTTATCTGTTGACGCTAAGAGAATGCAGAAAGAATTAAAAAGTGGTTTGAAATGACACTAATTTGCTTGTTCCTCATTATTGCAGCTCATAAAGATGTTGATTTGCATACTGGATATATTCCTGGTTTGTATTTTAAGGTTATTTCATTTCCTGTTATGCTTGCAATGCAAATTACCTTTGCATAGGGAAGAATACTCTGCCCTCTGAAAAAAGGCTAGAAGATATTATTTTGGAAGGGCAGGCTGCAGGTAATATTTTAAAATAGCTGTGTTTCTTCTATTCTCATTTTTTATCAGTGAAAGCCAAAGCTCTTCTTAAACCCCAATGTGTAGTTCTCTGATGCACTTGCCACAGCAAACTCTTCCAACAGCAGCTGAATTCTTTTAACTGAGTCTTTCACAAGACCAGAACCAAGCAGGCAGCAGGGGAAAAATACATTAAATCAGTCTCACAAAGTGGACTTCACTAGAGGAAAGAGGGTAGGATCAGACTAGGTAGAACTACAAGTGTTTGGAGAAAAAACATTAATCTCCCAAACTGGGAATGAAACTATGCAGGCAATCTTAGTTGTAATTATTACCTTGCTCTTAACTATAATGATGTTGGGATTTATGTAGCACTTTTCATATGTAAATTGCTCATCAGATTGCTAATTGTCTCATAAAGTAGACAGTTTCTTGTCTGAATGTGGCTGCAAAAGAGTTCAAGGATCTTTCAACAATGTCACATGCAGGCAGCTATTACAATTTTTGTTTTGTGTTCTGAAGAGATTATTCTTTTACACTATACACAATACAGCTCTGTCTTTGTGCCTGCCAAATAATATCAGAGCACTTTCAGCCAAATATGACAGAGCACTAGAGGTCCAAAAGATTCAAATTTCCCAAATTTTTTGGGAAATAGAAGACCAAATTCAGGAAAGAGACTCAATTAATATTTGCACTGAGGGAGAGCCTGCAATGTTTCCTGTTTTCCAGGAGACGCCAGAGAATTTTTCTCTCTCTACATGCTACAGACAGACAGAAACATCAGGAAACTCTTCATTCAGTTTTCACCTCCTTGCATGTGAAAAAATCCAATCACAATACAAAGAGTGATAGGAAACCAGATTTCATTGCTTGAGGTATGGTGGAGTAAGAGTTAATTCTGGCTTTTGAAAACACAGTGATTTTGAAGCAGCTTCCCTCCTGTGAAAAAAGCAGAGAAAGGCAAGGAGACAGAATTCATCCTCCACTTTTTCAAACTTGCAGTAAATTACTGTCCTTGTCATCCAAAATGTGTTCATGAAAGGAACTGAAGCTCTGGAAAAATTAGCTGAAAAGACATTTTCCTGTTGGAACATACTATTTAACTGAAACACATGCCATTTTCAGTGCAATTGGATGTAAAGAAACTGTAAAGCAAATGTCAATAAGTCTGTGCTTTGTTTGCTTCGACATTTTTCTTTTGTTTCCAATATATTTTGCATTGTATTATACAGTAAGAAAATCATATAGGAAAAACTTCGAAAGTTATTCAACGCAGAACTTTTTGAAAAGCCCAGAGGGTCAATTTAGATTTCAAGAAAAAATGAGGTTTTCTTTCAGATTCAGAAGAAAAATAAAATTCAAAAAGCTCTAATTTTCTGTAGACTACAATTTTAATTTCTACTTGCAACCATTATCAACCATCGTGACTCTAAGGAGCCTTCTTCCTGAGCATTCTATCAAGAAACATGTCTAATTCTTTCTAAATAATTTATATCCTATATTTAATGAATTTACTGATGGAGGTCTAGCAAACTTTCTAGACTAAAGAATAATGTGATTGTTTTTATCTCTATATTTGTGTGTTTACTCATGGCACTGGACATGAGCTGAAAAGGCTGTTTCCATAGCTAAAAAGTAAATGCTAAGTGAGAAAGAAATGTGTATAAGAATACAATTGTTAAATACTGTGAATGCAGCCATAGACTCAAGTATGAGTTGACTAGTCAATTTTTAAAAAATTTCTTGTTTTTTCTTCTGAATTAAACATATGCTTTGATAAACATATGCTGTTCAATGTATATAGCATTGAAGGAAGAAAATGTGCTATTACGGGGAACATTTGCCTACAGTTTATATAAGAAAATGTGCTAAAACCAAGAGGAAGCTTATTGTTCTGAGCCTGTGGCTGAGGATTTTCTCCATCTGGGAGAAAGTGTGAGAATAGAATGAGAGAAATAATAACCTGTGGAACTGTGAAGTGTCCTGTGGATTTCATTCTTCCAGGCACCACATTAATGCCGGAGGCTCTGATTTTTTTTTTCTTTCTGTTTTACTAGGCCATTCCTGTCAGTACCTCTGGGTTGCCCAGTTTTGGGGGAGAAATCAAGCTAAAATAAAGCAAGAAGGTGCGGAGACTAGGCAGTAATTCTGCACACTTAATTCTGCACACTGTAGTTACTTCGAAGTTACCAAGTCAGTTGCATGAGTGTAGCCTGGCAAAGTGCAGCAGCAGGAACTGGAACAGGAGAGCCAGTTTGTGCTGTGGGTATGAAGGGAACTAGTTCACTTTTTCCACCTGTGAGCTATGGAAAGGTGTGTGGGACACTGCCTGTCTGGTCTGACCTGAGTAACAATACCTGGAAACTGTGAGATCTGATTTGGTAGAAACTGCATACTCGCCTGCACTGTCACTTCATTACTTTATTAGTCACCCAGGGCTGGATTGCTCATGGGAGCCTCGTGCAGCAGTAGATTGGAGGTGCTCCATGGTGAATGTAGACTTGACCCTGAAAGGAACTGAGTGCTGTGGCCTTAATTTACCCTAATACACCAGTATGGTTATGAATTTAAATTTTCAACTCTGCTCACTGCTGGAGGGGAAGGTTAAGGACTTTGTACCCTACATAAAACTTCAGTAGACCTGCAAATATAGAGGAAAAAGTGGAATTTTGCTAGTTAGACATCTGAGAGGAGCTGGACTCCTAGATACCTTTCTGAACCAGAAACCTAGACTTATAAAATATTTCACACCTGCATATTTACTGTCTTGACCTTTTCTGTTACCATCTAGCTTTTCTCACCTCTGGTATTTTTCATCGAAGAAGGAATATTATTCATCTGCTGCAGCTTCCTGCCCTACCCAGAAGCATGAAGGAAGTGCGAGTTTTACACGTGAGAACACACTGCACTGAGGGTAGGACAAGTGTCAGCGGTGGTGTGAGAGAGGCGAGTTAAAAGTGGCTCGCTGCATGGCTGCAGAGGTGGACAGCTTGTGAACTGATGCTGGAGATTCATTACCTGACTCCCAGCATTGGGCAGCACGGTCTGTGCAAATCCCTGGCCATAAATAATTATTAACAGTAATCCACTGGAGCTACAGAGTTCAGATGTCAGTATTAATGAAGTGAAACTACCAGTGACTTTTGCTGTGAATTAAGTGTTGACCATGGCAGTTGATGTAAATCAGTTGTGAATAGCAGTGAGGTCAGATGCATGCAAATGAAAAAGATCTTTCTCAACTATTGCCTATGGCTTTTTTGCCAGCTATCTCATTTCTTTCTAATGTTTACCTTTTGCCATCATCCAGTTGGTAGGTAGAGCCTGAGTAAGAGCTCATGTGCCAAAAATTGCTGCTCCTGCTTGCTTTTGGATAAGGATCAGTATCATCAAGAGTATGCTCTGCAGTGAGGCAAGAGTGCTGGGTGGCATATTGGTGAGACAGAAATTGCATATAAATTAGTTGAAGTAGGTTATTTTCTGGGAAGTTTGAATGTGTGAAAATGTAGATTTCTGTGGATATACAGTTCAAGAAGCATGGGGAATTCCAGTAACAAAAAAAAGAAATTATCTAACCCATTTTTCCTAGGCAGTTTGTCAAAATCCACAGCAATCTGGGGTAAAATAAATGACTAATGTTAGAATCAGGCATTTCCTTACATGTAATCCTGGTTACTTATAATGGTGGCCTTGTTCATAATTCCATCTTATTTTCTAGGCAGCCCTCATCAGAGGGCATTTTGGTTTTTTCTCCCCATAGGATTTCCTTGGGGACACATTTCCTGAGAGTGTGCTGGCTATCTCCTGAAGACCAGAGAGAGTCATGGTTTGGATCAGACTATGTTGCTGCTACAGTAGAAGTAATGGTGGGGACTGAGAAATGGGTGCAGGAGCTGCATCTTTCTTACTCCATCATGTAAATCATGTAATACACTGTGGCTTTCTGCTGCTTTGTTCTCTGCTTCTTTAGTGATTTCCTGTTTCACTTTCTGCCCTCTTTTATGATTTATGTGCAGCTTTGTCTCAGGCAGAGGTAGACCATGTAGATTTTGTTACAGCTACATGAACACAATGACAGTAGTCTTAAATGGGAGATGAGACTCTTGGGGAGCTTTGTTACAACCTGTTCTGTGGGATAGCAGGCTCAACAAGGTCTGTTCACCCAGAGAAAGCAGATGCAACAAAAAACAGAAGGGAAAAATAAAGATATTGAGAAACCTGTCTATTAGATTATTTAATCAAATGAGAGTGTGGTTTTCCCAGGTTAACTGTGGGTGAGTGTGTGCCTGTATGATTTGAAGAACTGCTGGTGTCAGCTAAGTCTTCAGGGATCTGGAAAGTTGTATTTTGGTGTCCTTCAACCTATGCTCACCTTTCCAAGGGCACAGTGGACATATCTGACCTGCTATTGCAAAGAGATGTTTTTCTTTCAAAGGCATACATTTCCATCACCAGTTGCTGGCACTGTCTCAGTATTCTGATTGCAGATATGTTCAACTAATACAAAATTCATTCCTTCTAGATATGTTACACTGTGCAGCAACTTCATTTTTATATATTGATATATTATATATTGGTGTGTTGCTTTTTCCTGTGATGAAATTCCAATCAGAAATGCAGGCGAAACAGACCACTACTACCCAAGTTCCTTACTGAAATTTGGGTGAAATCCTCATTCTCAGCAATTCTCTTTCCCAGAATCTCTTCTGTTCACCCTCTATGGAGAATCTGACAAGCTGTAAGAAAGGCTGACTGGCCTGTCACCCTTTGGGCAAGTGGGTTCCACAGAAAACCTTGCCTTTTTTCCTCAAGTGGTTTTTTTTGCTCAAGTGTTTGAATGTGTGTGTGTGTGTGTGTGTGTGTGTGTGTGTGTGTGTGTGTTTACAGAAGGAAAAGGTGCTCTTTTGTGGCTGTCCCTGTAACAGAAGGCACTACAGCTCTCTGTGGACAGCAGCCTTCAGTCAGGCTACACCTGGATGACCTGGTGTATTTTTAAAAGCTCTGTATTTTTGAGAACTTGCCACACCAATTAGAGAGTGCACTGGGAGGAGAAAGACCTGGGGGATGCATGTTGTCCTTAGAGTAGTTATTTTTAAGGGGTTGAATTCTGTCCTCAGCCATAAGGTAGGACTGTCATCTGTGCTTGAGGCGCACAGAAGCCAACTTTGGCAAGGTTTCTTTGTTAAATAGTGGCAGAAATGCCCATTCAAATCTATAAGACTTCCCTTTCCTCAGAATAAAAATCAGACATAGCCACCATCTCCTTAATCATCCTTGCTATTGATCTTTGGAGCACGGCTTTGAATGCCACCATCAGAGGCAGCATAGAAAAAAGCATTTTCTCATTTTCTCACAAAGGGGATTTTTTAGGCTCTATCATACAAAAAGTTAAAAGTCTAAAAGAAACATTTAAAGATACTGTCATTTCATTTGAATTGGCTCAGTTATGGCAAAAGGTTCTTCATTTTATGAGACTGTAATTTCTATTTTAAGGATCAATTGAGGTTTTGAGGCTTTGGCCCTTGAAGAAAGCACCGCCACAGGAAGCATTGTTCAAGGCTACCTACCTTACAAAAACTTTGGGATCCCTTTGGCTGCAAATCACCAATCCACCTCTATTGGACACTATACTGTTAATTGATGATTTCCCAGTTTTAGCAGAGTCAGATACATCAGGACAAACCTGCATGTTAGCCTGGAATGCCTCACATAAACCTCACAGAATCACAGAATCAGAAAAGATTCTGATCAAGTCAGAAAAGACTTTAGCGATAATCAAGTCCAACCTATGACCTAACACCACCTTATCAACCAAACCATGGCATTGAGTGCCACATCCTATTTTAAACACCTCCAGGGACAGTGGCACCACCACCTCCCTGGGCAGCCCATTTCAATGCCCAATCACTCTTTTTGTAAAGCATTTTATTTCTCATATCTAGCCTAAACTTCCCCCGATGCATCTTAAGGCTTGAAGCCAAATCCCATGGTTTATGAAGCACAATACATGAGCCAGTGTGGTACACCAGAGGGGTCATCTTTTTGTTCTCCTCCTCCCAGGACAGCAGAGAAATTGCATCAGTTCTTGGCACATTTCAGAGCATCCAAAAAGTTTTGTTTATCTCACATCAGCTGGAACAGTACCCGATGCTCTGCTCTTAAATACTGAATGTTCAAATTCTTCTCCATCCCCTACCACAGCCAGCACAGCTGTTTGTAGGTAGGAACTTTATTACTTTTATACTGCTTGAGGATAATTTTGCAGCAGGAAAAGCCTTCCCTTGTGATAGGACATAGGAGCAGTACAGAGGAGAAAGAGTGTGGGGTAAGGGTATGACCCTTCAGATATGGTTACAAGCTGTAGTTCTTTGAGTAGGTGTCTCAACCTTTATGGGGTGCATTGAAATCAATGATGTATGTAAATTTAGACTTCTGCCACTCTTCCTAAAGTTTAGTATGTTCTTCATTTGATTATTATGACTTTATAGATTTCTTTTTTGCAATTAAAAGAATGATAATTGAATGAGATAGTGGCTGTGCTTTGAGAGTTTGCTTGATGGCTGGCATGGTCCTTTGGCTTTGCATAAAGTGTCTTTTTCCAAGGTCTTTTGAATTGGACTATTTACTAGTGGCTGCAAAAGCTAAGGATTCAGGCAAGTGGTTCCCCCTGCCTTAATCTTGTTTCTGAATGTTTCAATTAGTGTTTGTCTGACCATTTTTTCATTGTGAATTGTTTCAAATGATTCTGTAGAGACCAACAGCCTTGGAAATCACTTTCATTTAGAACCACAGCTTTGTAAGGGCTTGCCTGGAGAGAGCAAGAGCAAACAAGGGGAGAGACCCTTTTCTTCAGAACTTTCCCAGGTTGAGTGTTAGCTGCCAAAGCATATAATTTTAAGAACCTACAGAAACAATCAAAGCCTAGTTTAACTTTACAGTTAGATCCCAACCTTGCTAACAGCACACTCAGGCATGAATGCCACATGTTGTTATGCTAAAGAGTTTGCTCTGGAGTTGCATTTCTCTGCACTGACCCCTAAAAAATTCCCTAGAGATCCCATCTGATTACTGCTGTGATAACATAATATTGTCCAAGGGAGCAAGAAGATGAGCTTACATTTCCTTGCCAGCACTTGAAAGTTGTCAGAGGAGACGTGTGGAGAGATATTCAGGTCACATCTTCTAGTTCCATTCTCCTACACAAGATCAAGAAAGATCTTTATGTATGGAGAAAAAGTCTGAAATCCCCTCACCAATAAATTATTAACTGAGATTTCCCATTGAAGGTACCTAAAAGAGTTCTGCATGATGTCCGTGGATGTGTAATTAAATTATAAATGGTGTGCTCTCCAGTCTTCTTTAGGGACTATGTGTTTGGGAACAACTAGACTAGTCCAGAATACATCAAAACTATCTTACTAATTTTGGAAGCAGTGTGGACCTACTCACAATAGCTTTCTGTTGTTCAATGCAGCAGCATGGAATACTGCATGGGTTAATTGAACTCGAGTTTTAGACCTGTGGCTCACTCTGCTGTGGCTACAGTGATCCTGAGCTGATTACTGTAAAGTTAGCAACATCGTGTTACTGCAGCCACTGAAGTGCAAGCTCACCTTGAGAAGAGCTTGGCCAGAGGATATGTAAGAAAGAATTTATTAAGCAAGATTTTGTCCATCTGTTTATAAACTCTAATAGCTGTGATGTAGAGAAATGAGGCTCATTACAAGCTGATTTTGTTTAGGATACAACTAAGTGGGAACTCTGAGGTCTTACAGTTCCAAGACAACATGTTCCTGTGAGGGCAGAAACATAATCATCTGTTGTCCACTCTTTTGCTCCTTTTAAGCTCTCAAACTCATAAAAAAGGGACTTTTAAAATCATATGAAGTATAATTTATAAGCATTTAAGTAAGTTTTATTAATAGAAAAGATCCTAAAATATATATAATTTAAAATGTTCCTGTGTATCAGATGTTTATTTGTCCTAATCCTACCTCCATAACTATGTTTTACCACTACCATAGCCATGCTGGTAACCCTAGGAACAGGAGTCTTGGTCTGTTGCAAAGTGCTTTGCCTGCTGACAGACTGTTCTAATTGATTGCCAAACTCAAATTTTGTTTCTTTCCATGAAGAAGACAAATTGCAAAAGCAACCCTTTAACAAAACAAACCCTTTCCTCTCTAGCCTTCTGCCACAGGAGATGACAAGTTTTTTTCTACATGGGCCTCTAGACAGAGCGCAGAGCCAGAGGCTGATAGACAGTGTGGGAAAAATGATCCCAAAGGGTAAAATGTGAAGATGTCTTACCAAAATCTGCCAGCAGCACTGTGATCCATAAACTATGTGCCAGGGAGGAAGAGGAGGTGCTCGGAGGGTTTCCCCTCCTGGTCCCAATGGATCTTTAGGAGATGCAATGGTAGGTGTATAAACTGTTCGATTTTGCTGGGCTTTTTCTTGTCACACAAACGCTGCCAACCCAAAATTCCATATGGTGCCTGGGAAGTAGAAGTATTTATACCAGGCTGAAAATCACTTCATTGACCATTAATCTCTTCCACTTCTGGATTTTGAGGACTGTTAAAGAGCCCACACTGTGTTTTTAAGTGCAACTGGCACAGGACTGACAACTTTTTATATAATCCAAGCATTTTAGCATTAGGTATTCTTTAAGCCACAGGAGCAGATGATTTCATTCAACTAAAACCTTGGAGTTTTTCATGGAAAAGAAGAAAAAGAAGAGAAACTCAAGAAAAATATAGTAGAACTGTAATTGTCCTAAACCAGAATATTTTCCAAGAGACATCAGTGTCTTTTGAGGCATAATCAATCTTAGCAGAACCCTTTGGAATGTGCTTCATTGTGAGATTGCAGTTTTATTGAGGTCTTTGTCCAAAAATTAAGATAAGGCAGAACAATATCTTTCCTTTAGTTTCCTTTAGATTATTTTTCAGTATTCTTCACCCAGATTGCTTCATTAGGCAGATTACTTTGTCATAAGCACTCGCCTCTGAAGGATTTCAATAGCAAAGTCGGAGCTTCCTGCAGAAGGAGAAGTAAGTGAAATATATGTTTTTTCTTACTTGCCTATGTCCTTTTCTAGGGAAGCAATTCAAAAGGGAGCAATTCAGAAGTACAAGTTTAAGACATCACTTGAAACAGAAACAACCAGTATCTGCACCTTATTAAAAAACATGCTGTTTTGAAACTTCATAGCTAGACACTCACCTGTGTAATTTGTGCATCAAAATATGTATGTTAGTTTCCAAAAGGAGAAAACATAAACCAGTTACCTGATATGACTCTACTGAAGATGAGGAGTGAAGAGGTGTTTCTGATAATTGCCATGGGAAACTCTAAAATATTGCAGTTATATCCGAAGACATCCTGGAGGAGGGGAGATCAGAAATACACTTGCTAGAGGGCTGATGGAAACACATGCAGAGAAAATGATTCACTTTCAAAGTCGCTGGCTGATATAAGCTGGGAAAAGTGGTGGGTTTTTTCTCCTCAGGGTCACTATAGCCTGTTGTACCTATTTGCACAAATATGCAAGAATGTCCACCTATCCTGTATCTATTGTTCTACTCTGTCTTTCATCTGAAATTGCCAAGGCAGTTGTCAGTGCCACTCCAGGCTGTGAACACTTTGAAGAAGGTGAAGGAAGCTTTGAACATGGCTCATCTCCCCAGGGCAGTGCATTGAAGGTTTAATGCATTCCTGGCAGCTGCCTTGCTGGAGAGACACAGGGTGTTCTCCTCCTAGCTGGAGTTTCTCAAGGACTGTGGCTTCATGCCAGGTCACTGTGCTGGAGTTCTGATAAGAAGAGAGAAAGCCAGATCAGCATTTGTCCAGATGGGATTGAGTCTCTTGCCAACTGGAGAGCATAGAAAGTGTTTTTCATGGATGCTGCCAAGATCAAACTTACTGTTTTCTGAAGAATCTAGGACTACTTCTAAGCTAGAGATTGATCTGGTATTGCTGTGTTCATGCTGTAGGACTCTAAAAACTCTTTTTTTTTTCATGTAGTAGAGCTACTGCTACCTAATATATAATCCAAGTCAAGCAGTAATATAGCTAATCTTAGTTGCTGGGATACAGAGATGCCAAATCTAACAGGCTGAGCAAGTCTAAAAGTTGTGTCTTTGTTTTGATTTTATTTTGAAAACGGAATTACTGGTAAGTGCAAGGAATCAGTAGATAAGAGTGGGTTATGAAGCTGTCTTGCTTGAAAAAAAGACATAGAGTAACTAATTCAACCATGTCCTTGTCAATAGAGGCTTTATATTCCCATGTGGGAGAGTCTTGCTGATTGTTCCAGTCATTTGCTAATTTTGTTGACAATTATGCTTGCTAGCTAGAGAGGTGTTTAACTAAAACATTTCCAACTGTCAGATGCCTGAAAACTGATACTTTCCAACATCTTTTCTTCTTGGAGAAATGATCCATGAAGAAGGTTTGAAAGAATGGAGTAACTCAGTCTAGAGAATAAAATACTGTGTCGGAAAGGATGGGGGCAAAGTAATTTCTCATATATGCTGCTGTAAAGAGAAAAGGAATATTCTTCTCACACAGTCTAGCCTAGGTAGAGCAGGAAAAAATGGGCTTCAATTACATTTTGAGGAACTAATTTGGCTGTTGAGAAAAAAACTTCTAATAACAAGGGAATCACCAGAATAGATCAGCTGCAAAGATTATGGAGTCCCTGCTAGAAATTTTTAAGAATAGGTCAGATAAAAATCAGAAAAAATTGAAGGTGAATTTGGGACTGATTAATTGTCTTCAAATCACTTTCAGCACTTTTTCAATGGCTTGGTGTTTGGCATGACAAGAAGGGTATAAATAGGAACTTTTTTGTTACATTAAAGGACCATAACAGCAATTTTTTCAACAACAACAAAAAAAAAACTGTGAGAGATACTATCTTAATCTAATCAATGCAATTTAATAAAGAAACAAAGCACAAATACGTTTGTGGGAGTAGGGAGAGGAGAGGAACAGAGTGGCATATTGGAGGGGGAGAGAACAGAGCCTGTAATGTGCTAAGCCTATGATTCCAATTTAGAGAAAAGTTGCATCTTGTCTGGCTTTCCCCTTAAATTATAGGAGGGTAAAAACACCACTAGCACCACAAACCCAAACAATCTTCCAAGCTTCCAGTTCTATTCCATGGCAGAAACAGAGCAAAAGGGAATGGCAGAGCTTTGCCCTACCACAAACCAGCCAGAGGAAAAGAGGTATGTTGTGCCCACAGGAGATGCCACAAGGATTCCTTAATTTTTAATCACATTTTAATCCAAAGTAAGATTTAACTGCTACCTTTCAGGTAGCATCTACTAGTAGCTACTCATCTGCCCTGGCAGACCCACAGACAGGACTGGAGACCAAAATTATCATAGCTTCTACAATTTACAGAATGGGCTTTATGTAGCTGGAATTGTCATGTTGCTGCTACAGCCATGTCCATGCAAATATAAGGGAGAGTTCAGAATAAGGCCATTTAGCCTTGATCCTCATTGCTCATGTGGTATTTTGCAATAGGGTTGTGAGCTATTCAGGGGAGCCTTTTCCATTAGTGGGATCTCCCCCCTCTAAAAAGTTCTCACTGATCTTTTTCTTTAATAGACTTTCCTAAAATACATGCTTTTAAATGTAGAATATTCAGCAGTGACTTTTTGCTCATTTTCCTTTAAAGCTTTCTCTGCAAGTCTCATTGGAACTCATCCCAAAAAGATGTTAAAATTATATCATAGGGGGAACCAGTTTAAAGCTTACTGGAAAAGAGCTGATCTCTTTAATTTTGGTATATGCCTAAGTAAGCATAATCTCTTGGTTGCAAAATTAAAGTACATCCATAGAAAACCATCTTCACTGAAGTATGTAAAAGGCATCTTAACCAACCCAATGCCCTACCCAGTACTTGAGCTAGTATTTTCCTGTTTCAGGAAATCTGAGTGGGAAAATGGGAAGAACAAAAAGTATTTTGGTGTTTCTGGTGGCAAAATATACTACTGCATTTTTTTGTCTAGAAATTTCTGGAAGGAACAACCATATCTGATGACTGCTGCAGTCAGGGCCCCATGCTGTAAGTGATCCTGACAGTAAACAGCTGTTGTGATCTTATCACATGTGTTTGTGTAATAAAAAAAAAAACCTCCCTTGATATTCATATCGATATTCCCCTGGATTTCCACTGCCTCCCAGGAACAACTCATGCAACCCTGATGTGCCTTGAACCTATAGCAACACATCATAAAGCAAACAATTACACTCTTGATTAACTTCTTAGCTAATAAAATGAAAACTTGTTAGTTTACATTTACTTCCAAGAGAAGAGCTGTATAGCCATAAATATTGCCTCTAATTTGAACCATGCTGTCTTCAGATCAGGAGGCTGAAATGTGACCTGTTTTGCATGCAAGGGTTTTGGGACAGTCTGCTGAGGGAGGTCTGGCATCTGGACATACTATTGTTTCCACTGCCTGAGAGCTTTCCTTTTATAGACTGAGTAACCTCAGCCTTGAACTTTGTTTATACCACAGGAGTCATGTTCTCTGTGACTCACAGAGCCTTTGGCAAACAAAAATATTGAGCCTTTTTTGAAGTGTGAGCAGGTTTCAGAGAGCTGAGAGACATTCAGGACAAAAGGAGAGGAGAAAACTTTGGATGAAAGCTGCTCACATGGGCCTTATCAGATGGGCCTTACAGAGAATCTTAGATATTGTTCATCAGCAAGTAGAAGTGAAGGAAAATAGAGGCAAATCTTGGGAGCAGGGGTTAAAACTCATAAATAAACCCCTGTGGTTGACAGGGCAGAAGAGTTTCCAGGTGTCTGATCCTTGAACGCAGACCATCTACGTCAGACATTAGGTCTCTGGATCTGGCCTGCCCTCAGAGGCCACAGAAGGATGCGGAAGTGCCTCAGACGGTCCTTCCACTTCTCCAAGTCTACTCATTAAATGTCAGACAGGTCCCAATGAATAATAAAAGACAGTTTTTAAGTGTAAGAATCACCGCTAATCTGAAATTCCTTGTTGTCTATCGCTGTCTCCTCCCCCTCAAAAACAGTAAAAACTCGAGCAAACTCATAGGAACGACAAAATAAACCATCTTTTCTGCAATTAAAATCACTCTTCCAGTATTTATGTGACCCAAATAATAAAATCTGTGAAACGGTGGTAATTTGCTCTAATCAGGATGTTTTGGAAATAGGGAGAAGAATGAGTCAAAGGTAAAGTACCTAGAAGAGTACAGATCAAAATAGTGCTGGGGAAATAGAGGAATGGAAAGCAATAAAGCACCAAGAATTACTCTATTATCTTAAGTAGCCAAGTTCTTGATCAAAGCTTATTTCCATCTAACGTGGAAAGAGAATAGGGGACACAAGGAACCAGCCCAGTGATGAAGGGCAATCTGTGGTTTGCCACAGGTGTGGGAGGTGTGTCTGTATAAATCACAGCCGCAGGGATTTGTGCCTGCTTACCCACGGAATGACAGAGGAGATTCCCCTTCTACCCTCCCTGGCCTAGGGTGTCCCTGGGAGTTTCACAGAGCTGTGTAGCCCAGGTCTCTTAACACAACTGCTGTGAGTCCTAGGGAAGGTCATCTCCAGTATTCAGGGGCAACCAGGCAGGAAAAAGCTATCAGTGGAGAAAGTGTTAGAGTCCTTGACAATTACCTTCTCCTTGGAAGCCCCTGCAGAGCAGAGGCTGGAAGAGGTGCCTTCTCTGCCTACAATATCTGCTATTCCCTCACCTCCTACCCTGGCCCATGAGCACCATTTTGCCTTTAAGTAGTGTGGAGCATACAGAGGACAGTCAGTCCTGCTGTAAGGAGAAACAGAGAGGGGACAAAGGACAGTGTAAGAGGCTGACAAAGCTCACATTAAGAAGATTGTGTTAAAGGTCTTGTGGATGGAGACATGAGTTCTCTGAAAGAATTGGTGAGGTGTGTCAGCTTTCTCCTGCTATCTTTTCACTGATAGGAAATGTTTCCATTGGGCAGTGTCCCAGAACTACTGTGACAGTTTAGCAGCTCCTGTACAAAGGTTATGTCCCTTTTCTCTTTTTCAGGAGAAAATGAAACAAATGGCATTAGAGTCCTATGAAAAAATACTGTAATATCGGAATATTTTGGAGCAAAATAGATCTGGGATAAGGCTAAATCAAAATTGACCAGAATTGGCGTTGACTGTGAAATTCATGTGCTCATGCAACCAATGAACACAACAGGATATTAGTAATAGTACTGTCAGATTAACTTCAGTCTAGCTTATCCAGCAACTCTGGCCAGAGCTGTATAAACCTGGTCTTCCTTGTCATGCCACTGAATAATAAGGACTGAGTGGTTGACATCTGTTCATATGCTTACTGTGTTTCATGCTGATTAGCTTTTTCCACAGGTAGGGAAAATAAAGCCCTATATTAACCAGGGCTTAGTGGAGCTCTCTGGCTGAGCTCTGTAAGGCATAATAGAAAGTAATTTACAGACAGAGTCCTATTCTCAGTCACAGCAGTTGGTTGAAGTGTTAGTTTTTATTCACTGAGGATCTGGCTGTGAGACCTGGTTTGGCACTCTTATCCCATATTTACACTAGCATAAGCCAGCTGGAAATCACCAAGGATGTGGGGTGTGGTTCCTCTCAGGGAACACTCTGACACCCATGTTAGTTTAGTTTTCTTGTTTGGAGAAGTGAACATATTCACAAGCAGAATGGTACAGAAAATAAGGAGTCACCTTTTGGCAAGAAAGCTGCTATTACCATAAACTAACATGATTTAGATACCAATTCTTTTTTTATTGTCATCTCTGAGTTGCAGTGACATTATTTGAGTTGAGAATTTCCTGAGTACAGCACATACTTGCTCCCAAATACAAGATCCTTTTTCTTTTGTATTCAATTTAAGTTGATTTTTAAAAAAATATTTTTAATCTTGGGACAGAGAAAATAATCTGTTACATATGTATTTTTCATCATGCACCAGCTATGATGGTCTTTTATTCTCAGTAATTCAGTGACATGATTTCACTGTCATTAACAAAATTATTTATCCTCAAATGAAATCTAAAAAAGAAGCTGGAAACAGGGCTTTCAGGGAGGAAATTCAGTCCTTTTTTCCTTAGCTCTGGACTTTAAAGCATGAGCCATGCTTTTATTGTGTTGACACTGCCCTGCTGGAATTGGAGACATACCCCCATCACCTTCTACCTAAGACTTACTGGAAGCACCACTTAAAGGAGAGAAGGCATTTGCTGCATTGAGTCTATTACAGGGTGGGATGGTGGAGACCCTCACATCTGGATTAAGTTCCGGTTCATTTAGGAGCCCAGCTCAAAGGCTGATGGTACTGCTATAGCTGAGATCTGTTGGTGTGTGTCAGAGCTTACAGATATTCCTTTATTGATCTTTAACAAGACATCTTGCCCCTGATATTCCCTGAGCCCAAGGTGCTCTGTTGCATTGATCAATTCCATCCCCAGCTCCTTTCTCAAAGGGTAGTTTGAGTTCAGATGCACATGTTGTGGCATGGAACTGCGAGCACCTTGAATGCACTTGCTGAGGAAATTGGCCGCTTGAAATTTAAATTGCATCCTCCCCTGTTCCACATTTTGCCTAAGTGCCATTCAAAAACCTGCACAAGATTATGATGCAGTTTCAGATACTCCTTCTGGAAGCTACTGATGCTCCGATACAGGCACACCGGAAGAAATTCAGCACACAGCAACACAGATGATTACAGGAGCTGACATGATTGCTTACAAGGAAAGATGAAAATGTGCAACGCACCTAACTTGGCTAAGCAGCAGCTGGCTCAAGTGCCAGATGAAGATAAATGAGAGGCATCAGTGCAGGCATGTGAAATGAGACAAATGCAGAGGCAGGAAGCATTTTGGCTGAATAGCAGCCAGTGTTGGGAAGAGAAAGATCTAGGTGATCAGCAAGTCCCAACATTTTTCATAACAGGAAATTTCTAGCATCTCAGTCTCCTCTCCTGAGAGGAACAAACTAGAAAAAGAAAACAGGCAAAATAAGAAGGACAGACAGGTTGCAACCTGTCTGTTCAAGGTTGTATAATTCATGTATTAGATATAGGACAATTTTCAAAGAAAATGGTGGAAACTCCATGAAATATAGACTAGTGTGCTAGTGAATGCTCCACAGGGGTCAATTAGGAAACTATAGAAGGATGTATTACAATATTTTTTAAGACTTGTTCAGTTTCTAAATGGTAACATTTATGCCAAACACACTCAGCAAACAAAAAGAAGTTAAAAATAGAATCCAAAGGCATAATGATTTCCAGTTGTATTTACTTTCCATCACATTTCAGTGATCAGACAGTAAAGTCAGCAGCTTTTATCCACCTTAATCCATGGGTCAGTGAATGAACCAGTCTTAAATCCCAGGGCTAGGTTTGTGCCACATGGATTTCTCTCCAGTGAGCAGTTCCTATGACTGAATTGGCAAGTTTTTAAAATTTTCTTTCTGATTTTTAACATTTTTTTTAGTATATGCAGCCAATTCATCTTTCTGAGATAATCAAATTGTCAGGGTGCCTAAGTCATAGGAAGAGAGGTTCGAGTAATATCGATCCAAAGAACACTCTGGGTACCGTTGATTTGGTCTTGTCCAACAGTTGTTTTCAGTCTATGCAGGTCATGCAACACTGTAATATTGTGTGTAAAAGTATGTCCTATTCACAATTACCATCTCTTCTAGTATCTTTTGCTTTTGTTCTAGTACCTAGGGATATTGCCAGTCTAGCAATGTCCATACTCACCCTCTCAATTTCAGACTGCTGCAAAGTTACAGGTAATTCACAAACCACATGAACAGCTGTATAGAAGTCTAATACAAAATTGTTACTGTGCTTGCCAAGTTGTGATAACATCATTATGTGCCCAACAGACAAGGAATTAGACATGTTTTTGTCTTTTGTACACTTATACCTGCTGCTACTTTCCTCATTTTCCTGCTTAAAAACCAGTGAGATTAGGAGAAGTGTACTTTCCTTCCCCCCCATTCCTAAAATGCTTTTTGGGAACCCCTGCTGTAGTAATGATTCATGTTGACTCTCAGATTAGCATTTTTTTGATGAGTTTCAAAAAGCACTTTTTTCTATATCTGCAATTTTGTGGATTCTGTTAACACAGTTGTTTAAAAGTTAAAACAAATAAATTTAGCAGCAGGAACATTACCTCTAGGACTCTGTCTGGCTAACATCAGTCCCACAAGTCTGGAGAGAATCTGTCAACAGAAGGGTGAAGAGTTAAATTCTGGGGATGTTTGTGTGTTTGTTCCTATTGAAAACAGTAGCTGTATGGAAGTAATAGAGCAGCACTTGGCCTTAAGCCTTTCTCAACAGCCAAAAAGTGCTGCATTATCTGGATTTTCTCTTGCAGACTTTCTCCCTCCAGGAGAAAACTCCATGTACTGGATGTTCTTGAATGAATAACACTGTAAACAGCCTCATAATTAACCCATCTTGCCTAAAATGAGAGTCTTCCTAAAACATGCTTAACCTTGCTGAGATGATGGTGTTTAAAACCCAGCTGAAGTAGACAGCTCTGATCTGAAGCACTGTAATAAGAAGAGAATTTGTAAGAGGAAACCTTTGAGATGAAAAAATGTGATAGATGAGAGAGAGGAGGCTAAAATCAGAATAAGACAATTCATTTCTTTGCCCTGTCTTCCTGTTTGTCTTTTTTCAGGTGGGTGGGGTGAAGTGGCACCTACTATACAGGGCTCAATTCGAAGACTTACGTCCCTAAATAAATGTGTAGGAATTGTCAAGGAATTGATCCTTGCCTGGAAAAAAGTGACAAAGATATCCATCAAAGGGGCAGGCGAGAAGAGACTGGTGTGCTTTGTTTATTTGGTTTTTTACATTTTTGTGAGGTTTTAAACATATTGTGAACAGTCTGAATGGGGATTTTATTATTAATATTTTGCACTCCATCCCATGCCACTTGCACATATGTTTTTGAAATAAGAGAGACAAAGTAAAATTGTTTTAATCTTTTCCTTTCCTGCAGTGTATGTAGACAAAAGAGTCTGCAGTAGTCACCATTAGGCATCTGGCTACCCCCACAGAGTGGGCACATGCCTGATTTTGCTTGTTTTCCAAAAATGTTCTTGGATTTTTCCCTTTGCCTTTAAAGGTGTTACATTTACAGCACTGTGCCTCAAGCTCTGTTTATTGAATTTCATGCTAGGATGAGTGAGAGGGGGTTAATATACTCATTCTTGTTTGTCTCTCTCTCTGAGCTCTTCCCTGAACTGCTTGGTACATCTCACACAGCTGGCAGTAGCTGGAATGTCCAATACTGCTGCTGCACATTCATGTCTCCAGGGAACAGATATTCCTGGAGAGCACTGACCAGTCTATCCTTGTAATTTATCTTTGTTACTGGCAGCTAACAAGGAGGATTGAGGCAAAGGTCATTTACAACCCAAATTTAAAGGACCTGTATTAAAATAGGGGAAGAGGCAAGTTCTGCTCTCTGTTCAGTGTGTATGTATGTAGAAGAATAAAGACAGCTTGTCTAAAAGGAGGACATGCCATGGATTTAGTTTAAGCAAAGTAATTTTCTACGTGAAACTCTTCCTAAGCATGATCTCTTGTGTCTGAATTTTGTTCTTATGACTTTAAAACCCTGATGAGAATATTGAAGGACTTTTGCCTTGATTTATTGTTCTCTTTAGGTTGTTTAGTTTTAAATGAGTTGAGATATTAAGAGCATACTTAGGGGAGGTTAATTGTGGTGACATCTGTGGCCTGTGTGATTCCAGATTGCTGGCTCTTATTTCAGCTCTGCTGACTGGCTTAGCTTGGATTTAGAATCTTAAGACTGTGCTTGGGAAGAGCTTCAGAAAGAATAGGCTGAGCCTGCTTGGTCCTGGATATGGATGATTTACCACATCACCAGGAACAAAAAGGCCAACCTGTATTACCTGACTGTCAGCTTGCAGGCTCCACCTCAGGGAGTTCCTGAGACTGCTGGTCCTCAGCCTGTACCCTGGCGTATGTTCATGTAAAAACAACAGAGCGAGCAAGCTTGACCTGGAGAACAACTTCAAACTTGGCCTGACTACCAATGTAAACACACATTTAGAGGCATTTTGACAAACAGCAATCCATACACAGAATGGCTTCAGAAACTTGTACCAACTTTAAATACAAGTCTTAACAGATACTAGCTTAATACTTACAAAGTCACTGACAGGAAGAGTGTGGTATGTGAATGATGTGTTTCAGTTGAGGTTAGACTGTATAATTTAAGATCAATAGCTATGTATTCAAGTAGTTGATCAATAAAATATTTAGGAATAGGAACACACTGAACTGCCTAAAGGGGCAAATAAACTTCTTTAGATATTCTATAATATTTATAACATTGCAAAAAAATCCAACGCACAAACACCCTATGTCCATCTTTGAAGTTTAACTGTCTCTGTTCATCTGGGCCCCCAGATATTCCAGAAATGAGAGCTGTACTAATGTCCTGCAAACTGGCAGGTTGCTAGGAAAGTGAAGATTGGAGAGTTGGAAAAAACTTGAGATAGACAAACAGTGAAATTGTTGTGGATTTCTATCACTGATGTGTTCTTTTTCACCAGCCAGTGATGTAGAAAGAGCATCTTTATGGTGTCCTGTCAGGTTATCATTGACAAAAGATACTGGGCTAGGAGAGCTGTCATGAAAGTATTAAAATCTCCTGTGTGCAGAACAAAATACAAAAGACAGAAAAGATGAAAAAAATCTCCTGAAAACACTTTCCTCTCCCCCTTCCCCCCATCAACTGAGAAAGTTACTTTTTCAGCACTCTGACATTTCTCATATGAAGAAACTACTGATTTCTCATCTATGTGTTATTTTTCTTTAATAGTGTTCTAGGACACTAAAGTTAGCACATATCATCTTGTGTGAGAAAAACTCAGCCCACTACAGAAGTCAAGAAAACTGCCTGTGTTTTAATTTATTTAAAGTTAGTTAATTTATTTAAAGTAAGTAAAGTTACCACGTTGGAGGATTTTACTTTTAGTTTTTTTTTCTTGTGTGAGAAGCCAACATAAGACCAGGAATAAAAATATTTACATTTTTATGTTGGAACATATCCATTCATGTTTGTACTGTATTTCAAAGCTGAAAGGACAGTGAAGTCTCATTTAGACTTCATTTAGCTAAGAATATGTTCATTAAGTTCTATAAAAGCAGAGTTTGCCCAGAAGGCTGCAGCAGTGGGAGATGCATCTTAAGAATTCTACAGACACCTTCCACTAAGTCAATGACAAAAGAAAGATAAACTTTCCACCTTGTTTTTTGGTGAGCATATGCACCTCTTCTTGCGCATGTAAGTAGTTTGACATGAAACAGCAGATAGATCCCAGGCAGCAAAGATGGAGATGCCAACATCCAGCAACTGTGATGTGAGGAACCAATGTGGCATAACTATCCTAGTTTTAATACTGCATCTGTGGAGTGACACCTAGGTTAAGTCTGCAAAAATGTGACCTGATCCGCCTTCTCTTATAATTTGTCTGTGTAAGTGGACCACTGCTGTTTCATTACTTGTTCAGTTTTTGTATGATGTAGTCATAACGTGACTGCAGTCATGTAAGTAGTTTTGGGGGCAAGGATGTATCTATATGAAGGGATTTAAGTGCTTGGGCAGTTTTTCACTTGTGCAGGTTAACATGCCTCATTTCAGCTTGGAGTTGGATTACAGTTCATGAGATGTTCACAAGTACAGATGACTCAATTCAACTGGCAACATTTTCTGATTTTGTTTTTTTTAATGTTCCATTTCACTGTGTGCAAGTGCTGCTGAAGGAGTATTGTGTAGGTGGAATTACTTAAAGGTTACTAAGGGTGATGTCACCTAATGGGACTGTTTGTTTGGACTCAACAGCTAAGCAGTAAAGCTAAGCAGTAAAGTATGTCTGATTTCTTTCTTCAAGTAAAACTGATATGAAAAAGTTCTCAAGATACAGAGCAGTTCACACAACACATGGAAAAGATTAAGAGAACAGTTCTGAGATTAAAGAACCAATTTTACGTACAAAATTATACATATAAAACAAAGCCCAACCCATTATGTTTATCCACCCTTACTCGTTCACATTTGCTCTCAAGAATAATTGCATTAAGGTATTTTTGGTTTTTTCCAAAATCACAGGAATTAAGATGCTTTCAATTAATTGGTGCCCTAACTGTTAAAAAGTGATTGTGAGTCTCTGAGAAAGTCCTTCAAAAGATATTTAATCTTTCCTTGTAAATTTGTAACCTCTTTTCTCTTTTTATGTGTCAATTTAAATTTTAAGAGAGACATCCATTAATCAAGTCCCAGACAAGAGTCTCTTTGGGGACATACACACAAATGGTGGGGATTGGTTATTTTCTCTTTACTGAAGGGTTAAATAAGATGGAAGAGAAGAAGAACAGAAAAATGTGAAAGAATAAAGTAGATGGGAGAGTTGAAAAAAGAGGAAGGGGAGAGGTAGGTGAGAAAGAAGACATGAGGATGAAGGAATGAAAGTAGTCTGAGAGGAAGGAACTGAGAAGCCTCAAGGGAAGTAATCTTTGACACTGAGAAAGTTATCATTTTCAGTATGATTATTCTGAGACTAGTATCTGAGGCTAAGAGAGTCCCAAGTGCATGATTTGAGATGTTCTGTGGTTGGGTTTCTCATGAGGGGTGCGTATTGTTGTGTGCAGGATTCTCCCCTCAGCTGGGTGAAAAATACATCAGAAGTGTACAGGTGGTACCAAACATGCATCTTGAGCTACTGGAAATCACTCACTGCCAAAGTTCCTTTATATTCTGCAGATGACCAACTGGAAACAATAATACACTCTGATGCAAAATTGAATAAGCCTTCTCCATGAAAGTAATCTTACTGCTAGCCTATGGAAATGAGATGAGGAGAAAAACCTCCCAAACTAGCTTAAGAAAATACAGTTTTCATTTTTCCAAATTCAAATAGAAGTTTTCTTTATTCTTGGTAGGGCTGATTTTTTTTCCCAGACAACATGCTATTAAGATGAGCTGCCACTACACTGTCTGCTGCTTCCATCCAGGTCAAAGACATGTCTCTGAGGTACTCTGACAACAGCCTGAGGCTTTAACGTGGGAGTGAAATGACAGGACACAACTACATTTCAGGGGATCAAAGCAGAGAAATAGAATATTGAATGTATCTATGCAAAGTTGCACAAAACCTGCAAACTTTTAGCAGTCCCGTGAATGAACACTTTGACAGGACAAGGCGAGAGCGTTTCTGGCAAGATTCTATTTAGGATGAGCAACTTTTTACCAGGGGTTAATCATCAAATTGGTCAGAATATCCTTGCTACTTTCCACACCATGTTTGCACACAAATCCTTTGTGATTCAGCTCAGAAAATCTAAAAATTGTTGACACAAGGCCACTGTTTGCAGAATCATTTCCTTGGGTATAATCGATGTTGCAGTCATGCTCTCAATTCACACATCGTGACAGAGGTGGCAGAGTAACAATGAAGCTGATGTACATGAAGATTGATCCTTCTCCACACTTCGCTCTTCATTTTTGAACAGCCATGTCAATACGTTGTTTTGCTTGACTGCTGATATCTACCTCTGTCTTGGAGTTGGAAGGACAGAGCAGATCTGCTCATCTCTGAGGAAAAGAGACGGGATATTGCATTTCAGGGGACCAGAACCATATTGCTGCTCTGAGGTGCACTAAAATCACACTCTTTTGCTACATCCTTGTGACCTCCTCTTCCTGGCTTAGCTGCTCAGTATTCTAGCAACTTACTCTCACTCATGGTTTTTGCATGAACCTACCTCTGTGTGAGTGTGGCTTTGGACAAATTTTTATTTTTCCCAAGATGCCTATACAGTGCCAAGATAATATACAAGATCATTTGCTTTAGAAAAAACAGAGCTTTATTCCCCCCCC
>VYXF01006607.1:253606-332803 GCA_013397295.1 Polioptila caerulea | reverse complement strand
CAAATGTTTTATTCCCCCCCCCTTTTTTTTTTTTTTTTGTAAGCCCTTTCCTATTTTAGTGCTTCCTGTGACTGGTGGGGGTATTTACAAACATACTTTTCCAGCCATCTAAAATTGTAATCTAAGATTGTAGTGATATATTGCAAAAAAAAGTTTTTTGTCTTGAATATTGTCATGAATACAGAGTATTCATAATGACTAAAAGGAAAACAGATTCCCAGTTTTTTCCTTATCTATTCAAGGTTTTAAGCCTTTTTATTTTTTTTTTTTAACTCCTGGAAATTTGCAGTTTATGTGGCATGGGTAAATGAAAGTTAGACACCCTAGTAACCAGTAGAGAAGGTGTACAGTCATTTTTTGTTTCTGACAGTACTGCTGAGAATTCTCCCTCTTACTTGTCATAAAAAAGTCTTGTGCAGTTCCTCTCTTCCTTTAGGCTTTAATCCAGCAAAACACTTCCAGCACCAAGTGGTCTCATTTGCTTTCAGTAACAATATTCACAGACTTAACATAAAGCATGTGTTGGAGTGCTTTCCTGGGTCAGGGACTGCTTTACTCGAGCTGCATATCAAGTCTGCCTGTATGCTATTCTAGAAGTTTCATAAACCCACAGTATCAGTTCTTCATTGTACTTAGTATTTTCATACAACACATGTGTATGGAAGATCACAGATTAGGGAAAACACGTGAATAGACACATCATGTGCTCCTAGCTGTGCTTGTTAGAGCTGCAATAGTCAGGGAGTCATTTTTCATACAGCTATGTTTGCAAAGAACAAACTGCATTCTTTTTCTCCAATTTGTTGTGTTTCATTTTGAGGTTTCAGAATGACAGCTTAGGGAAATAATCAATAAAGTAATTAAAATAAGTCAGTGTTTGCCTACAATCGTTCAGGTTGGGCTCTGATAAATAGTGAATTTCCCACTGAAAGCACCAGTGCATACTAACATTCCTTGAACCTGTTCCCAGGTTTGCTGAGGTCTCGCCATCTGCCTACTTTACTTATTTATTTAAAATCTTTTGGAAGTTGTCGTATCTTTACAAAGGATTGAGAAAATAACTTTTGAGTGAAGAGACAGGTTCGGGCAGCCCTTACTCGTGTCGGTCGTCAGCTACGGGCATGCCGCGTTTGACCCCATTACCTCTCTCTGCAGCCCCTGGAGCTTTGCCCACACCGCACATGGTGTGGGCTGGCTGGCAACAAGCCCAGCAGCCCCAGCCCTGGTCGGCTTTCTGCCCTGCCAGGACCTTGGAGAGCTGTGGCCTCCCCAGCCTCCCGGTATCCATCCGTGCGCACCTGAGGGCACAGCCCAGGGCTACCAAGAGCACATCCAGGCTGCAGCTCCAGGACATGCGAGGAGAAGAGCAGGGCTATTGGGGGCCACCCACTGAGAAGCCAAAGGGCCACAGCTCCTGCCCCTGCCAGCTGTCCAGCTGTGGGCCCGTGTCACACAGCAGTGCCTCTGCCCCACACACCAGGAGCAAACCGCAGACACGTCTCGTGATCGGGAGGGAAGGGATCTAGGATCCGTGTGACACAGCCAGGGAATTATTCTCAAGGTCAAGTGTTCCCTGAGTCATTCGAAGTGGTAACATGTGCTGATCTCACCTTCTATTTTTGCCATTTGGTCCTTTATTAATAATAGTCTAATGAGAATTGACAGCTGTGGTGCGACATTTGGGATATCTTGGATCTGAAAACAGTTACCTGGATATAATTAACTGACCAAGAGACTTCAACTAAGATTTCAGTTAGACAGAAAAACCCTCACCAAAATCCTGGGCACAAAGTGGATTTTCATCCCATATGTATTGTGCTGACTGCATTTTAAAGTACCACATAGAAAAAAAAAAAATCCCTTTTTTTAAAAAAAAACAAAACCAAAACTTATTATTAATTAAACATTTGCTTTAAAAGTTTTAATTTTCTATTTTATCAATACCTATTTTGGTTGAGAGCTTAGCTGAAACTCAAACCTGAAAATTGTGTTCCAGTTCTCACTGTTGTAGATGTTTTGATTTTTATAGTGCATGTTTCAGTGGCCACAGTTCCTGAGTGGGGAAGATATAATCCCCATGTTTGAAGAAATGCTTTGAGCTCACAATTTCTGAAACAGAAAAATCATTTTTAAACCAGGTTTATCCTTTCTTGAAATTGCCTATACAAGGTCAGACACATTAAAAAAACAAACAAACAAAAAAAACCCTAAAAAATCATGATTTAACTCAAAGTGTCATTTAGAGTTGTGACCCTATCCTGCATAATGACAGTGCAGCTGTGGTGCCTTGTTCTTCAGAAAATTGAAACAGAATCAGCCTCTACTTCCTGCAAAACCTCCTGTGCTCTCTAGGGCAGCATAATCAGAAGTCTTGTCTTAGCAGCCTTCACCAGCTGCTAAACCAACTCTAGTTCTGTCTTAATACAGAAAGAATAGTTATTTTTCATACTGCTGGGAGTGGTGCTGGTGACCCAGAAGATGGTGATGTGCTACTGACTTCTTTTGAGTCATACATAAAGTTTGACCATTTGTATCAACTGAGGTGATGGGGGAGACAGTTTCAAAATGCACTACTGTGGCTAAAATTCTAATTTTACTAAGTTTGTTCTCGTTGAATGTTTCAGTAATTGCACATACATCTGTATTTTTCTCTGCTTGTTGTGGTAAGGACAGTGTTGAAGTGATCCAAGACAGGATATTTATAATCTTATCTTCTTGTTTTGTAATGTGCTATCTTTGGCAAAGAGAATCATGTCTTATTCCTTCATGGTTGATGAAATGTGTCCATCAAATGTAATTTGCAAGATTCTCCTAGAGTCTTTCTGAATTTGAGATCTTTGTTTCCTTTCTACTCAAACTAACAAATCTATTCAAAAATTTTGTCTCAGCTGACATCTCCCAGAAAGGGACAAACTTTGTGAGGGTCAAGGTGCCACAATAAGACTGAGTTAAGCTTTACATTTAATATGATTAATGCATTACATATTTAGCCAAAGTAGTGTGAGGAATGATGGCAGATGTTCATGCAAGATTCAGCTGGGCAGGCTGTGTGGGACCCTGGGATTTGGTGCAGAAGACAGTCTCGGCCTCTATTAAGATAGTGATGTGTTAATTAATGCATTTTAGTCAATGATTTTTAGACAGCATTTCTGTGTTCATCTCAGAAGTGGTTTGAAGTTTTTACATTAGAATCTGTTGAGTAGCTGACCATGGTCTGTTAAACATATGTTTATGTTAAACATATCTCAAAGATGTTAAACTTTATTTTATGCACTAAGACAAAAATAAAAACATACTTCTTTAAGTCCTACCCCAGCTCGCTGGGTATTTGCCTCAGGCTTCTCATCATTCCCACAAAATGGGAAATTACTGCCTCTAGCCCAGTGATGAGTGTGAGCACTCCCTAAAATGAACAGTAAGAGAACAATAGCTAAGTTTGGTGAACCACCCAGTTAACATTTTAAGCTAACCTGCTGGTTTTTTCTGAGATGGTTTAGGAGAGGATCCTGTGAAGCAGGTCTCCCAGCAGAGTATGTCCAGCAGTATGTTTGTGACACACACTTTGTAACTTCGAGGGAATTATTTCCAGCAGCAGTTAATAAACTGGAAATAGTGGGGAAGATGTGTTTTTCAGTGTTGCTACCAGGATGGCCAAATATCTGTGGTCACCAGACCCCAGCTTGATTTCTGTGATAAGGGAGATAAGGGGGAGACAGAGATGGGATGTGTAGAAAGGTATAGATTTATTTGTGAAGGTGTTCATGATCTCTGTCTTGCACCCACATAAGTGTGCCATTTTCCCTGTGCCTCTGTCTTGAAGCATTCATCCTGCCTCTTCCTCTTCCTGACCCTTGTATCTGCAGGAGCTGAAGTAGCAGCTTTTCCTTACTGATGCCCCCCCTGACAGCCACCTACTTTAAATCTGGCCCAAAAGATATTTGAGAATTTTGTCTCTGCTGTTCTTCCTCTCGCCTCTATACATCACCTCCAACTATATCAATGTTGGGAGTCTAACGAGCTAAAGCCAGAAGTTGGAAACACAGATAAGAAGACAAAGAATGCTTATGTCTGGGGAAAGCAGAGGTATATATTTTAAAATATTTTTTAAAATATTTTTCTTTTAGTTGTACAAATCTGACCACTTTACAGCAGGAACTTTTTTTGCTTTTAAAGCGAATAGCAGCTCTTCCATTGGGTATGCCTGCAAAGCACTGTAAATCATTTATGTCACTCTTCACACTTCAACCATTCTAATGTTATTTCATTCTGAGATCAAGGGGTCTGCTGGGACAAAAAAAATCTCATTGGCAATTTGAAGAGGATCTGAGAAGCACATGCATTCTCAGTTGTCACAGCATAACCTCAGATTATCTCAAAGTATATGGGAAAGACTGAACAGAGATACAAACACAAGGGAAGAATGAAAGCCTCCCACATTGCTGTTTCCATTGCTCCTCCTATGCTGATTTTCACTTTCCTTGAGTCAGATAGATGAAAATCATGCCCATGTCATATCCAGATCATATCTGATCTAGTTAAAGCTTTGAAGAGTTGATATTCTAGTGTTAACCTTAACCTGACTGACAGAATCTTTCCTGGAGTTGACATGAGCAAATACATCAAGGAGAAGATATGGTGAGCTTCATTAGTACCATCTTGGGCAAAAATGAGATTTCATCTCCCACACTAACCAGAAATCCATTATGCTGCTCCTGTGGAGGGTTGTGCTCAAGGGAAGAACAGATAAGAATGAAGGAAGTGGATTTGGGGAGTGAAAAAATCTTGATACTAAGTGAATTCAGGGGGGAATGATTAATGGGACAGATGACTGTCTTCTCTATTCTGGAAATAAAAGTATATTTCTACTCTGAATTCACCAAAAAACATGATCCTGAAATTCTTCTGGTTTGTATAACATTTAACCCAATAAATCAAGATAAATTTATGAGAACCTCTGGAAACAGCTGAAACTCCAAAAGGAAGTTTGAGCCCTGACCTTTTCTCAAACTATCTGTATAGATCTGATCACTGCTGTATGTGCAGAGTACACAGAGCAAAACCACCCCTTCCTGCATGTCACCAAAAACAGCTGCCTCAATGTACATGTAGGTCTACAGTGTTTATGTAGACCAGTGACTTCCACTGATAGGGAAGTCAGATCAGTTGCATGGCCTCTAGACAAGACCTATGCAACATTTCCTACCCAAAGCACTTCAAAAAGGTACTGCTCTACTTGCTTGGCCAAAAAAAGGTGTGTGCTGTAGCATAAAAACTGAGTGGCTGTGGGGCTGGAAAGAAAGTTCATGGGGGACTGAAAAGGAGACAATCTGGTTTCCTGATACCCTGGGTAGTTGCTGGTCACTTGAGCTTGGCACACCAGCCTTCTCTTGCCTTGTGTCCCAGAGTACAGTGCTCTGTAGCCTCCAGAGCCTCCACATTGGTGGGTGGTAATGGAAGCTCTGCTGAACTACAGCTTTTTTTTTTTTCTCTCATGCGTTTTAGAATCCTGCTGAAACACATTCCCCTTATTTTGGCTGTATATTTTTAGTTCCCTCATTTGTAGCCTCTTCTGAATATCTCTTATTCTGGGGAAACCTTTTTATTAAAACCACAAATAAAACACATGTGCTGGGCACAGGCACTTGTAGGAAAATGTGGTGACTAGTATATTGTGTATTGGAGGGATGACAAGCTAATAGAGGCTGTAGCATGCAGATGTATGGTTAGGTGAACTACAGATCCTTGTTGGATAGCAGTGAAAGATAAGGACTCTTTAGAAAAGTGAAAGCAGTCACATAGGAGTTATTTACCAGTGAGAAGTGGGATTTATGAATTGTTATTCTTTTTTGCCTTAATATTGGTTTTAGAGCCTTGTTGGGAGTGGGGGAGGAAGAAGATATAAAATGAAATGAATCTGATCATCTGTCAAAATGCTTAAGTGAAGAAAAAAATATGGAGGTCTGCCTGAATCATCAAAAAATTTGATGGACTGGGTTTTCCTGTATGACTAAGGAGTGATAAGTCATGACTGCCAAGTGAGAAATAGCCTATTGTTCTTTGTTGAAAACTGGAAACAAAAAAATAACCACATTTCTGAGGGTTTTTTATTTTCTTGGGATATTAATGCTCATTATAATGTATTATTACTTTAGCTGCCATGGGCTCTCAGAGCTTTATTAGCTTATAGAATGCATTGACATAATCATCAGTATTGAAAGAGATCTTTTTCTTGTTCTAAACCACACAGAGGGCTCAGGGCAAAAGAACATACATAGCACACACAGCTGTACAACCCTGTCTGTCATTAGCTGAAAAGGCTCCATTTTATTCCAAGTCTAGAGGGATCTCTGACTGCAATGTCTTTGGGACAGTCAGTTTAAGCACTGAAATCTGAACTCTTCACTTTGTGAATGTGTCTCTCGGTTAAGGATGTGTTTTTCAATTATATTCCTTACATTTTCTTCTGCAGGTATTGCCAATACCAGTAGGTCACACACTGGGGAAGTAGAGGGATTCTTGCTCCACCAGAAAATTTTCCAAGCTACCTCCTTGTTAAAAATTGGGTATTGACGCCTCTTCTCACACACAGTGAAGTCAGATACCCCCATGGAGAGTCTGAAGTAGTGTTTATTGATCCACACTCTAAGGAGGAAGCTGCATTGCTATTTCACATTCTCTCTGCTAAACTGGTACTGGGTTTTCCAGTCATGCCCACATGTATGCCTGTGTTCTGGACCCCACCAATAAGGAGGTGTCTTCCCCCACCTGTTGGTGAAGCAGAGGGAAGAAAGTTTGTGAGTGATTTTCAGCTGAAATGGCACCTTCCATACATTTCAGACATATGAATGTATAAGCTGTGACTAATATTCATTTTGTTGTGTGATATCAGAGGGAATGCAATTGCACAGAGAGCATTGTGAGTGAAGATGTTGCATCAGATTATCTCAATTTTGTCTTGTAAAGCGTCAAGGGCAAGCCACATTATTAACTGTGGTATTACTTGTACACCAGGATTTTGAATGCTAATGAACCTCCCTCCCTGTTGACCGCAATAGAACTGATGTTCGATATGAATCTGAATCACCTTTCTTCTTTATCTCTGCTACAAGAAGTTTTTTGATCAGGAGAATTAAAACCTGGCTCTACTGCTGTTAAAGATCACAAGAGGTCCAGAAGCTATTTAGAAAAGTTTACTGAAGGACTATGTGAAGGCAGCATTCATGAGAGTAGCAAGGTAGGAAGAGATGAAAGAACTTAAAAGAGGACACATTCTCTGACCTACCACAGAGAGAACTGATTCCTGTCTTCTGACTGAGAGGGCACATAGCAAAAATGTCATGATGTAATAAAATATTCCAGAAATGCAGGACAAGATCTTTTTCTGAGATGGTGGGCACAGACCTGACTTGACTGAACGTTGCTCGTGTTTGCCAACAAACTGTGAGGTGGTTGGCAAATCCGGGATACAGGGAAGGGGTAACACTAGCAAATAAAAAAGTGTTTTCATTTGTCAAGCAGACAAATACTTAGGAGGTGGATAAATACAGGGAATACAGTATACAAATACAGGAACACTTGAAAAGCAGGCATTTAGTGTTCATTGGTATTGACACATAAAAATCAAGATAGCGGGATTTTTTTCTTTTCCACCATCAGGTAGTATTTCTTTCCTCTGCCTTCAGAATTTTTTACTATTATTTTTCTTCTACATCCACACTTACTATTTCCACAGGGAAAGCAGTAGCTGCCTAAAGTGGCTAAGGAAGCTGTTTACGTTTTTCTACATTCCTGATGTTAGTTAATATTTAGAGGAACCATTCTTTTGGCTCCAGAGGAGCCTATATTTGAACACAGAGCCTTCTGCCAAATACATCTGGCAGAAAGGTTACCAATATATTTGGTTTTGAAGACAAGCACCTGCTTGAGGCTGAAATGTTGACATTTAGTATCTTTGCATGTGGTGTGTTTGCAGCTCTGCTATATACACAGTGCACGCCATGTTGTGCTGGTAAATATTTCTTCACTCTCTGTCCTGGAGTCCAAAATTGTTTAGCTGTAGAAAAGGGAGAATTAGCAATAGAAGTGCACTCTTCTGTTCCACCAGTGATAAACATTTGACTGTCATTATGTTCAACTTGGACTATTTTGTCAATACTCTCCATATGTGAGTAGTCATCACTGTAGTAATCTAGCTTCATCTTGCAAACTTTTATCCATAAAATTAAACCACAGGCCTTAATGGGACAAAATGTGTGAGGAAAGGGTACCAACAGGCATGAAGCTGAAGAAACAAGCCCTTAGAGAATGATGCAGTGTTTAGAGTCTGAGATAATAAAGTATAGTGTGGCACAAGTGTCCCACTAATAGATGGTTACGTGTTATGAAAATTAAAGTACCATTCCTGGAGTACTGGGCTGTGTGATACAGAATAGTTGGGACACGCAGTGGCAACAAACACATGCTTTTCAGATGGAGTCAAACTACATTTGGACAAACTTAAAGTATTTCAATTTTCATAGCTTTTCTTTAAAATTGTGTATTAGGCAATGATTATGAAACAGCTGTCATATTCCTGATGGAAATAAAATCTCTACAATTGTATTCAAAGCTAACGGTGCATGTCCTGAAACAAAGAGAATATAGAAATATATCAGTCAAAAATATCTGTTACTTGTGGTGCATTAAAAAGCACCTGGTCTAAATACACACCTTTTACAAGGTTAGATTTCAGCCTAACTTGGAAGTTTGTAAAAGTTTCAAAGTTGAGGTTTTTACTGAGGCTTAGGTCCATGCCTTACAGAAGATACACAACTGAGGTTAAGTTTTCAGGGAAGACCTCTAAAGCCTCCGTAAAATACCCCAATAGTTTCATGAATCAAAATAGATTTGTTGCCTACTAAAACCAGCTGTATAATAGACTCAAATATAACTCTAGATAAAAATATCATTCTAGACATTTTACTTTTCAAGGATTGGAAGAAGAGTCTTAAGCTGACTGGACCAACTGTTTAAGTACAAATAACTCAGCTGCTTGCAATTAGCAGCCATGGACCGTAGGTCTCTGTAGCGAGGCTCATCTGCAGAGTGCATGCCCTAAGGAAGCCTCTCAGGTCCCACAAGAACTGTTTTCAGACTGATAGGCTGACGTAAGTCAGAGCTGGACAGCTCACTCTAGGCACTGCACCAAGAGTGGGACACTCTTCCAGAGTAGTGCGACTAGAGGAGTGTCTTTAGAGCAGTTGCTCTACGACTGGATGGTTGTCAGGCACATGGCAGAGGCAAGGATGAGGAGGAGGTCTTTTGTGTGGGTTCCAAAGGCTTTATCCCACTGAAAGGCTCAGGAACAAAAGACACCTAGACAGGGGCGCACAGCAACCTTTAAACGGGGGAGGTCTGAGGGGAGGGTACAAACTTCTAACCAATAGGGTAAAGAAAGGGGAGGGGTGCAGGGTGGGGATTACAATAAGGCAACCAATGGGGGATTTCATGGGAGGGGTATAATTTGAACAAACTAATGGGGTTTTGAGGTTTAGGGGATTGATAAAGAAGATTCTAGAACAGGGGATAAGGCCACAATGGTGGACAAGGAGAGGGGCTGGTGTAAGGGGCTGGTGTTGTGAGGAATTGACAGTAGGGATAGGAGGGACAAAGAACTTTCTACATAGGAACGACCAATAATACGGGGAAAACTGGAACAAACCAATTTGAGGGAAATACAGATATATTTTTAACAATTTCCTAACAATATAAACAAACCACAACAATTGGTTGCCATTATTAGTCCTTGATCATTTAATCTGTCTTCCTGCACAGATGGGCGAGGGCCTTACTGGAGGGTTGGGGGAGCAGAATGGGAATGGTGGTACCCATATGCTGGATGTGGATCATTAAAGTCAGCATTAAGAGATCATGCAGGGCTCAGGTGTCTTCTTGGTGGGATACACGAGTAAATTATTTATATAAATAAATAGTCATCCAAGACAATTAGCAGCCATAAATTGAAGTGTGGTGTGTGCTGCTCTGTCTCTCTCCCTTGCTTACAGAGCCAAACTCTTGTAAACAGGGGTGTAAGTGGGTCAGTTGTTCATTGGCCCTGCCAAAACAGAAATTATACTTTGGCTCAGTGGGAACAGATTGGTTGTGACTGCAATCATCCTTGCCACCCCTCTCTAGTGTATTCCCTAAGATAATGAACCTTGGATGATGTAAATTAACTCAGCTCCCCTGACAGCATTGGTTGTATCTCTTCAACAGCTGTGCTGTTAGCATGGATATGTATGGATTAATGGCATCTTCATGTGTCCTGCATGGCTGTCATTGCATGCAGCAATGGTGAGCAAGAGCCTCTTGGATCATGGAATCTGGTACTCTTGTTTCTGAATGAAGAGGGACTCATGAAACCAGCTCTGGTGCCTTTGCACTGTTCAGTAGCGCTCCCGTCTATAAAGGCTCACAGGCACTAATGCCTGGAGGCGGCTTTTGTCCTTGAAGAGGAGGGTGATGCAGAGATGGGGCTGCACATGTGGTAATCCATCCTGTGTATGCTGGAGAGTGATGTATGGAGAGCTGCATGGAGTCGGCCAGGACCAGCTCTGAGCCTGAGCTGGCTCCCCACAGAGCAGCAGTGCGTGTCTGCACTGTGCTCCACGTGTTCTCAGCTGCCTTTTCACATGGACATAACCAAACTGTTCCCACACCTGCACCAGCTCTGCATGCAGTTAGGGACACATAAACACAACTTGGTGCCTGAAATAATAAGCCAGCCTCGACATTACCTGCCTCAGCAGGCTTTGCATGCTCTACAAACACTCTATTTCCATATGCGCATGCCTTTGGAGCACTAAATTCGTGTCCACACTAGAAAATAATCTAAATGCAATCATACCAGTTAACATTGCATGACTATGGTCTGTTCAGCTTTCAAATGTATAACAAGACTTTTAGATATATGTATTCAGTTTCATTTTTGCTGCTCTGCTTCCTGATGTCCCGGCCAAGACTTGGGCTGAAAGTAGTAGGCTCTCCTTTTAGGCAGAGGGGAGGGAGGTTATAAACAACAGCTTCTTCCAAGAGCTGCTTTTAGAATTCCAATTTTAAGCAAAACTTTTCCAAAGCCCAATTCAGTCTTTTTTTTCTCCGTGAGAAGAGTGCTTTACCCCCTCCCAGTGCATCATACATGAGCAAAAGGGGCCTGGCAGAAAGGTACTTGTTTTCTTAGAGTTTGTTTTGTTTGCCGCGTGCGTTTAACCGCCCCGTAGAATGTTGTAAAAGGGGCTTTTTTTTGAGTGTGTCTGTCGTCTCTGTTGAAGGGCTGCTAGAGGTTTAGGCTGCCTGTATTATCTTAGCAGTGATTTTATGTCACTAAATAACAAGCTATTAGCCCAACCTTGCCACTGGGGTTTGTCACACTTTGTATGTCAGTGCATGTATATGCTTTTTTGCTAAGTCTCATCTCTCCCAGCCTATAGTCTGGTCATTTAAAGCGAAGTTCGCAAACAGCATAATAATGCTGGGAATCACAAAGGAGGGAGCTAATGGCTGCAGCTGCTATTGTAAACCTGATTTCCACAGGCTCAGCAGGGCTTGGCATATCAGAGGCAAGTTTACTAAAAGGGACCCTGCTGCTGCAGCTGTGCCCGAGCAGTCAGATTTTTGTTGTCAGCCTGGAATGGAAGCTGGGCTGGGGAAGCTCCTGACTACCTCCTGCACTGAGTGGCCTTGGCCCCAGTGGGATCCCTATGTGCTATGGCTGAATTAAATGGGTGGTGCTTCTGTGCAGGAGGCCTGTATGAGCTCAAGGGTCCAAGTGAGCACTGAGGCAGCTTCACGGGTTTGTCCTCCAAGAGAGGACATCCCAGGTCCAAAGACAGTAGAGGAGAATGGAAGCATTCATTTCATGCCAAGCTGTGTGCTTCTGTGAGAGCTGGAGCGATACTCCTTTTGAGTGAGAGATTGCCTGTGCCAACTCAAAATTGATAATGTCCTCCTTAGGCTTCTCTCAAACATATGATTTTCTTAATGAGAGAACAACCTTGTACTCCGTATGCTGAGTACCTGCTACTGCTGTATGACCCAGTGATTCTCCTTTTAGTATGTAATCTCCTTTGATGTATTCAATTTGCTGTCAGAGCCAACACTAGGTTCAGGCTCTCAGTAACTTCCAAAAATACTGAATGGACCATGGAAGGACTAAACATTTTTTCTTTGTGCTCTTCTGTCCCTCTTCTCCCATGTTATTGCAGTACACTCCATGTAATGAGACAGAGGACAGTCTGTGCAGTCCCAGTTCATATATCTCCTCCCTAAATTAACCTTTAAGTTGTTTGGAAGCACCTGTGACATTGAGACCAAAAAGGGAGGCTCAGCTCATCTCCAATAATGTCTTGGGTTTCTATGCAAACACACAGTTCTATTCTTGTAGCCATTCTGGCCGTGCTGTGACATTTCATGATGAAGAGGAAAATTTTCTCGAGACATTTTGACAGCCAGAAGCTAGCACTTCCACAGACTTAAGTGGGTTAGAATGTGCTTTCCTTTCCTCTTTTCTGGTCTGCATAGCTCTCAAAGTGTAACACAGTGCATTTGTATATCAGACATACCAATGGGTGCTATCTAGTGCCCCTTAGATGATTTAGGCCCAGAGTGTTGTGGTTTAGAGCCATCTCTCCCCATTTCAGGCAAATTTGAAATTGTCTTAAGGATAATTAAGTCCTTATAAATTGGCATCAGCAAAGAGAAAATCTATCCAAATGCTTCCCAGAGTGTGGGAAATGAGAAGAAAATTTGGCAACTGCATAAGCTAACTAATCATTTAGCACAAACACAATGCCCTGCCAATACGCATTCCTGTATTTATAGATAACCCACAGCATATGGCATTTCTTGCCTGGCAGGTATTATGTGTGAGGCTCAGGTTATTGCAGTGGAGGAGAAAAAAACCCAATCAGAAGGTACAATCCTATAGGAAGTAGGTAAGGATGTTTAAATAGTTCAGAGATTTTTTTTTAATGAAAATACTGTAGTTGCTCTATAGCAAGGAACTAAATTGCAGAGTAGAACCTGCTGTGGTTCCTATGGCCTGTATTGTATATTACTTGAACACCTCACAACTTGTATGTGTTTGTCTTGGTCACACATTTTGCCCTTCCTTGCTTTGCTGGTCTAAGCACTATCTTTTCTAGTGAATTGACCTGTCCAAGTGCAGTTGGTATCATATAGAAAAGCATTAAAATTGTAAAAATTTAAAAACATTTAAAAACTCTGTCCTTATGTGACTTTTTCAGGGTCTTCAAGGAAGCCTTCTGTAGGGAGGAATGGAACCTGATTCTGTTGAGTTGCAGGGGAACATTTATGTGTGCCAAAAGCACAAGGTGCGTTTGCCAGCACTGAGCCAAGGAGCCTGGCAGGGAATGGATTCGGTTGTTGGCTGAGTCCTACCAGACCAGTCTTATACCAGAAAAAACACTCTGTTGCCCAGTCCAAGCCTCTATAGTGCTACTGCTCCTCATGCAGAAAATGAACAGCAGTTGCATAGTGCTGCTGGCCATGCATCCTCCTCCCTGCAGGTAGCAAGCTGGAATAAAGGCATCGCTTCGCTCCACTCCACTTCTTAAGGACTTACACTGTGCAGCATTGACTCATTTCCATAGAGAACTGAGTGCTTTCAGCTCTCCTTAAAGTCAAGTCAACCATCACTGAATCAGACTCTCAGTTCTTCTGGCAGCAGGGCACTTGAAGTAAGGCAATATGGGTTGGTGAGGAAGGAAGTGCAGAGATGCTGTATTTAATCCATAAAGTATTTTTGGCCTTTCACTGCAAACACAGCTGGGGGTTTGTGAAGGGAAGAACACTTTTTTTTTCTCTCTAAAATCCTTTTCTGTTTAATGTGTGTGCGAAAATTTGAAAACATTTAGAGGAAACAAAACACCTTTTAAAAATGTGTATCTATAGCAAAAAATATGAAACAAAGTTCTGGTGAAAAGCTTCTACCAGCTTCTGTTCACTAATGGCAATTACCAATAATTCTTAATTTAAAAAATTTCAAGTGCTTAAAAAAGTTTAAAAATTTTCTTTGATTGTTTTTTCTCTGGCAGTACTAATGTGATCAAATCAGTTCAGCTCATTTTCAGCTAAGAAGACGAATGTGTTGAGACTCCCAACAAGGTTGCGTGTCAGTAGCACAGGATTATATGATCCTGCCATGTGGCTCTGTGTTTGCCCTTGGTGAGGCTGATAATTTCATCACCCTCCCTGAAGCTGTGTTTCATTCTCCATAAATTCTTTGGTGCCTCTTTAAGCCCCTCGCATTGGAGCACTCTGTCTTCTGGAATGTCCTGGTTTGATCTGTCCTTATGATGGCATGTCACATTCAGTTACTGTATGCGTCTCACTGGGTGCAATGCAGTGCTGGCTGCCAACATAACTAATGGTGAGTGAGTCTTGCTCCTGGGGCAGTTTGCTGGGAAACGCAGATGGGAATCCTGGTTTCAGAGTGTGTGCTCTTTGAACTGTCTTGGCACCAGTGAAATGCTTCATTATAGAGAGATATAATAGAACTGTGGGCTGTGTCCATACTGGCAAACTCCTGCCCAACCTCTCCACCATTGCTACCGTAGGTTGGGCTCGGACTGCAATAGCAGCTGATGGGGTAAATGAAATGACTGCAGCTTCCCAAATCTTTCAGAACAACACCTACTCCTACAGTTGTTACTGCCTCAACTTTCTGCCCTTTTCATGCTCGCTCTTTTCAAGCCAGTGTCCCACTTTTGCTGTCTGAAATGGCTCTGCTGCCTTCTTATCTCCCCTGGTCCTTCCCCTCCCACACACCATGCTCCACGTGCTCCCACTGCCATGCCTCCTCACAATGCTACCAGTGCTTTTTTACCACTCTGCTGGTGGCCCTGACCAGCACTGCTGCTGGGTCTAAGTGAGCACGTCCAGCAGAGCAGGTTCAGCTTGATTTGATGCCTTCCTCTCAGGTCTAGCGTCCTTCATCTGTTGGTGATGTAAACACAGCTTGACTTGCAGCTTTTGCAGCTTCTGCAGCTTCTAGCACAGACATCTCATCCTGTGCCAAGCATTTCAGTGTGACACCCAAATTTAGCATGCCAGTCACTGATACAGCTTCCCCTGATAAAGCTCAGCTGAGTGAGTGGGAAATTGTGGCAAAAAAATACTCTGTTATATTGAATGAGGGATTAATAGTACCATTAGTAAAGATATTTCTAGCGAATAACATCTCTAGCGTATACAGAGAGACTGGATTACTCTTCACAATCCTCTGCCCCTTCTTTATCTCTTTTCTGAGCTGCCTTTGAACATTTTTCTGTAACATCTATTTGGAACACTTCTGCTTTACTGGTTTCCCAGACTTATGAAAGTAGAGTTCTGTCTCCAAATAGAAGGAATTACACCTTGCTGTTACCCTGCTGTATAGCACAAAAGGTCTGGAGTTTAAAGTTTTAGCTTTGAGTTCACCTTTGGTAGCCTGAATCACCATAAATGATGTACAGGTAGTTTGAATGACACAAACCATGCCTGATGTAAATCTTGCTCACGTGAGCAGTCCTCTCTTTTTTGCTTGAGTGGCATCATAAGCAATGTTGTCACCTGAAGCATCATCCTTTGCATCTGAAACAGTAGCATGTGAAATGAAGGTTGTTGTTTGCAGACGATCTTCAAAGTCAGGTCACACTGCCAGCTCCATCACTTGTCACACTTTGAGATGCTTACCCCCAACAAACCCCCCCCCCCCCCTCAAGCCCCACACTGTGGGATTAAAAACAATAACACCCTTTGGATTTCCTTCCTCCCCAGTTTCTCAACCTATAGAGTGCTTTTGAAATACATTTGGAAGACCATTTTCTCTGAAACCACAGATGATAAAAAGAAGTTGTTTCTAATGGAAATGGAAAAATTTGCCTTATCGTTCCCTTATCCTCTCAGGATCTGCAGCCTAAAGAGAAATATTTAATATGCAATGGCTGTGAGAAAACTGGAAGAGCTACAGTCATGTAGCTCATTCATTTTGAGGCTATTCTCTGCTTTTTTAACAGCTAGATGAGAGGCTGTTAATAAACACAAAGAAGTCAGGAGAAGCTGAAGTTTAGAGAGAACCAAGACCTATCCTGAACAACACCCCTGTGCTTTGTATGCATGTGTACTTTCCTTCCCCTTCACTGTCTTCTCGAATGCAAGAGTGCTTTTACTTGTTGAGATTTAATTTTTAAAATATTCTTTTGCCCGAAGCATATAGAAATGGTTCTGAAAGGAAAGTGTGAAAATTTGAAAAGGACTTCCTTGAATTTCCTCTACACCAGCTTCTTCTCTTTGGAACTTATTACTGAGTACAGACCTGCCTGGGAACTGAAACTTCAAGTTGTTTTAGTGTATATATAAATCACCACGCTCTGCATGTATATCTGATTATGGTTTTATGCAGATATCACTGCCACTTCCAAGTCTTTTCTCTGTAAAAGAAACCCACCAAAGTACCAAGTACCTGCAAGAGTGTAGAACCATTAGTTAAGAGTTTTGTGCAAGTAGATTTTGACCCTGGAGCTATACAGTTTTAAAAATAGTATTCCTTGGGTCTTCCAGGAGATACAATAGCTATGAGGAGAAAACTCTAATGGTTTAACTTCCTACATGTGCCTACACACTAGATGCTGTATCAGTACTGATAATTCTCAAGGTCATGGGCATTTGCTGTTCTGAGCTTAGTCTGCTTTTGCTATCGAAGTGGAATGACAGCTGTGTGCATCTGTGCTGTGAGTGCAAACTGAATTCAAAGCACACTGTGCACCTGATTTTCAAGGGCAAAACGGAAACTAGCTACTCTCCCTGTTTTGCTTTTCATTTAGAAGGAAAAAAAAGAGAGGAAAGTAGGGTGGGAGGTAATCCAACATTTGATCTTTGTTATTGCATTATTTACTTCAATAAAATCATAATACGAACTGCAAGTAGCTTTAGAAATATTCAATTACCTCTTTAATCAAAGGCATTTGACACACAAATAAAGGAAGAACCAAAGGGATGTGAAGTGCAGTGGACAACAGTTACAAATAAACAGGCTTTGGGGCCTTGGATGAACTCAACTTTTAACATCACTATGGTATTGGATCTGTACAGGCCTGTTATGACATTATAATCTTTTAAAATTTCAATAGTTTAGCTCTGTTTGTTTAGGTTTTATGATTTGTTTGAGGATGGCATGGTTTGAGAGTTATTAGGTGGAAAAACCCTGGTAGTGACAGATGTGATAGAGAGGCATGTGATAACAAGGTTTTACTGTGACTATTTTTTTCCCTCTTTTAAACAGAATGGTTGTGATTAAAGGTGGGCGGGTGTCATTTAAAAAAAAGAGAAGGTTTACAAGTATACACTCACATACAATTGCTTTACAGGATGCCTGACCCCTTTTCTCTTACCCCAACAGATTTATTTCCTAAAAAGCTTTAGTTCCAAGGAAGGAAAAGTGTTATAGATACTCCTGCCAACATAGCTCCATCTGTGAATGCTGGTGTGAATTTTTTTATGTTTGAATGGGAGCATGGGAGGGCTGTCTGTGGCCTGGGAATCATTCGGTCAGGAAGCAGATGGCTGTGTGGCAGCAGCGAGCACACGACGCGAGTTACTGGGACACGCGGGAATGCTGCCTGGGCAATGCTCGTGGTAAACACTGAATATGTTCTGCAGTCTGGGGGAGAAGTACGTCTAGATAAATGAGTTTTGCAGTATCTCTGCATCCGTAAGTTGGACTGTTGCATTACATCCATTATACCATTAGTATGCAAAGGCAACCACGTGTTCTGAATATTTAGCCAGGTGCCAGTTAGGTCAGATGGAGCAATACAGCAAAATCCACGTGTGGGATTTTTGTTGAGAACTAAGTGGTATGTGTTCTAAAGTTACAAAAAAAGATTGTTTTAGTCTGTTCTTAATGACAACACTGCTAGATTATTCTGGCCATTTCAGTAGTTGGCTTGTCCCATGTTCCAGTTCCAGGGACCAAAAGTTCAGTTTTCCCTGATAAATGCTCCCTGAAATTTGGAACCCATTCTGTTCTGGCATGTCTGTTGTCAGTTATGACAGACCCAATTTTGCTATCACCAAAACTTCCCTTGCATTAAATGTTTTGCATCAGTCATCTGCATTATATGTCATGTTTTAACCTCTGCATCTTTAGACAGCCCAATATATGTTTCTGGATTCTTTTAGATCTAAAATAATAAATAGATTAATTATAATTAAAATATGCATGTATATGATTATGCTTTTGCTAGAGACTAAGAATAGCATTTTAAAATCTAATATCAGGGTAGAGAGTAGACAAAGAAATGCTTCCTTTTGTTTAAATACATTTTCAAGATAAAATCAGTTGTCTTGTGCTGGGTCAGCATTGGAATTCTTGAATTTTAAAATGCAAGCATGTCTTTCAAATAAGATACTGTTTTCTTTGTAGGTGATAATGAAATTCAATGCATCTTTCACAAATTGAAATAAATACAAAATTATTGTAAAGGAAGAATTGGGCACAAGGTGCTATTTTTATTGAGTATTTTGAGTGCTGTGATGGTATTTTCTCATATGATAATAATGATGGTGATTGGAGCTTGCTTTCCCTAAACTGGTTTCCATCATTCATTCATCTATAAATTGAGTTTGAATGCACATAGAGTCCTGGGTGGAGAATTATTTCACACGGGTTTTCCTCTTCTGATCTTTTATTCAATTGAGCTGGTGAGATGCCCTGCTTATATTTCCAAGGTTTTTCCTTCAATACTGCTTTGAATAAAGAGCTGAAGAATGCTTTGTTGCTTTCTTTCAACCAAAAATGCTTTTCTTAATCTTTATGATACCTGTTAAATTTAAAATTTATACTCCGTTCTCAATATTATATAGAAGGGAAGTGAAAGTTTCTCTCTATTTTCTCTTTGCAGGCTTGGAGCCCACATTCCTGGGACAAGGATAAATGAAAAGAACATGCTTGCAAGCCTACAGACTGCATACTGAACCAGCATCCTCTTTCTCCAATCAATGTCATCACCAGAAAAACAACTGTTTCTGTAGTTTTCCCAGTGTAAAAGATTGTGGTCCCTGGATCCAGCACCAGCCCTTCCCTTACAATGCCTTTTGTGTGTCATGCACAGAGACCTAAATGTTCACCAGATTATTTTGGGCATGCCTCAGTCCCCAGGTCCTTCAGTGGATCTCACACCAGAATCAAGCAGAGCAATGGACTGCATTAGAAAATGTTGAGCCCAAAGTAGCTGTGTTGATACCCTCCTTCATTTTTGCCCTCAGGAGAAGGGCAAAAATTGCCACCATGGAAAGGATCACTCATGCTGGGGATAAATGCCATGGAGTACTTAAGGCTTTTGTACATTTCAAATGTTTTGCAGATTGCAAAATTCCTCATGATGATCTGGGAAGTTCTCTGTTACTTCAATATTCCTCTGTGATGATTTGGCCAGGATTACTCTGTAAAACTGTAACAGATCTGAAATTAGAAAAATGAGTACCTGAGTTCTCACCAGGCAATGAAGGAGGAACCTCAATATTTTCTTTCAGGGAAGATGTAGTGCCTTTGTTTTGCTCTGAGTTGGCTTCACTAGAACAGAAATGTTTTTATGGTCAGATCTTTCCTATCATACAGTCCTCAGTGTGTCATCCAGCAGTGGTTTGTCTGTGAAGTTCAGTTTTATTGTGTCTGTTTTCAGCTTCTTGGTATTCTTATGACTTTAAGATGTTCTCAACCAGAAGTTGTTTCCCTTCTTGTGGAAATTTTGTATTTTTTCACCTTCCACCTATGGCTGTGATCTTGCACCATTGAGCAATTTAAGGAACCTGAACTCCTTGACTTTGCTTTTAATTATCCTGCCTGATGAATTTCTCATTATTTAATTATTTCTCACACACACTCTCTTGACTATAGTCACCATTATTTTATGCAGCACCCTTTTTTCCCTTTAGATGTCCTGGATTCCTGGTCTGAAGAGCTTTAATTCCACAACCATAACTACTTTATTTTTAGTACTGGTTTTACACTAGCGTGATTTGGTTAATAAGTGACAACTAGTGTAAAGCACTGAAGACCAATTTTCATAATATAATGCTGAGCAATTCAATGCAGGAACAGCTATGATACAGCACTGATTGGCAAGCAGCACTGCTTTGTCCATAAAGAGACATAGTCCAGAGGCCTGGATGGCAAACCACACCTCCTGCATTCTAGATATTGTATCTCACACAGCTGTGTATAAAAATGATGTTAGTTAGGAATACACCAATATTCCTATTCCTATTCCTATTCCTTGATTCTGTCCCAATTAGGATATTTTGTTGAGGGTACAGTTCCAAACGCCCTCAATAGTTGTAGAGAGCATGCTCCTGCCTGATCCCAAATTCCTGCATATCTTAATGCAATCAGGAAATTATGGATTAGCACTCCAATATGTTATGCCAATCTGATGAATTGTGTTGTAATATTGTCCCCAAATTTCCCATTTGTTTGGAAAACAACTTTAGTTACTGTGTTACCAAGGAAGACATTGATTTTCTTCCTTTTCTTTTATTCAAGCTAAATGCTAAGAGGAGTCTTGGGGAATTGGTTTTGCCTAAGTTGATGTATTTGGTCTGGCTGGGCAAAAGATAACTTTCTTCATGTCAGCCTCTATGGTTCTGCATTTAGAATTTGTGGTTAAAACAATGTTGATAACCCACGAGTGTTTTGGCTATTGCTAACCAAAGTTTGCACAGTGTCACAGCTTGTGTCTTCCCGCTCCACCAGGGAATAGCTGATGGTTGGGGAAGGACACAGCAGGACAGCCAACCTGAATTGACCAAAGGGATATCCTATACCATATAACGACATATTCAGTAATGAAACCTGGGGTAGAGCAAGAAGGAGGTGAGGGCTCTCTCTTCCAAGGTGGCCATTGCTAAGGGACTGGCTGGGCCATGAGTCTGCTTGTGGGAGTTAGTGAATTATTGCTTTTCAGCTGCTGTTTAATTTCTTCTTTCCTTCAGCAATTTTACTGTCTTCAGCTTGACCTATGAGTTTACTGGCTTTTGTTCTTGCTATTTTGTCCCCTATCCCAATGAACAGGTCATTTAGAGGCTGTGTGGTTGCTTGGCTCCTGGCCAGTGTCAATCTACCATGGTAAAAACTTAGTAATTCTCCTCTACATAAGAAACTGCCAGCAAAAAATTCCAAGATGCTCAGCCCGGCTCTCTGGTCAGGCCTGTTCCTTCCCCTCCATTTTCCAGTGGAGGCCTGTCCAATGCTTGTTGTAACCCTTCATCTTTCTGATGGCAAAATTCTGTCCTTCATCCAGAATAAAAGAGAGCTGAATCAGACCTCTGGTTACTTGCTACACTAAAATTAGCATTTTCCTAGCTGTATCAGTCATGGAGTCCTTGAATAAAAATTTTTAAGGGACAGAAGGCGACTTGTGATGATATAAACAACAAATGGTTTTTGAGTGCTGTGGTGATATGGTGGTTCCTGGCTGCCAGGTTAGAAGGGCTATAGGCTAGAACTTGATAGCAGTAGTCCAGCTATATACCATCTGCATTTCTTTTAATGACAAAAATAATCACCAGTTTCCTGCACTGCTGTCAAAAAGCTGAGCCAACAGGCCAGTCTGGGAGTGTGATCTGGAGTTCTGGTCTGGCAACATCAGCTGTGCTTTTCAGCCAATTCCAGAAGAAGATTCTGTAATATTGGTGAGGTTTGATCCAGGAAAAGTACAAATGTTGCAGTATGTTGCAAGTACTTTGGCAGTCAGAAAGCTTCAGTCTAGTCCTTGGACCTTTTTCTGTTTGTCTCATATGATGTTTGTGCCATGGAGCAGAAGCAAAAGTAGGCAATCCAACAAAAGTAGGATTGTTCCCCATAGAAGCATCCATACAGTTGGACAAAGTCCCTAATAGCTCCTAATATTTACTCTCCTAACATTAGCACTACCACACAGAAAAGATATCTGATTGCAACAGTGCATCCTTGAACCAGAGACAAAGGTTATAGCTGAGATTAGGGTTCTTAGGGCCCACAGAAATTTATTAACATTCTCTTTACTCACTGCTTTCTCTCAAATGTACTGACAAACCACTTCTAGTCTTCATTGACCATGAGGTGACCTGGTCTGATGTGCTCTGACAGCCATTACAGTAGTAAACTTAGAATTCTATGTTGCTATTTTGGGGTGAGATTAATGTACACAATTTATCTTTCAAGAAGTTCAGTCAACTGGAGAGCATACCTTGGGTGAACTTGAGTAAGTCTTACTCTACATTTGTGCTGGTTTTTATCAGAAGTGCTTTAGCACTGGTGCAAAGAAGCTGATGAAGTTGTTTCAACATCTGGCCAAACCAGCCTGTCAAGCACATTCCACAAGCTTTACATTAACACTGGAAACTTCACTGCTGTGCTTTCTTATGATGGGCGTAGCCATAAATCCACCTGATACACTAGTCTTGGTGGTACTAAACCATAGAGAATGCATCAATCTTTTCCCTTGCACTTTATTTGTTCAAGGCCACGTCAGTATGAGCCATTAGTTTTGTGCAGAATCTAATGAAATGTAGGAGTTTATGAGACTGGCGACATATAAACATAATTTTTGGATCATCCAGGGAAATAAAAACCATAGTAAAGAATGGATAAGATAAAGTGATACTGAATGATGATGTTAATGGGATTATTCCATCATGAAAACAGCATGGAAAATTCTGCTGAAACAAACCTTTCCAAAGACAGTGATAAACATCTCTTGCTGAATGCAAATGCCTTGTTCATACCTGACCTCCAGCAGTTCCAACAAGGTAGGGTTCATCATTTCTGCTTGTGTTGCTCTGTGGAATTTGTGAGTGCTGATCTTGACCTTGGATTTGCTGTTAAGCTTAAGAATAGTCAAAGTATTTAGCACACAGAAATGGAAACCTCTTTTGGCAATGCCTTTCTTCAGATGTCTACATGATTTAAATAAATGAGAAATTTAAGTTTACCTGTGTTACAGGCAGAGAGATGATTCTTATAAGTCTTATGCAAAAGAATTGAGATCCAGCAGGAGATGATGTACCTTACTTCTATTCATCTGTAGCACTGCAATGAAACATGAGAAAAATGCTTTTATGAAAAGTAATAATCTCTTGATTTTTAAAATTAAATTTTAAAAATCATCCAATTGTTCCATTTGCCTGAATCCATGACCATGAAGCTTTTTGCACAAACGCTGATGCTGGCGATATCATATCTCTAGCTCTGCTGTTTCTTGGTCTCTAGTGACTCCTTAATACTCTCTAGAACCTGGCCACCAAATCTTTATACAGAAAAAAAATGGACAGCTTTCCATAATTTAATATGTGATTTCTCATTACCATCTTCTATAAAAAGGCTCCCCTATCTCTTCTTCCCCCTGAGTCTAAAGTCTTGAGTGGCTTAGAGAATTATTGCAATATTCTGCAATTCTTACACATTATTCATTCAATTTGTCTCATGTAGTCCAAATTTTTATTCAATGCAGTCTATAACAACTTGGACTTAAGCTTTTTTTTTTTTTAATTGCTCAGAATAATGCACCGGCACAGCACTACAAGAGAGTTGTGTAATTAGTAATTGTTGTGCAATTAGTAGTGATCGGTGAAGAACGGCAAACTAGGTTCCTACTGTGCTCCCTCTTCAGTAACGGGAGACTCAGGAAGCTGTACCTAACAACCTGCATTCACACCCAATTTAAATACTACAATGGGACTTAAGGTGGTAACATGCAGAGAAATCTACTAGAATTGAAATTTGTTGAACTGTTTTGTTGCATTTTCAACATTTGTGCTTTCACTATATTCTAAAATTTTGTTCTGTATGTTCCATGACAATTTTAGATCCTGTGCTATCTCTTTTCAAATAAGCTTCATGGAAGAGTCAGTTTCAGGAATACTCGGTGCAGTTGCCAGAGGCAGGGAGCAACATTCCTTTAAAATGACCATGAGATTCCATCTCTTCTGCTCCATATGCAAGGTGTATTACCTAATGCTCCCTTAATAAATAAATAACAATGTATACATTAAAACAACAGCAGCACTGCAGTTGGGAAGAGCTAACCATTTATAAAACAGAATTAACATGTTATTTAGCAGAATATACTAATGGAAAGGTGGTGTGTGTGAATGGAGAAGAAGCAATACCTGTTTGCCAAAGGGGCTCTTGGGCACTCACTCACTTTGGACTTGGCTGCTATTGTGCATTTCATGTCAGAGAATCCAGCAGACACATCATGGGATTGGCATGCCTGCTGTGGCTGTACTGGCTTTTAGGGCAGCTCTGAGATCTCAAGACTCCCTTCAATGGCACAGTTGAGTTCAAGAAAGACAGGAGCACACCCAAGAGAGCAGGTGCCCAAGGAGACCAGGCACATACGGGCAGGACGTGGAGCATGCAGTGCCCACAAGCTGTTGGAAACTTTTCCACTGTGCTACAGGTAGATGTGCTTTTTGTCAGACACCAGGAGATGCTCAGCAAAGGGAAAGGTCTTGGAGCATTGTGGAGCAGCCTTCCCAGCACAGAGAGTACAGGCTGGCCTGATTCATTTACCCTGGGTAAATACTGGGCTAACTTCTTCAAGATGTCACATCTTCTCTCTGTCACTCTACTAAATCTTAGAGGTCAAATAACAAAAATGTCCAGTAAGCTGAAGATTCCCTTGGGGCTTCTGCAGTCGTGGGGAATAGACCAAAGTGAGGCAGTTTCTAGGGTGGGGAAATCATAAAGGGCTGCTTTGTATTCTCACAAATGGAGCTGAACCCAGAGTTTATTAACTGCAGCTGGAAATCTAGTTCAGAAAAGTAACATGTCCTTTAGTAAAAGCATATATCATCTGTGTTAAAAACAGGTCTCGTTGTTCTTCTTTAATGTTCTCCAGCCTGTTGTGATTAGTTCAAAGTACATTATTTTGTAGGCATTCATTTCCCATGAATACATAAAGACATATCTTTTTAACAGTTATAAGTGTCCTTATTACACATCCTCATGGTATTACAACTTGCAGGCCTTCTGTTCAACTTGAGGTTGTTTATTAAGCCTCCCAAAGTGTTCACAGTTTGATTCTGGGTTTCACCTTATTATACCCTTTGGAGACAACAGAACAGTACACTAAAGGAAGAGGCTTAGCAAAATAAACACTCACAAGGTTAAAATGTAAAATATTACAAATCTATACTAAGCATCAGATGATTCTGGTCTTGTCCCTGGCTTTGGTTTAAGTTTGCAGGGGAGACCAAGTCCCTCCATGTTGCTGTCTGGCAAGAAATTGACTCCTTTTTGCTGAAGAATTCTCCTTTGTTAAATAGTCCCTGCCACTGTTTGGTTGAGTGGAGAACACTGCTGCTTTAACTGACACTATCTCAGCCTGAGTATTTAAGCTCTTACCCTTAGTGTGTTTCTGCAGAGCATGTCCAAAGACAAACACATTCTGTTGGCTGAAGGCCCTTAGCTTCCTTCAACAGACCAGGGGAGGGATTCTTGACTGCTTGATCTCACACTTCTGGGTAACCCTGCCAGAGTCTAGGTCTTCCTATGCAATGGATTATTTAGTTACCCAAAATTGCAGGGTACAGATAGCATCCACAGAGACATGTGAAATTCATAGCAACTGTATAAACACTTTTCTACAGAGTACTGCAGTCTGCAAGTAAAATTCCTATGGAAGTTAGTTGCTGGAGGCTCATTTGATTCACACATTGCTCTGCTGGCAGTGTAAAGTAGCTCTGCTTTAGTCGCATAATGTTATGGTGGAAGAAGTGAGCCTCCTTCTGCAGGCCCTTGAACTCAGCCCTGATGCCTTGTTCACCCTGCACATATCTCTGTTCAATCACAAGACTGCAGAGATGCACCTGCTGCTTCCCCTGCTGTGAGACACTGCTGTTTGCTGGAAGGGACTGAGAGAAACTTCCTGAAATTGCTTAAATTTCCTGGGAATGAACCTTTGGGATAGTACTGCAAGTCTGGTTGTATGCAACTGGGTTTTGCCTGCATTCCCTCCAGTAGAGTGACTGGGTAGCCAGGAGAATAAATTACACTCACTTGAATTTTGACCCCTGGCTTCTTGGCTGCCACCAACTTGGCTTTTAACTATAGTCAGGCTTTAAGCAAAGGGCTCTTTGTTTGGATGGGATCCATTCCTGAGACAGCAGTTCAGTTATGTTGGCTTTGCTTTGAACACAGGCCTAAGGAGGTAGATTCTTCCTGCTTCTCTTAAAGTGAGAAGATCTTGTCTGTTCTCTTCAGGAGGAAAATGACAGAGTGTAAAAAAGCACTTGTACCAGAAAGCAAAGATGAGGAAGGGTAATCTCAACTTAATGCAAGAGTTTGTGTGGTGCACTTCGTGGTGTGGAGAAAGGGTTGAAGGTACCATCAGAATTCTGTCTGTGAAGATTCAATTTCACTGCAGATTTTATTAAGTTGTAAATTTTTGTTTTGATAGATGGATTTTGCAGAGAATTTCCACAAATTGGGTGTGATAATGGATTGCTTTAAACCACAACTTTCTTTTGAAACATAAGCCTAACTTTAGTATTTGTTTCTGTAGCTATTAAGAGCTTAAGATGTTGATTTGTCTATTCAGGCTGATACTAGAACTAAGAGATAGTCTAAATTCTCTATGGCTCTGTCTGAACAAAAGTAGCCTGACCTAATAACATCTCCTCCTTTGTCTACATATTAACTCTAGAATTACATTGGTTTTCAGTGCTTAGCCTCAGGATGTAAAAATTGCTTCTTTCCTATGTGTTTGGTAGAGCAAAATATAATTTGCAAGTATCTTCCTTGCTCAGATGTTCTAAGAACTGAAGTTCAAATATACTTCCCAAGAGGATGATTTCTTGTGCCTTCCTTTCTGCTGTCTTTCTATTTGTCCCTTCCCTGTCCTGATGTTTAAAAGGAGCTTATTCATTTTAATATTTTGGAAGCAGTGCAGGAGGAGAGGAACACGTAGCCGTGGCAAACCTCTGAGTTGCTGAAGCTGTGTGAAAGGCAAACTGAAATGTAAAGCCCAGTCTCAGCACCAAAGGCCCCAGGGAAGCTGCAGAGCCATGTGGGGAGAGTTATGGTGTTTGCTTCTGATGTGCCTGTCCAGGGCGGGTTGAAGTCTCTGGGAAGCAGAGGAAAGTATCCATCAATCTAATGTTCCCATGAGGTGGAGCAGTGCTATTTCTGTTTTACAGATGACAAATGGATCTCTTCAAAGGCTAACTCCAGTCATTGCACACCAAAAAGCTGGGCTGCTTTGTCTGAAGGAGCCTCTCTGTTTCCACAAGCTGTAGGAAAAACAAAGATTTGCTTAACTATGGGCAACCTTTGGTTAATCTCCCCCACTTTCACCGTCCCTCAAAGAGAATACTTCTAGGGCATGCAGAAATGAATAAATAGTACCTAGGAGCAAGGAATGTCTCTCACTGCTTATAATTGCCAGGCTGGCATGCTGGCCACTCGACCATCTTTCCTGACTATTGTTGATTCATGTAACCATTAAATAAAGTTTTCATGTGGATATTTATGTAGAGTGCCTGTGGTGCTTCAACAGAAGCTGGCAGTAAAGTCTCTCTTGAATCACTCTGCTACCACTGACTCCAGACTTCTTTAGATAATGGTTGATAAAGTTCAGAACATTAATTTCCACCAATAAACAGGAACTGGAAGCCTAGGGAGTTAATAGGGCTTTTTCATCTCAGCCTAACTCTCTGATCTAATTTCAGATAGCAGGAAATATGCCAACTTTAGCCGCTAATTAGAGTTACTCTTTGGAGATTATTTGTAGCAGACCTCCAAGTTTTTTATAACAAAAATGCACAGACAGTCCTGTCAGCATAAATATGTTAGCTGTTTGTAGTGTAGAGGCCATTTGAATTATGCAATGAATTGTTACAAAGTGTTTTAAAATATATCAGACTTCACAAAAAGTGATTTTTGTCTGGAAACCATGGTTCTGTAACTCCTCAGGAACATGAAGTGTGGCAATGTTGCCAATTTTGTCTCTTTTCTTGTAGGTGCTGAAAGTTTTTAAATAATAAAGTGTGAGGTGGTATTAGTAGTTGCATTTTATTTTTCATATTTTCTTTGATCCTGTTATGGAGAATGCTCTTGGTACCATATTCTGCTGAAGTCTGGGTATATTCACTCAGGATTAGGCTTCTACTCCACTCTAGAATGCATCTTGCTCTCAGAGAAAACAAGGTACTCTCAAACAAATCTCTTCTTGAGGGACTGACTCTTGATACCCTCACAATGAGCTGCAGCTTTCTCAGGAAGTTATGCTTCCCAGTGTAGCTGTGTTTGCTTTCCAGTAGAAGGAAGAAATACAGAATATAATCCAGAGAAATGGAGAATATGAATAAGTGTGTGATGACAGAGGAGTGATCATAAGATTAATTCTATTAATAGCTTTTCCTCTTGTAGCACTCATATTTTATCCTTTTACCTCACCTTTCCTTCAAGATTGAACTCTTTTATGTGCAATTTCTGTAGCATCTACATAAGAGTGGTCATAAAGCAGTTTATAACATTAACCAATCCTTGCATAACCCCTTTGAGAAATTCCCTGAGCTTTCTGGCAAGTGTAAAGTGATGAGTCAGTGAGAACACCGTAAACAGAATCACATCCCCACTTGTAATGCTGTCCACTGCTCATTCACAAAGATGGAAAAATGTGCCATTGATCAGCCACTGATAGTAGCTCCTGCTAAATCAGTAGGATTTCTAAAGAGCTTTCTACAGAGCACTGCTGAGGAACACAGAGAGCTTCTGAGGCAGTGGGAGAAACAGAAAACCATAGGAGAAAGGAGACACTCATGTCCTAGACCTTTGTGGTTTCAAAGGGCGTTTTTTCATCACTATTTGAAAGAGGTGTCAGAACACCTTGGATGCTGTATTCCTGGGTACTTCCTCTTCCTTTGCTTTCTCTAAACGAGACTCCCTGGCCAGTATACAGCTTCCAGGGTGATTTTGACATCAATAATGATGAGAATTAGAGTGCACAGGTAATTCAGAAAAATGAGGATATGAACGGAAAACTACAATATGATGGATATATTAGAAAGCATTTTTAAAGGAAAATATTTGGACTTTCAGGCTCTTGACTGTGGAAATATTTAAGTTTCGTGAAAAACAACTTTTCTAGAAAAGGCACTTTGTGGAAAATGTTGTCCAGCCCAGGCCTGTGCCTCCTTTATATTCCTTCTTTAAAGGGGTGGTTTGTTGTTTTGTCTTGGGGTTTTTTTGCTATGTGAACCTTGCACTTAAAATTCAGGTCTTGTTTCACCTGAAAATCTATGAATGACTAGAGAAGTGAAACAATGACAGAGAACGTACACAAGTGAAACCAAATTAACCTGAGCGGTGAAACTGGTTTTCTTTTGATTCCCCATTGCCACTCAACTGTATGGCCATTTAAACTTCATGATATGCTAGCATTGATATCAAATAAGATAGGGATTCTGAGACAGTAGTGTTTTCTTGCTCTACCTAGTAAATTTAGGGGCAGATTTAGAAGAAATAGGTTGTGTCTTTGTGGTGGAACAGTTTAAAGTCATGGTCCCTTTCCTGAGTAAAGTGAATTTACAAGAGCTAAGAATCCCAAAAGTTGAAATACCCTGCTGAGCTCATATGCCATCTTCCTCTGAGCTGTTTCAGTGATCAGGCTGCCTGCCAACGCCTTTGTGTCAGTCAGGCAACTACAGGTGATCTTTAAGTATTGACTGTCCTGCCCCACATATATATACAGCCTGATGGTCCATGCTGGAGGATGCCTGAGGAGCTGTGAATCCCTATGTGAGTTGTGAATGGATCCAAATCTGCAAATGACTATGCAAAACAGCAGGCAGTGAAGTATCTGGCCCTTAGTTCTTTTTTGATTAAACTCTCTAGGAAGAAATACCTTAGAGAAAGTGATTTCCATTCTGACCTTTAATGCACTGATGGAGGAACTGACAGTCTAAGGGGAACTGCAGAAGCATAGAGACGACAAATACTCCTGAATCATCAAACAGGAAAAAGAAAAAAAAAGAAAAAGCAACATGTTGAAGAATGTAACTTTGTTTTAATTCTTAGGAAGGATATGATGTCCACTCCTTTAGATCCCTTTAAGGCAAATATGCAGCAAAACTCGAGAATGAAAAGCTTTCCTTCTCTTCATTTGCAGATTTACATGTCAGCACGGACAGGAATGTAGCTGTGGGCAAGTGTAAGGAAGGGACCTCAGCTTGCAGGGCTCATAGGTGCAATGCCACCCACCAAAGCTGTGTCCCAGCATGATGACTGCCCTGCAGCATGGATGGGAGTAGTGGGGAGAATGCATGGGGTGAAGTATATCCTAGTGCAAAGGTGCTTATGTGCAACATAAGACATCATGGTGCTCCCAAAGGAAATACAGGAAATTTAAGTAAAATGTTTCTTGGTCTCTCAGAGAAGAGGCAAAAAATTTCTTTGAAAAAAGGGTGTGTGGGTGGCTTGGTCAGCAGCAATGTTTTGGTTTTGTCTACTGTGGGGAATTACTTTTTTCCCAAACTCCCCCAGCCAGCTGAATTTAGAGCAGATTTAAGTTACACTAGGGGTAATGTATTAAGTGAGTGCCAGGACTGTGGAGGTGAACTTCAGCAACAATGTGTCTTAGGTATCTTTTATAGCGCGGATCCCAGTTTAATTCATTAGAAATCTAGTGTAAGGAGCCATCATTTTCACAGTATGAAATGAAAAAGGGAGAAATGACAAGCAGAGAGCAGGACAGTGTAAAACAGTAGGTAGCATGTTCACGACAGTTTTATCTTACTACTTTTAGCTGTCATCTTTGATGTCCTTCCCTTTTTGCATATAAACTTGTGTGCCTACGTATTTTTTTACTGTTGTACTCCAGAGAGCATATATCAGTACACATGACCTGTCTGACCTATTAAATGGCCTCCCTGAACTGCTATAAGCATAGGAATAGTTATGGGTAGATGCTCTGGGATCACTAAAAGGTGTTACCTAATATTAGAATTAATGTATTTTAGTCAATAGTGTGTATAGGATTTGCTTCCAAGTATCTGGACAGCCTGATATTTCAAAATACAACTTTTGTGATACAGGATATTTATCACATCTTAGTTTTCAGAAAGTGGTGAGCTCGCTGAAAAGAGAGCGTTTATAAAAGGAGATAGGAGGAGCTCAGCTTTGAAGTCTTTAATTTTCAGAGGCCAGGCTATGGGCATGAAATGCCCAGTTGTAGGTCAAGCCCTGCTGCCTCCAAAAACGTCCCCTGGGAGTAGCAAAACCCTTAGATCAGATCCAAAAATACTGCTTGTTTGAAAGCCAGCTGGAGACATGAAGTGTACAGAAATGCAGGGGTACTGAAGTGCTCCACCTTTCACTCTGCTCTTATGTAAAAAGAGTAATTGCATGAAACAGTGACTGAAAAATACAGATGTGGATTTGAACATTAACACCCAATTAGAGAAGGAGAAAAGCAGCAGGGTTACCCAGCCTGCTTGGCATTTTGCCTGAATTTCACCTTCAGCGCCTCAATTCTTGTGTCCTTTCATTCAAAATCCCTGAAATTTCAATTCTTCTTTCTTTTCTTGCTGGAATATAGGAAAACAGAAGTTTCCAAGTGCTTTTCTGAAACTTGAGTGGGTAAATGTATTGCTCTGCAGACCTGCCCAAGGTCTTGAATGGGATGTGGGCTCAACTTTGCTCACCAAGCACCTCAGGGTGCGATGTCAGCGATCCAGTCTGCGTTAGCGCTGTGATGTGAGTGAGGAGAGGAAGGCTTCTCCTTGGGCGCTAAGTCATGCTCCTGTCCCAGCTCTCCCCCAGGCACCTGCCTCTCTCCTCTCATTGCCCCCAAGGCTGGGCAGGATGGTCACTTTACTTTAGAGCCTAGGCTGATCCCAGCGCTCCTTACTGGCCCCTGAAATGAGTGTGGCAAGCTGAGCTCCAGCGCTGCCCAGGGCAGCTGCCAGCCCGGGTTCAGCCCAGACCCGCTGCGGTGGTACCGGGCTGCAGCTCCCGCTCTGGCTCCCCGAGCCCAGCCCAGGAGGTGCCTCCCGGCCGCAGGTGGGAGGCTCTGCTGCCTCTCGGGCTGTCACCTCGGCTGTGCAGCGCTTTCACAGACCTTGAGACCCGGACAGCAGCAGCTGAGCACAGCAGCCTGTGGGGAATGATAAGCTAAAGCCATCATTTATTACAATTTCCTCCGAAATCGGCTGTGCCCCTGCCTGGTGCTCGAGCTATACTTTTGTGTTATCTGACTTCCCAGACAGGAGAATGTGGCAAATGCAAAATTCCAGCTCCGTTAAAATCTTTGTCAAGTTCACACATATAAAATATCTGAAAGAGACAATCTCAAGCTTCAAGGCTTTATGTTAGCACTTAATAGCAGGCTTTGAAGCCTGTTGTTATACCAGGGGTTCAAACCAAGGGAGAGCAAATTGGATAAATTGACATTATTCAGGAAAGTTCTTGAATTGTTTAAATTATGGGCACCATCCTGTACTGTCCAAATCTACAGCATTATTAGCCCTTAGAGAACAAAAATCAATAGCTAATGAAAATACTCAATTTTCAATGCAGATCACTTGCAGTCATGCTAAGCTTTGGGATTTTGAAAGCATCTTACCCTTCACATCCCGACAGACACATCTGAATTCTGAAAAACTTCAATGTTTTATTCACTGTGGTTTCATTATAACTTAATCACTACTGATAGAATTTCTGTTTCAACTACATGTAATTCAAATTTTATATCAAAGAAAGAAACATTAAAATTTCTTTAAACAATAAAAAATGTCTTATCCCTTGGAGAGCAGTTGAGCAAACTTTCACCAGTGTAAGATTGGACTAAAAATGTGGAGCTCTTCCAGCTCTATATACTGTCCAGTGAAGGCGTTTTTCCCAGTCTCTTTCTGACTTCTACATAACTGAATCTGAAAATACTTAAATGTTACTTCTGAACCCTTGTGAGAACCAGTTTCCTGGCCTTCTGATACAAGCAAAGAAGTATTTATCTGTACCAGAGATGAAGCAGAAGGGTGTGGATGTTGAAACCCCAATAATAAAGGGTGAGCTCTGCATCAGATTCAGCATATGACCTTCTGAAGTCACTGTGACACAACTTCTCAATGCCATGGAGCTGCAATAAAATTCTGCCTATCGCAGTAATGTGTTTGCTGAAGACTCTTACACCTGTTTCCAGAGTTAAACCAGTTTAGCCTGCAACATTCTTGTGTAACCGCGTGGCTGCATTTCTATCAGAGATTTTCTTGGTCTTGGAATGGAGGTTGCAAATGAAGGGCAAACAAAACTGGAGACAGAGTACTCAGCTTTTTGTATTGCAAGAATTTCAAATGTTAATGTTTCAGCTGAAGGCTGCAGATATAGCAACCTTACTTCCAAGAAGTTTGAAATACCTAAGTCCATGTAATGCATTGAGAGCAAGCCTGTCTGTCGTTGTTTTCACTGGCTTCAATATTCTGTATTCTTCACCACTACTAAGCAAAAATTACTCCTGTACAGCAGATGGTTGCAGTTTTATGAAATACCATGTTTTCCTGTTTAAGAAACCTAAGAACTCTGTATATGGCTCCGCCTCTCATACAGCAGTACACTGTGGTTGCAGTCTTACTTTTTCAAAGTTTGTAGAAATAAGTACCTTGGAGTTTACTTTTCCAGCTCCTGTACATGTTAGGGCACACACACATAAATATAAATATGCACATACTTATTGTTTTACTGACTGCTCAAAGAGGGATGGTAGAGTTTGAGACAGGGAATTTGTTTTAGTCACCTGAAAATCAGTCACATAGTCTAAACTGTATATAAATTGTCAAGGCTTCTGTACTCAGTTGGGAGAGATAGTCATCTCCAGGACATTATTCATCACTTGAAGTTTCATCAGAGGATGATTACTTAAGACTAGAATTGTGTCTTTCTGGTCATTGAAACTGCATGGAATAAATCCCATCCCAAGTGTCTAAGGAAACTGCCCAATGAAGTTGTCTAAATACCTTTAGTTCTTATCACCATTCCTTAAGATGTGATAATATGCAGCATTTCAGAGTATATAAAGTATAAGCAGGGACAAGAGGCCTTGAGAACAATATAGAGACCTAGTCTAAATATGCAGGATTGGATAAGCAATGTTGAAATCCACCTGGAATTGAATCTGATGGGGACAGAAAGGGCAACAAGAAAGACTTCTACCAATACATCAGGAGCAAAATAAAAACTAGAGAAACCATGGTCCCAGTATTAAATGGGGAAAGGCCTTTTGACAAAGAATATGAAAAAACTGAGGTACTCAATATTGTTTGTCTTACCTTCAGGAATCCCAAGTTGTTGAAACCATTGAAGAAAGTATGGAGCAAATACCACTCTTGCTAAAGGAGGATCAGGTTAGGTAGGGAACATTTAAACAACCTGGACATACATAAGTCCGTAGGAGCTGAGAAAATGTGCCTATGAGTGTCGAGGGTGTGGTCCAATGTCATTGTGAGGCCACACTCACTCTTTGAAAAGTCCTGGCAATTTGGTGAGATCTCTGAAGGCTGAAGAATGCCTTGTGTCTTCATGAATTACAAGAACGAGGATCCAGTCTCATGTCTGTCCCTGAAAGGTCATAATAAGGTAGTAAATAATTCTGGAAACCATTTCCAAACAAAAAAAGAACAAAGAGGTGAAGGAGTTGTCAGATATATGAAGTGGGGAGTGATGTCTGACCATCCTTCCTAAAACCAGTTGAAATATGAGGTTCAAAGGATCAGTGGCTTGAAGTACAGCATGAGACCAATCACTAGTTCTGTGCCTCAGGGATCAGTGCTTCTTAATATCTTCATTAACCATGTGGATGATGGGACAGATCAGCAAGTATGCTGATGAAACAAAACTGGGGGGAGGGGTTGGTACATGAGATAATTGTCTCCCATTCAGATGGACCCTGACAAGCTGGGGAAATGGGCAGAGAAGAATCTCATAGAGTTCCACCAAAGAATGGGTAGTTTTGCACCTTGGGAGTAATAACTCCACGTGTCAGTGTAATAATCACGTGTGTGTGTGCTGTAGATGTACTTCAGAAGCTTTGCAGAAAAAGACCTAGAGGGCCTGGTAAGCACCAAGGTGAATGTGAGCCAGCAGTGTTCCCTTGGGCATTGTGATCTGCATTAGGAAGAGTGTCACAAGCAGGTTGAAAGAGGTGATGTTTTCCCCCTACCCAGCCCTTGTGAAACCCCATCTGCACTGCTGTGTCTGCTTCTGGGTTCCCCGGTACAAGAGATATGGAGATACTGGAGGTGAGTTCATTGAAGGTCCTCTAAGATGACTCAGGGACTGCAGTATCTTTTATGTGAGGAGAAGCTGTAAAAGTTGAAATTATTTAACCTTGTATTTATTTTAATCAATGTGCTTTAAATGCCTTTGGGAGGGGAAAAAAGAAATCAGAGACAAACTCAGTGGTGCTCAGTGAAAGGACAAAAAGAAATGGTCACAAACTGACATACAAGGAATTTTGTTTAAACATTAGAAAAATGCTTTTCCATTGGTATTACACACTGAAACAAATTCTCCAGAGAGTTTGTGGACTCTCCATTCTTGGAGATACTCAAAACTCAACTGGAAATGGTCCTGAATGACATTTTCCAGCTTACTCTCCTTTCAGCAGGAGAGTTAGACTAGACAATCTCCTTAAGTGTCTGCCAGCTTCAGCTGTTCTGTGAGTCTAATTGTGGAGAGGTTTAGGAGCTTTCAGAATTGCAGCCAAACCTTTCTTTGTCTCTCTTATCATTAACAAAACAGTAAGAGCTCTCTCTTCTGCAGATAGTTTGCTTCTGAAAGTAGGATAATGTGAAATCCACAGAAATATTCTAGAAATGCAAAATATGTAATTGTTGCCTTCTTATTATTAACATATAATTGATTTGATTTCGTTTAATAGAGGAAAAAATAGCTTCTCAATATGTATACTTAATGCACGAAGAAAACACACAAAAACTGATATGGGATAGCAGTTTCACAAAGGAACATCTGTTAAAGGAAATGACCTGTACAAAGTCATTGCAAGTCCATTATTCACTAACTGACTACCTATGGAGAACTAAATGACACAAATGTGTTATACCCACTGGCTTTTCATCTCCAGCAAAGTGGGCTCAAATCCCTAATAAGGCACCAGGAGAAAAGGAGTCTCTTAGACCTCTGTTCCAAATCCCCTGTTAGGCACCATATAAATTAGCACATTAGTAGGCTTGTCTCAAGGGAAAAGCAGGGCTAGGACAGCAGGAGTGTCGTGCTGTATAACTGACATGCAGGAGCAGAGCAGGCTGGCGCCTTTATACAGTGCCAGGCTATTTCACACCACCTCTATTGATCTATAACTTTCATGAGTGCTAGGCTGGCTCCTAATTCTAAAAGTCTATCTTCTGCTACATCAAGAAAGCCCTTCAAGGGAAAAAAAAATCACTGAAATTTATGGTTGAATAGGCTGACTAATATGGGATCCTCAGGTATGAAAATATCTGTCAAATTATTTGGAATACACAATGGCTCAGGAAACAATTGAGGGCCAGTCTGTATTTTTTTTGTCATCAAAGGCTACTCAGGCTGTTGTGAAGACTATGCTGTGAGTGAGACGAGAAAGAGGATCTGTCAGGGGTTAGCATGTTACTGTGCAGAGAGGGTGATTTTTACTCTGCTGGTGTAGATCTGTCAGTGGGGTGAAAGAGTGCAGTGAGTCTGAGGTAGGGAAGGATGTCTGTGAGCAATGTTAATAAGGAAAGGAAGTGTAATCTTTGCAGTAAAGTGTGAAAAAAAAGTCTTATTGAAACTCTCAAAATTCTGAGAATCATTCCTCTACTACACAGATCAACCCATTATGATACTGAGTATTCCTGTATGGTAGGCCATTTGTTATTCCTACAAAACAGCAGTGAAGAACAGCTCTGTGAGCCACCAGGCCTGGCAGCTTGCATTTCCCAACCAGCCATGCTAATGCAAGATGCCATCAGCTCCAGGGTAGATGGCACTAAGTACCTGTGTGATTCAAAGTTCAAGGCTCTCATACCACATATAATTACCTGATAAAGCACCAGAGAAATGTGGTTACCGTCACAAAGCACAGGGAGAGGGTTTCCTGGTAGATGTATGGATTCAGAGTCACATTTCTAAGGCTCAGCTGAATTATTCCTGTTGACAATGGAAGGTTGATGTGTTGGAGTGAAGCAATGATAAGAGCAGCAGAAACAGTTTGTTTTTACCAGGAGTTATTTGCAAACCTGCCAAACTGGAATAGTAATTTTTTTTACCTCCATCTTTTGCTTAGCAATTAGAAAACTCTTATTAGTGCATAACTCTTTTTCCTTGTTGATGATTAATAGACTATCTCCCAAAACTCTGGATTAAATTGATGTGTTCACTGCTTTAATCTTGGGGAAGCAAATTATTCTTTCCTGACATTATGATGACTTTACCAGTATGACATAAAAAATTATATTGGCAGAAGGATGCAGGTGAAGTTCAAAAGCAGAGATCCCAATTAGTTGTTGTGGAATAAATCCCAGCTGCCCTTCAACCTTTCAAACATGATACATTGGATTCCATACACTCTATCTAGCTTTGGATGTGAAAAAGTAAAATGAAAGCAGGTATTGAAAATGCATGGATGACTGGAAGTACTGAGGAATATTCATTAATATGGTCCTAAATTTAACTCTGCAATCGCCTTGAGTTCATGACAAGAATTCTCTTTCATAGAAAAATGTCAGTGTGTTGTTCTTTGTCTGCTGAGACAGAATCAAAGGGAGACCTTCTGAATTTATTCACAGGAAGAGTAATGACAAGAGAGAAGAAATATGTGAAAATTGAAGATTAGGAAACATGGGTTAATATAGAACAAATTGTCTATCATTTAGGTGCATGTTGGAGAAAGCGGCAAAAATCTCTGATTTCAATCTTCAGTCTCCACTGAAAGTCCAGACACAAGTTTTTAAGACATCATTGTTGAAAATCACTCGTGCCTAATTCTGAGAGTCTCTGTTTTAGCAAATTATTATTACCAGACTAATAATAAGTAAATGCATAAATTGTTACTACCAGCCTCACATAATATTGAGAATTTCATTAACTCAGTCTCTGAATAACTTTAGGCATTTTGATTGAAAATGCCATTGTTGGGGGTCTTGTTTCTTTGGCGTATGGGGATGTTCTTCCATCTGCGGAGAAAATTTCCACAAGGTTGTGGAAAACTCTGACCCTTTACATAGTTCTTAGAGGCCCAAACTGGAGATCACTTCTGTAAAAGTGCATGTGCATGTAGCACTAATGCCTGAATATATTGCTGCCTTCAGAAGAAATTTCAGGTAAGGAATTTTGCTACCTAAACCAGGATCTATTTACTTGCTTTGCATCAGGTTTTACAGTGTGACTTTTTCTCAAAAGCAGCAGCAAAAAATAATTTCCTGTGCAATGAGCCAAGAGCTTCATTGAGTCACATCCCTCTGTTAATGTCTCAATATGAAGCAAGTAGGGAATTTGAAGATGGAAATTCAGCTTTTGACTCCTGAACTTAAACTGGTTGACTGTAGAGTCAATATTTTTTAATAGCAAGAACTGATTCTGATTATATGGTTGCTATGGAAAGATTAGAATTTTATTTGACACAAATTGTGTCTATGCTATAGCATCAAGCTGACATTATAGAGTAGTAATTATTCTCCAGCACATTCCATATGAAATTCTAACCTGGCACATGGTCACCATATTATTTATATGCCATCAGTCCTATGGCAGTCTTTGGAAGGAGGCATACGGCTTGGTGGGCTGCTAACACAGAAGGAAATCACTTCATCAGAGGAAGAACTTGAGATCCATATAGTCCCATTTTAGTCCTTTAGCAGAACTTTAAATAAGGTCTGAGATGGTCTTAAATAAGACTAAGATAGTTCATTAACTTTGAACACTTCCTTTGAGCAGAGGAACATTTCAACCTTATGCAGTTTTTGCTAACAAAGCTAATTCTTACAAAACAATTGCTTCACTGTTTTATCCAAGATATTAGTGTTATCTGTAGCACAGTAATGGGAACTACTGCAATTCTTCAAGACCACAAATGTAATTCTTTGACTTAAAGAAATATGAGATTGCTCTTTTCATAAATCCTATTGACAGTCATAACATCAAAGAAAATCATCTAGTGTGTCCTTCTGCCTTAAGGCAGGATAAGCAATACATAAATTATCTCTGACAGATACTGTCTAATCTGTTTTTAAAGAACCCTAATGAGGAAGACCTCAACATCTCCCTAGGCAATCTATTGCTGTAATTCCCTATCCTTACACTGAGTTTTTAGTGGAGGTAAGAGAATATTTAAAAATAAAGGACAATTGAGGAAGCAAAAGAGAGAGGAAGGGTGACATAAGCCCCTCCAATTGAAGTTTCTAAAAGTAACACTTTTTAATGTGGTTCATCACATAAAGGATATTTGAGGACAGTGAGATGATGTAGTATCTAGGGATAAAACAGTTCCTGTGAAAACCAGAAAAGGCATCCTGTTTTTCCATCCCACAAACTGGCATTTCACATCATTGGGAAAGCCCAGGAATGCAGAAGTAAATGCATTTCTTTGATCACGGTCCTAAAACTAAACCAATCTAACAGATAATTGGAATTGTAGATGCATTAGGAAGACTTAGAATGTCACTCATGGCTAGATTAAAGTGGAAGCTCTTGAGCAATTTTCTCCTTCACATCAGAGCAAAAAAGTTATCTCCCAGAAAAATCAAAACAAGGAAAAAATATCCATCTTGACTGCTTTGTAATCTAATTCTGTGTTATAGGCCAAGCTGTGAGGAGGATGTTTACAGCAATGAGGTACTAATGTATTCATTGGAAGCCAAAGTGGTCTCTGAAAAATACTGAAGTACAAAAGCAATTACCATTAATCATTGTACACAATGAAAGTAGAGTTATTGTGAGGTAATAATGCCTTCTGAAATAGCACATTACCACCTAGGATAAAAGAGCAGCTTCTGTATTGCTATTGCTGCTCTCTCATGAATGCTTATGATGTCCTTTTTTTGTATGTTTTGCCATCCAGGTAGGTTCTGATCTTAGTATCTTTACTGCATGGTTCTCCAACAGAGAAAGCTCATTTTCCATAATAATGAAGAGCATAGTTATTGCAACCCCTGGATGTGCAAACTGGAAATATTCACCTAAAGCCCTCAAACAGACTTTTGCAAAGGAAGATAATGGCTTCTGCCCAAGTGAAATTCAGCTACCATGCAGCAAAGCAGTGCCAGCTGTCTGTATCTCTGTACTTCCAACCTCGTAAGCAGACCACAGGCCAAGGGCTGAACTTCTGCACCAAGCAGGGATTGCCTGAGTGCAACTCACAGTCACTTCTAGCGCAAATGGAGGAAGGTGGGGTAAACCTGAAGCATCAGAATTCACAAAAGGCTTAGTCAAAGAAGGAGGATCCTTTATCTGATGATGAGGCAAGGAATGTCAAGGGAAAGTGATCTGTCACCTAACCAGCAGTACCTGAGGCACCAACAGTAATGCCATGGGTGAGGAGCAGCATTGTCTTGTAAGCAAGGTGAGTGCCAGTGGTGAGATGAGCTGCTTAGTGAATTGCCCTGACAGCAACAGCCTCTCCTGTGTTGCCCTGTATATTTTGTCAAAAAACAGGGGGATGTTCTGATGTACTACTCGAGAGGAAATGAGCTGATACAGAGAGGGCACTGGAGACAACAAAAACAATCTGTGAACTTGAAATCATGCCTTAACTTTTTTTAATCCCTGGATCTCAGAGAAAAACCAAACCTTTTGGACACTGCTAGCAGTATTACTTTAGCCCCTTACAGAAGATGGTGAGCTCCTTCACGGACTTCAGTGCAGCATTCAAGGGAAAGCTCACACTACCCCTTCAAGAATTTTTCCTGGAAAGGTGCTTCTAGGTAAATTCTTTTTACCTGTTTTCTAGGTAATTTGTCTGTTGATTTCAAACCCATTATATTAAGACAGGGTGGTCTACATGATTCTAGTCAGGAGCAGCTGTAGGTGACTGTCTGACATGCTGTTAGCTATGGTGGAATGGCTTGCAAAGTAACTTTACAATTTTTAGCCTTCTGCTTATACCTCTGCCCCTCTAGATTCTCTTAAAACTTGAACTAGGGAGAGATTCTTTTGCAAAAAGAATTATGCATTTCCGTGTTGTGGAGCTGAGGAGAGAAAGAAGAAGAAAATCATCTTTCCTTCAGGAGATTCATTATACACATAAATTTCTTACATTTCTACTTATCTCAGTAATTGTATCCTTATATTTATACAAACACCTTTTATTTCAAGGAACCATTTCAGATTTCATTAGCTCAAATTCAAGCTTACCAGAATGAGAACAGCAACTGTGTTTAACGTCTCACTAAGATTGCATAACAGCTTAGGATAGTATAGTATTTTCAGATGTTGAATTTTAACCTTTATAAACCACATTTCAAGAAATTCTGAAATTTCTGTACATGCCTTCTGTCTAGAGGTAGCTTTGATGATACTACTTTACCACAGGCTCATTAGAACTAAACATTAGCTCTATGCTGATATATTAGCCTGTCCCTGAAAAATAGTTATGTAAATATTTTGTTGAATCATTAAACTACTATAAGTCACAGAAAAATTCCATGTGAATGATCAGACCTGACATGTTCTTGACTGCTACCTCTGTTTTACACGTGTGGCCTTTCTGAAAGGGCTTCTAGAATAAATATTTTATTGCATGAAATGAAGAACTTCATGTGCAATGTGTAAAAAACTACAGAGATTATTTTTTTAGATACTATAGCTTTAAGTAAATCAAGAATTCAGAAAAAGTAGGGATATCTGTTAGAATCTTTTCAGCACTTTCTGCTGTATTGAATATAACAGATCCAAGAACTTTGTTTCTTCTTTGATATAATGATAAAGGTATTTGCCCTTACTTGTTCAGCCTTTGACAATGTTCATATGAAAAACAGATTATTGGTAGAGCCCAAAAGGAATGCTGCATTCATCTGAAACTGGCTTTGTTATGGTTTTGCACTGACTTTTGGAAAACATTGTTTTCTGGTTTTCCTGTAAATTTCATTAAATTACACTTATTCAGACTTAGAAAGATGGCTTAATTTTGTACTTTTTTGTGCACTTAGCTATTGCATTTGGATATGTCAGACATACTTGTGTTAAATTCCTTTCCTTAATATCAACATTATTCCATGTGTGGGTATCTGTGTGTGCCTAACTGGTAATAACAGCAAAACACAAAACTGCTGACAGAAAAAAAAGAATGAATACTTTGTTCATAATCAGAAAGGAGATTATTTGTTCCTAACAAGGTTTCAAGTGAATTCAGTCTAGTATTCCTCCAAAGTTGCAAGAGTCCTTGAAAATCTTTTACTTCAAATATTTAATACTAAGTAATAATTTAGACATGAAGATTCAAGAGTATAAATTAACTTTGCATGAGTGCTCTTTAAGGATTAACAACAAATTTTAAAGGTTTCGTAGTCACTGAAACTTTCAGGTGCAGCCAACGCATTCCTGACCCATTTAAACAGAAACTTGAGATTGTTCTTATTGGAGGAAATAGTCATGTATGTGTGACTTGCAAAGAGTTCTGCTATACTTAGAAGGCATTTTTTCTCTCTCTCTCTCTTTCTCTTTTTATAAAAGTAAATTAACAGAATTATCAACTCTGGGAGGGAGGTCATTAGGGAAAGGTCCTCAGTGGTCTCTTGTAGTCTGAAACTATCTGTTATTTAAGTTTTGTGTCTTTCTTTAGAGTATTAATTTTCATTCATCCATTTAATTTATTTACATTTATGTTTTGGCAGTTGTGTTAAGCATTGTGTAAATACAGAACACAAATTAATTCCTCCCCTCTGGTACTGGGTACATGTGAATATTTTAATATGAAAATTCCTGTTCCTTCTGAGCACCCAGTGTAAAGATCAGGCTGTTTATAAATCACAACTAAGCTGCTCTTTCTTGCCCTCCTTGATTAGTAAATTGAGGAGAATGAACCCAGCTCCAATTCATGGCTATGAGGCAGGCATCTTATTCTTAGAGGCAGGGGTACCAGACCCCTGCAGACCACTGACTTACCCGGGGTTTCTTAGGGTGTTCCTACCACCCTGGCAGCCAGCACCGTAACCTCTGGACCAACCAATGCCCCTCTCACTGAGTGAGTGGAGATTCCCATGTAAAAAGGGATGAGTTTCCAGTCCTTCTTGCTGTGAGTTGACACGTTCTGTGATAGCACCTAGCAGAGATGCAGCACTTTGAAGGAGGTGACCAAAGTGATGTAATAGCTGATATTTAGCCCCAAAACCTGTGACTGGACACCACAGTCTTTTAAAGCTACAATTTAGCGCTGCACATCATGCTGATGCCCTTCATGGTTTAGAGGTCCAAATTGCACATTTCAGCTGCTACTAACTTGGAGTTAGTGTGTAGCAGTCGGAATCTGGACTGAAGGGGTGTCCCAAGGTCTCACAGTAAATGGGTGCCTGAAGCACTCAAATAGAGCAGGTTCACTAGTTAAAGCTGTGGCTAAGGGGAAATGGGCTAATAGCCAATGCATTCTGGTAAGGCACTGGAGCTGAAAGAGACACAAGGATGAAAAGGTCGATTAGCTTTCTCTGTGGTGGGGGAGGAGAAGGAATCAGGAGGATCTGTCCATGGCTTGAGTCCATGTGGGTCTCTGGAGACATTTGGGAGCAAAGGAGCGGTTCTGTGAATGTGATCACAGCTGGTTGGGGTGAGACCTTTCTAAAGAAAAAAAAAAAAGCCCTCAAAGATCTCTGATTTCTGCTTCATTTTAGGGATCTGCGGTATCTGTGCAGAGTAAGAATTAAGAAAGCAACACTTAGAAGATACTTTGAAAGGAAGTCTTGTTTAACCAAGAAGCTTGTCCAGTAACTCTCATAGTTTCTACTGGTGGTTTCAGGTACAAGCCAGTTTTTGGAGATTTTTGTCTTCATACTCCTCCTATCAGATCCACAAGTACTACACGAAAAATGGTTTATTTTATACTAGTACAAATACTGCAGAAAATCTGTTTATTTCCTGGGAATAGTAAGAATGAAGTTATATGGAGTGTGCTATTAGTTGCTAGCCAAATACATCAATATGTCATTCCCTAAATGGTGTTCTAGGCAAACATGTTGGTCTTTCTTTTGACACTTTCCTGCCTCCTCTGCAGAATGCTGTGTGAGGGTTCTCTGCATTTCCTTTAAGTTGGCCAGATCTAGGAAAACTGAGGGAGAGATGAGAGGCCAAGTCTTGCTCAAGTAGAAAATGTATATGAAATGTGTAATTATATCACCTTGTGGATTCTTTCCCATATGGCATTCTATGGTGTCTGCTCTCAGAGTTCCAGTTAAGGGTAGGTTAGGGTGAATTGTCACAGGTAATAAACTGTGGAATTACTCAGGAGAGCAGAAAGATTGACAATGCATTTGCTGCAGTTTGGTGAATTTGTTTCATTAAGACACGGATGGCAACTGAGTTGTCATCAGGAACTACTTTTTCAAACTTTCCCATGTGATTGCTTGGCTGAATAAGGCATTGCATCAAGCTGTAACAGTAGTGATGCTGTGTTTTGTCCTGAGGCATTATGAGTCTTGATTCTGACAGAGGCTGAATTCTATGGTGTGCTCACTTGAAAAACCACAGTTTGCAGGACAAACACAGCTTTCAAAACAAAGCACTTTTGTATTTGATTTGTTTGTAAATATGCCTGGGCTGCATCCATAAAGAAAGAGGAGTCACAAGCACTTTAGAGATGGTGGTGGCATTAGAGGAAATATTATCATCATATTTGCAGGTCAAAGGTGTAAGAGAACAGAAGCAATGAGTTAGTATATGCTCTTACTGAGGAGTTAGGATTAGGGATTTACAGCAGTTGTAGCCCCAAATCAGACTAGAGATTGATGATAAAAGTCATTTGGATGGCTCTGTCAACTAATCTTTGGGTTAACTGGTGCAAAGCTAGGGTCAGCCAGAAGAAAGTTCCTGGCACTTGGTGAAAGGAAGAATTTCCAAGTTTTGTGGAATTTGCTTAGTAATGCTTCTGGACTTCTTGCTTGTTTGACATTCAAAATGTCTGGCAGGGTTATTGTGATACAAGTGTGCTGTCAGTAAGAGCCCGAGATAGATGCGGGATCAAAACCATTTTAGCAGAGAGAGGGAATGGAGCTGTCACAATTTCAGATTGTCGATATTGTCTCCTCTGGACAGTAACGTTACTGCTGGGGAATTGAGGGGCATTGAGCCATTCCAGCACTTTCCTCTGGAAGAGAAAGGCAAGACTGAGGGTGTCCAAGCTGAGAGCCAGGCGTGCAACCAGCCAGAGGCTCAGAGCTGTGAGCTGCTGCAGCCCCATGAGAAGGCCTGGGGGCATGTCAGCTTGGCATGAACATGCCTGCAGCCACATGGCTCCTGCTGTGCCTGTGCCCAGCTGGGTGCTCACGTGCACAGCCTCCCAATATGGCCCTGAGCCTACAAGATGAGGATGCCTCAACACCTTCCTGCTGCACGTTCTTCTGGCAGGCAGCCTGCATGTGGAAGACATAAGTCACAGCTCATTTTAGTTCTGTTATTTTTTTTTTTTTAAACATCAAAGCAAAACAATAGCTTACCAGCTGACTAACTTTTAAGATAATTATTCCTGGTGACATTTTTACCGGAGAAAGACTAGGGAATATTCTTATGGATCACATTGTAGATGTGATCTTCAGAGTGAGAACCGGGAAAATGGTATAAGAGACAAGACTAAGAGACACAGGTACTGAATGGTCAAAGCTGGTGCTGAAAGGCGACTGCAGGGGACAGGTTAAGAAATATGGGGAAAAGGAGATGAGAGATCCAGACTGTGCAAAATCCTCCATTCTAAATGAGCAAGGTCAGTGGGCACTGTGCTGAAACAAGCTTCTGTCTGCATATCTTGTTTCCCAGTAACTTAAATGAGAAATCACTTGAGAAGGATTTCTTGTAAGTTTGTCAGTGCATTGTATACAGTGCTGTTTCTGCAGTCAGTGAAACCTGTTGTAATGTATCTCATTACTTCCACATAGAACACAAAGAGCAGTCATTTCCAGAAATGAGAGCACTCTGTATAATTATGTGGAATGAGTTATGCATAATATATACACGCTTCAAAAATAAAGATTATCTGCTCTGCAGATGTCAGTCAATACTAACTGACTGAATGCAGGAATCTGTCCAATGGCAAGCAAACAAGAATTTAAACAGCAATAACGGTGAAGATCTTGTAGTGAAAGATGGGAAAGAACTGTCAAAAAAGAAATTCAGTGAGAAATTTCTTTGTCTCCTCGTGAGACACTGAGGATGAAAACTTACAAATAGGACACTGTGTTATCCTGGGGTGCCTTTATGGTGCTGAATCGTACCCTCATTCATCTGTTTAGCCCAGAAATGAGCTTTGCACTTTTAAAAATAGATTTGACAGTGAACAGGGGGAGAAGGAGTAGCACTGAAATATCTGAGGTGGTTGTATTCAAAAATAAGAGTTTTCAGCTTTTCTTCTCACGGACAGTGTTGTCCGCAGTGGACAACTGCAGACAGCATGAGAGAGCTCTCCTTTGCTTTTTAGTTAAATAGTTTTTAGCTAGCTGAGGCAGAGAAGTTGCCTGGACTGTGGCTTTGCTTTTTCTTGGAACTGTTCAAACTTGCTCTGGACTGAAAACCCAGAAGAACACCGTGAGCTCACACCGGTGGCCCACCGGCGCCCGGGACGTGGCATTTTCCAGCGCAGGAGGGACCGATAGGAGACTCAGCGAGCTGAGCTACACCCCACGACTAGGACTTTGGGAATTTGCCATCTCGTCAGAACAGCAAGAGGTTTTATTGTTCAATGTTATTCACTTTTTATGCTTTTGAATACTTCACTTGTTAAATAAACAGGGTTTTTGCACTTTTCCCCAAGGAAATCTTTTCCCAAACCAGTAGGAAGAGGGGCCACTTGAATCTGTTTTGTAGAGAGAACTCTTTGGAAGTTTCCTCCCAAATTTGCCCTAAACCAGCATGTGTATAAAGGCACCGTAATTGAGAAAGAGGGATGTGAAGTTGGGGAAAAGGAGGGGAAACAATATCTACTGGCCAGAGCTGAGTGGCACACAAAAAAGACATGCAAGGAAGCCTTACTTATTGCTCTTGGCAAAACTATCAGGTGAGAGAACTTGTAGATGTGTAAAGGCAGAGATGGAAGGGGGGAGAAATAAATCCCAAAGTGATCAGAGAGACTAGTGATCAGTCCTTAAACACAAGTGCTGTCTTGCCACCATGTAACCTTTGAAAAGTTGTTTTGTCCCGGATTTTGAAGGGAGGGTAGTAGCCAGTCTCTTGCTCAGTGCCACAAGCTCTGCCTCAAATCCTGTTATGCATCCTGCTGTCCCAGTGTACCTGCCCCATGAAGACAGCTGGCCCTTACAGAATGGTGTATGTATTGTTTTATGTAGCTGACATACCACCAGCATCAGATCATGTGGCCTGATAGATAGGGATAGTGTAAAACCCACGGTAAAGCCCCTTCCCCATAATGATTTTTTTTTCTATTTTGGCGACTCTTTATGCCTACTTTGTGCTCTGTGTGTTATGTACTTTTTTTTTAATGATAGTATTGAAGGGATTAATACTGCCTTGTTAAGAGGAAGTTTATTCCTGAATTGGTTCAGACATTTATGCTTGTGACTAGATGCTGAATGAAAAAAGCTATTATTAAATTCCAGTATTGGCCAACCCCATTGCTTTACCACACCTCAGAAACAGGATGATGCTCAGAGGGATGTCCAGAATGGCTGAACCCATGGTTTTGGTTTGGTTTTATTTTAGTAATGTGGTCAAAGCCAGGCCGGGTCTTCTACAGACTGACTGGAGTATAAGCTTGGCACCTCTTTGCTGTCTTCACAGGTCAGCATTCTGTGAAACCCTACCTGAAGATATCTCGGGTAGGGCTGGTCCTTGTTTGGAGTTCAGGTGTATTGCATTTGTCCTCAGACCTAATTGCTATCATAAATTAGCCTCTCTACTTCCCTTATGTAGAATTGATCTCTTCTGCTTTGGACTTGTTACTATAAGGTAGTTGGTGTTGAACTTCTCCAAGTTACTTGTAAATTGTTCCCCCGTTTTTCCCCTAAATACTCTGGTATTAGGCTACAGCACTTGTACTGGATGACATCTGCCTTCTCCCCTTCTGTGCAAAACAGCAAATAGCAGCCTCTTCAAAAGCATGAAAATTTTTAAGTAACTCCAATACTATTTGCATTTGGGCATTGGAAGATCCATGAAAGTGAATTTTGTTTTTTTCTGTAGGTGTTTCAGTCACACCAGCAAACAAAGTTTCGGATGTTTGAGTGAGATCTTGCAGATCTCATCTATTATTGGACCTGGATAATTTAAGGATGTCATTAAGTTTCAAACCCTCAGTATTTTCCTTAAGTATGTTTTTTCTCTTGCAGTACTACTGAAGAAATCAGTTTACACTGTTGCTGGTAAATCTATTGGTGTCTCTGTGAAATAAGATCTACAAATACTCTGACTGGAACTACCTCTGGAGCCCCAAGACACCCTCCCAGCAAAGGCCTTTTGCACGGGATACTTCAAGTGAGGGCTTTCAATAAATTTGCCCCTGTTCCATGCTAGCCTAGCCAAGTGCCACTTAGCTTTCCCAGTCTTTCTAAGACAATTCTGCCATCTCTTTAACAATATTTTCTCTTTCTTCTGAGTACCCACCAGTCTATGCTCATCACAGGGCACAGTTTTCCAGCTGTGACTGCATCAGCACTGCATTTTTTCATTCAATTATATTTTTCAGTCATCACCGGTTGCAGTACAGAGGAAAAATAGACTAAATTTTCCAGTTCAAACAGTTTTAGTCATATATTGAGGCTGGCATGTAGTGGGCACCCTGCAAAGAACCAGGCTCAGGAGTTCATTATCAAACTTAGCTCCTTCTTCCAGCCAAACAACCCTGGATAAATAGAATTCTGTGCTTTGCCATTTTGCTGCTGCATATTAATATAGATTCCTCTGTGGGGGCTGAGAAACTGAAATTCACTCAATGTAGTTAAACTGCTTTTTCCACGATTATAATGAGAGGGACCTGGTGAGATCACAGGAAAGCAAGCCACACACACAGGGCATTTTCTGCAGTTTATATTAAAATTTTAAATAGCTGTGGAAAAATAGGATGTTTGGGAGATTAAAAGTGTGCATTATTTCCTTCATGGCATAGCTTCTGAACTGGCAGTAGCATTGCACTTTTTTCTCTGCAGGGCATCAAACAGAAGTTGGGAAAGTGGATGTCTACTGCCTAAGGCAATTTGTTTAAACAATGCTATTGAAACACAGCTCAGAATTATGTTTAATATGAATGAAAAGATGGAACCATTTGAAAAGGCAGATGGAGGATTTTTCAGAAACTGCCATTTTCCATGTTTTCCTTTTGCATTAACCAAGTTTCCTGCTCCTGGCAGGAAAGGCACATACAGGTTGTTAAACCACACCCAGGTTTATACCTGACCATGCAAGGAGTGGCTGCCCCAGTATAAGGACTTTTTTTGCTCTCTCTATTGTATAAGTTTTAGTTCAAAATCCACAAGAGTCTTTTTATCTCAGCATTGACTGTCTTTTAGCTTGCACAGGAAAGAGTAGCACCTGAATAAGGCTGAGTAGCAAGTTCATCATCCAAAGCTGTATAAGCAGACCAGTAGACCACCTGAAGTGATTACAAGCTGGTTTACATTCAGTGTAGATCTTGTCCTTCTCTCACAATATGAAATGCTGCCTGATTTCTGTGGAACAGGGTATTTTTTTCTGCCCAAGAAGCTGGCAGGATAGTCAGGAAAAATAGTATATTGTTTTAAAGAAGGAAAATAACTCCAGTGATTGTTTTTCTGGTGTCTAGTTTTCACAAAAATAACTGAGAGCCTTTATTAGTTTTTTATTGAAACAGCAGCAATATTCCTTGCTTCAATTTAACATACTGCTTGCATATAATTGAAATGATGTCTGATTTTGTTTTGTCTTATCTGAAGTAATATACTACTTGTAAAAGGCAAAATACAGGACAGGGAATCATGTGAGCAGGTACTCTTGCAAATACACTAAATTTAATTCTGCTTGCTGGTAGAAAGCGCAAGCAGTTTCCAACCCTCATGGTAGCAGAGGAAAGGCTGGAAACTCAATAAAAAGCATCCTCACCATTTCGTAAAATATCTCGGATATGCTGAATGTTACAAAAAAACCACCATAACAATCAGTTTCTAAGCAGAGCTCATCCAGACAAGCCAGCTGCAAAATAATTTTGCCTTGCAACAGGAAAAGCTGCCAGAGTAAGACTTCTGACAGGAGTGTGGTCACGGGGAGGTTATTTGTCCCTGTACTGGATATCTATGTTCAATGTCCAGTACGGGTTCTCCTGTTGGAACAGTAACTTTCAGGACTGGCATAGATGTGTTTGATCCCACATGACAGCAGAGAGGTGTGTCAGGCAACCTGTTATACCTATGAATACCTGTTATTTATAGGCCTTCTTAATTCTTGCCAGGCCCATGAAGCGCTGGAGCACCTTCTCTGGCCACCTGAGCAGAGCAAGGCCAAGCTCCCAAGGAAACAGTAGGAACCCTGAGGAGCCAGCTGATGGCACAGAGAAGTTCAATAGTACTGAATGGCACCACGTTTCTCCTGGTATGCCTCAGCCTGACCCATCTTGTCTGACCTCTAGCTTTTGCCTTGTTTTTGATACCAGGAGATAGAATTCATGACTGCCCCTGTACAGAATGGCTCTGCTATATGTGGCATAATGTTTTTCAGTTTGGTCTCTGATGTGTAAATGGGCGACACGCTGAGTTTGCTGTCAGCCCTGGCCAGCTCCAGACCCAGCAGGCAGGAGAGGCTGTCCCTAGGAAGCAGCGTGACCCAGGGTGTAGCTAGAACGCACACAGGCGTTCTCCGTAAGGCTGGTGCCGTGTAGAGCAGTGGAGCAAGGACGAGAGAGGAGCCTCCTGGGCGAGTTCCAGAGAGCTCTATTCCCAGGACGAGACAGGGACAGAACACGGGAGAGCACAGCGGTGCAGGGAGTTTTATACCGCAACAGAACTGGGGGTGGATACAACACACGAACCAATGAGGGATCAACATGGGTGGAGTGAGAGGAATGTCTATCATGTACAAAAACCAACCAGGGTAGGTGGGAGGAGAGGGGAGGTCACATGCCCCAATGGAGCATAGAGGCTTGGGTGACATCCCAACACTTCCAGGGGGTTGGACACTTACAGGATTGGGTCAGGGATGGATTGGCAGAGAAGGTGCTGGAACAAGGGGCAGGGTAACCATGATGGACAGGGAAGGTACTGGAATAAAAGGAGGGGAAATACGGTAAAAGGGAACTAGGGTTGGCATTCAGGGGATTGACATAGGACAGTCCATAAAAGGAGGGCACAACTTAGGAATATGCCAACTGAAGGAAAACATGGGGGAACATGGGGAAAAGCCATTGACAATAGAAAATATAAATTATCAACAAAACACACACTGCAACAAGTGGGGTAGAGTTACAGCCTGAAGCTTAATTCGAGCTGTAGAAAGACCCTTCCTGAGAATCAAAGGACTTGTATTTAAATGCTTCTATACATGATGTGATGTCTATAGTTGCTGCAAATAAAATTTGTTTTTGTCCAGATTTATAGGTTTAAGAAGCGTAATTTACAAAATGGTAAAAACAGTCAATAGTCTTCAGTCCATAGAGGCCCAATTGTTTGCTATGTTCAGCATTTTAGTTGTTCTGCTTATCATGTTTGAGCAGGTCTGAGCTCTAACTCAACCGTCCATTAAAATTACAAAGACTTGTAGATTTGAACATGGCTACAATATGCTTTGCCTCCTGTTCTTAAGCACTGGTTTAATGAATATACAGAGGACATGAACATCAGCTAGATTTTCTAAGAAATGTGGAAGATATTAGCGGCTTTTACTTGGCACATCATATATGCTTTAAAAATTAGAGTTTTTTGTTAAATAATCCTGATGAGCATGTTTGTCATGTCTCTTCAAATCATACAAAAGCTTTTATACCCTGTGGGCTTTCAAGCCTTTCTTTATTAAATACTCTGTAGCTTGTATTGAAGTAATCTTCAACATGAGGATTTTGAGTGTAGTGAAAATAATTGCTTCTTACATGATCCTGACTTGTAACTGAATATAAAGTTATGCTGGAACTATTGGTTTTGTTTTTGTTTTTTTCTCCTTAGACTTCTTCATCCCTCTTTCCATTTTATTGTTCAGTTACCTGCATTCACCTTGCAGTGCATATCAGAGCTACAGGTCTTATTTTAGATTGTGTATCAGTGCTGATAATTAGAAATTTTAACTTCCTTTTGTTGTGTTTAGACAGAATATGCGAGCTTCATTTTTGAGACTTACTTTTCTTTATCACCTCCTTAGACTGTTCAAAGCAGAAATAGCATGAATAAGAGCATTGTGGTGGTTATATTAGTAGGTTACACTTCACATAATTTGGTATGTGAGTCCTACAGGAGCTCCCTGAGAGCTGTGTTTATATTTGATTAATTAAAAGAACCAATAACAGCACACCAGAAAGACTCATTCTTTTAAAGAGCTGTGGACGTGTACAACTGCTGGTCTTCAAAACATTGCAGGCAGAGGTTTTTTGTTCAACACAAACCAAAGGAGAAGCACAGTTCACTGTCTCAGGCTGATTCTGCAAGCTTTCTCAAATGACAGAGGAAGGTAGCTGAACAGCAGCTATCCAAGAAAATGGCTACAAAACCTCCTTTGAGTCAATCTCTGTGTTTGACTCCAGTCCTTTTTGCCTTTCCAGCTGGCATGTTTACTGCCTCAGCACCTACAGAAGGTGTAAGGACAGTGAAGCATGCTGGGTTAAGTCTGGAGAAACTCCAGCCAATTCTCCAGGCTTCTAATATCTCATTCCCATTTCTATTGATAGCCTGGGTTCCTGTCCTACCCCACTGCCAGTAATCTCTTTCTTGCTCCTGCTTGTTGGCAGAGCTCCACCCTACCAGAGCTTTTTCATTTATATTATACACCCTGTTACTGCTGCTGCTTCCTAGCACATGCCTCCCTGAGGGTCTAAAAATCTTACCCTGTCTTATTCACAGCAGCTGTTCTCATCCAGGAGTCTGTGTGAGGGCAGCCAGCACTGCCTGCTTTAGAGAAAAGAGCTTTAATCATTATGAGTGACAGGGAATAAAAGTTGTTTCTTCTTAACCTCCTCCTCCTCATGATGGGGAGGGTTACTCTGCTATGTCTCTTACTTCACTTATAGTCTGTTTATATCAATAACCTTTAACTTGCTGTTGTTCTGCCTCTTGCACAAATACATCCTATGAATGTGTAAAAATAAATACAAATGAATATGTATTCATATTAGCCCAGCTGTTAATTCTAGTTATTTGTTAATCATTTATAAATAGCTCTTCTAAATATCTCTTCCAGTGCTTGCATATCTGTCAAAATCACTGGCATTTCAACACTCAAAAACTACTCAGTCTTCGTTTGTTTTCTCTCTGTAAATATGTAATGAAAGAGGTTGGCTCAGAAAACCCACTGGGACACAATTCCATCAAAAATGCAACTTCTAATGAAAATGAAGATGAATTACATCACTGTAATGCAGTGTTCTTATAATAGGGTCTCTGTTTTGTCATTTCCCCAGAAATTACTCTGGAATTTGTATTTTATTTCTGGATCATGCAACACTATAATAATATAGAAATCAGTTGACTCTGAATATTTTAGTCACTGAACATTTTCCTTTGAGAATTTTGAAATACTTGATCTTCATTCCTGTCCTGGAAGCAGTAAGGTAGCAAAATATCAAAATCCTTCATGAAAAAAATCCCCTCACAACCTCCTCATGTTAATAAATCCTGATCCTGTGGGTTTAGTTGAAGCTATACTCCCTTTATTTCAGTGAGCTTACATGAAATCCAAGATGTCATGTTCTCATTAAGTACAAACAGATGGGTAAATTGCCACTGATTCATAATATGAAACTTTACCCATCAGCCACGTAGGAAAAATTGGTTTTCATGGTGTGTGGAACTGTTACATACCCTTCTTTACAAGATACATTAGTTGAAAGCTATCATGCCCATTTACTAGTATTGGAGCAGTCTTTTCCAGTACTGATTTTATGTCAGGCTGCAAACCTCCTGATTTTGTTTCTCATGATCACAGTTTTAACTCTAATGGATTTTAGATAATTGAGGGATGGAATTCCATGCATGAAGCTGTCCAAAATGGCTGAGTAACTGTCTAGCAGAGAAACTTACCTTGACTGACCCTTTCAGAGTCTGGTGTCATCTTAACACTGTCTGGTCAAATTTACACAATCCATTTTAAAAAATGGCAGCCCTGCTTTCACCATCAGACTAAAATCAATTACAGACTATTTTAAGCTAATAGCTTCAACACATAAGAAATGAATCTGATCTCTTTTTTCCAACTCTTTCCAATGTTCTGTCAGCTGGGCATTATAATTAATCTCAATTCATGTAAGAAGTAAAAAGGCATTTTTCAGTGGCGGAATCTTTTTACAAGCTCTCTGCTTAAATAATTGAGTCTTAACCTCCTCCACTGTAGTGTCAGTGTCATTTTAACCTCATGTCAGAATGTGTGATTTATTTCCTGTTTGTCTTTTTTCCCAAATAAGGGTCTAACATTAAAGTACATCAAACATATTGACACTGCATTGGGAAAAAAAAGGTAAGAAAATCAGATGCTGGCTAATTTTTAATCTCTCATGCTCCTTCTACACTATCTGACACAGATCTGCTTGATCTGCTTTTCCATCACCACTGGCAGTTCCAGATAGAGCAATTTCTTAATGGTAATTTCTCCTCCTAAAGGTTGCAGCTTGTACACGGGTGTCTTCTATGCCAGAACATAATAAATTTGTATATCTCTGCAGTTGTAAATGGTTTGAAAGATTTATGAGTATAGTCTTACTGAAACATCAGAAAAGTCTAATGAATCAATTTCTGTCCATATAACATCAATTTAACAGCACTGGATTTTCCATACAGAAAAGATCATTGGACTGTAATTTCAGTTCCCTACTTCTGACCCAGACACCTGACTCTGTCTTCTTCTCCTCCAACCCAAGGCATCAACCATCCCCTGTATCTAGGCATGGGGAGAATTTCTTTTCTCAGATTGTGAGCTTTTTCTTCCAGCTTTGTATCTTTTTGCTCCCTGTCACTGGGTATATTTCACTGACTGTAGTAATAGCAGTTAAAATCATGGAAGTAGAAGGGGTGTTTTTGAGATTTCACACTGTATCTCTTTGTATTAGGGATGGTGCAGCCATGTGCCAAGGCTGCAGAAAAATGTAATAGATCACAGAAGAAGTCCACCTGCTTTCTGTAAAAATTCACAAGATTGTAATTGGGACAGAATAGACAGATCTCATGGGATTCCTCAGTGCATAATTCCAGGCAAATTCAGGCTTAAATCTCATTCAGAAAAAGATAGACACATTGCCATGGGAATGAGGAGCAAGGACCACAGGCTGGATACCAGGGAAGTGTTTTGTCTGTTCTGGATTTCTAGTGTGGCTGAATCTGAACCTGGAGTCCCATGATCATCAGTAGTGGGAGCCCTCCATGTGGAGAGAAGCTCATTAACTAGCTGCTCTTAGCTTGCTTCATGAAAGTCAAGGCAAAAAATGTGTGTTGGGATTTCTGGGTGCTCAGAACAATGATTTCCACATTTTTTGTTTGTCCAAGACCTGAAAAAACATATAGACTACACCTAAATTCTATCTAACCTAAAGAAGATGGAGTAGTTTTGGTATAGTATGGATATTCTAATTATTTTCTCCTGGGACTAATAAGTCAATAGATACGTTATTTATATAATGGTAACTTTATATCTTTTTGCTTTATTATGCCATCTCCTGAAAAGGCTGGACTAACTTTGGAGATTCTTGCAAATTTATTCTCTCTGGTTACATGTAAACTGGATATACAGGAATCCTTTCTGACTCTGAGTAAACTTCATTGTTCTAGCTCCATCTAAAATTTATGTCAAGATTTAAGAAGCAGGAGCATAATCCCTTTATTTTCCTCAACTGTGCATCAAGCTCTGCTGCAGAAGTTGCATGATAAAAACTTTAAACACGTACAAAGAGTCCATTCTTCCTCCTTTTAAAAGTTGTTTGGTTCTCATTTGCAGTATGTATGACCTTCTGCATAGGAACAGGTAGATATCAAGAGAAACACTACACAGTTTATTCATCCCGGGTGGCACATTCCTTAAGAAGTGATATTCAGAAAGACTGCTGAAGACATGTAGGCCTGATGAATACATGGCACCTTTTTATGATAGAAATGGAAACATTCCTGTTTCTATCAGAAATAAACTTGTCTGTTTAGATGTAAAATATCTTTCTTCAGTACTCAAAGCTTGGTAAGCTGAGGAGAAGATCCGGGAATACGTTTTTCATTTCAGGGCAGTTCATAAAAAAGGAAATAGACTTACATTTCACTGCAAGCTATTTGGCTGTCTGACACTTGAAGACCACTTAAGCAAACAAAAAAGGTGATGAAAAACTGAGTTCAGAGATAGTTATGTCCAAAGTGAAAGGAGGGAAAGGGCAATACATTAACAACTAAGGCAACTGTTTGTTTAATGCTAAATCATTCCCTCATTGAAGGCAGCTTCTGTTTCAAATTAATCACCTAAACTGTTGTTGCACCACTCACTCTCACCATGTTTCATGATAAGCCCAACCTCTTGCCAACATCCATTTTCCAGCTCCCATTGAACTGTTGAGTCACATTGCTCAGTGAGAAGTCAAGGTGCAGGTCTCATGAGCCTCTGCCTCTGCCTGACACTGACTTACTGGAAAGCAACCTGAAGGTACAGTTGCCATGCAGAGGAAAAAAAAAATAAGGTTGGTCAGGGTTCATTCCTCTGATTATTTTTGAAGCATAGATGGTGACAATAGGAGAAAGTAAGTCTTCATAGACCAGACACTGGACCTCTTTCTGAAGAAAATATAATAGAAAATGTCATAGGTTACCATATTAATCCTTCACCTAATCTACTCAGCATGCTCACTAATATTTTTTTTTATTTATACTCTTTCCTCACCCATTTTATCATTTAAGGGTTTAATTCAGCTATCTATTTTGTAAGTAGTTCATATACGCTCCATTTCCTGTCTTCAAATTTGGAAGCTTTGCTTTTTAAAACTGACTGTGCAATACATGATTGAAAATCTTTATTAGATGCAGCTGTGTTTGTTTGGTTTTTTTTTTTTACTTTAAGGTCTTGTAACTGTACTTTGGAAAATAGAGTTTTAATTTTCAGGGAAGAAAGAGGTTTATATAATTTTATATTCAAAATATTTCTATTTCTTGATCTTTTAAGAAAGACTGGCATTCTTATTTATTGATCAGCATATGTTTCTCAGTATCAAATACCATGATTTCATAAATAGTAATGATCTGAATGTGGTGGGTTCATTTATGAAAATATTCATGACTTCTCTGCAGTTTTAGAATTCAATCAGTTTTAGTGTTTATTAAGTAAGGAATTTAGATGAAGAGAGAAATCACCCATATGTAAGAGCATAGTGAGAACATATGTCAGAACTAGTGCTAAAGCTGCATTTGAGAGGTCAGAAAGAGCAGGGGTAAAATGATAACTGCTAAAAGTCAAGCTGAGACAGGAAATTTAAGCAAATTGTGAAAGCTTTTTCAACTATGCAAATGAAAAGAACAAGAAAATAAATAGAAGCACTGTGAAATGAGGATGAGGGATATGTAAGAGGATATAATTTCCCATGTTAAATATTTTTCTTCACTTTCTTTGAAGTTGAATTTAGGGGAAAGAGAATGAACGATAGAGAAGATGGCTAATGGGAAGAAGGGAGTGGAAATGTTCACAACTAACATGAAAACCAAATTCTGTGGTCTCAGTTTACTCCAGATCACAAGGACTTTTCACCTTAGAAGGCACTGGCATATGAAAAATGGATGTCCCCCACAAGGATCTCCTATCACAGAATGAAGTCATAGTGGGCTTCTATGAACAGAGAACAGCAAAAGCATTGCCAATATTTACACACTGACAGAACAGGAAAAAGCAATCTAAAAAGTTGCAGACCTGTCTAACTAAGTGCATTTGTATATATTGGCTTTGTACTGATTTTGAAAGGAAGAATAATAGAGTATATACACAGAAAGGAAAACAGTATCAGATGCAACCTAAATACTTTAAAGGACAAACAGAGCATAATAATATATGTTTATGTTATTTTTTTTTCAGTAATATGCCTGCATTTTAGGCAAATTCAGAAAAGGAAATTCAGAGCGTATTGTTTAACCCATAGCAGAGCACTTGACAGATTACAGAACATGATATTAAGTATTCAAGTGAGGAAAATATGGATTTTTGTAAGATATGTTTATGTTAAAAATATCTGTTCTACTGGGGAGATGACGCAGTTCTTAAGGGAAGCATTTAAGCTGGAAGGATGCTATTAGTTGTGTTTTTTAAAGATAGGTTTTTAAACCAGTGCTGCTTAGTATTTTCACCAATAAACCTGGCACAAAATGAGGAAGGAGCAAATACACTGCAGAGATGCCAGAGCCCAAGGAGGGGCCATTGATGAAACTGGAGTGTTACACTCTGACAATTGGATGACTTTAAGGACAAGAGAAAAAACAGGATGAAGAAAAATTCTCAGTCCAGGGTAGTATGTAAGGTTAGACACATTTAGATTCAGAGCAAAACCCTCAGCTGTCAACAGGATTGCCATCAGCTGAGTTCAAACCAGCATGATGAGGGAGAAACAGGCCTGCTTGATCACAGGATGACTACATAGTGCAAGCATGAGGGAGCACAAAAAAGGTTGAAAGCAGGGGCAATTTCAAGATACTGTCAACAGAGAGGAAAAATTTATTCAATTGTGTGAGGCTCAGCTGAGGCTTCGTCTGGAATATAGTGTGCAGTGCTCTGCATGGCTGGGTAAGATTAAATAAACCTTGATCAAGTGGAAACTACTTGAAAAATAGGGGAATGGAAATCTATAAGTATTGACTTGACTAATCTAATGAAGGATGAGAGATTGATTAGCCTAAGTAAATACAGTACTACATGAGAGGGGGAGAAGAAGCATATATATATGTATAAATCACGTGTAATTGCATTAAGGTTAAAAGGGAAGAGGGGTTATCTAACCCTCAGAGTAGCAAGTCCTTAAACAGTCTTTCGATAGGAATGGCAGGTGCAAAGTATCCACCTGGTCTCAAGATAGGTCTCAGGTGGCTTGTGGAAAGATTTTGTGTTGTGATGCTGGTACAGAGAGGAATTGGAGTCTGAAACCCAGGACAGTGTGCCTCCATGTCTGTCCACCTCCATGTTGGTCCACAACCCTGATGCAGCCTACCATTTGAACCCTCTGTACCTTGATGGATGATTCTGATTGAGCAAGGAGGACCTGGTGGGCTGTAGGTTTATCCTGCAGCACCCACACTTCCTGAAAGGAATTACGTTTGTTGGCAGAGACAGCACTCTGCAGAATGAGTATTTTGAAATGCATAAGCATTTGGGTTTTTGAAAGTAATTTTTGACTGCATCTTTGTCCATAATTGCCCTCCGTTTTACTTGTTCTGCCATCCACATTGGTTCATTTTCCTCCTAGTCCCCACAAATGGTTTCTTTTCTCTAGGGCTTCCAACTACCTTTACAATATTGCAAGTGAATAATAGTAAATATGACCCATTGCTTCTAGGCGGAATAGTAATCTGTACAGGCACTGGCATCCTTCCTTTTAAAATAAAGAGTCCATGTTATATGTTTTAAACCTAGGTTATATCAGCAGCTTAAAAAAGATGATCCCAATGTACTGTATTATTTTTCCCAAGGAAGATGCATTCATACTTTACAAGACATTGAGAAGAAGCAGTTCAGAGGCACATCACATCACATCGGTTGTCTGAGTCCATGTCAAGACATCTTTGTCCAACGCTTTTTTTCTGTCAGCATCTCCCCAATGCACAAAAGGATTTGAAGAAAGAATCATGAAATAGGAAGGTTGTGGCTTTACTGCAGGGCTACCAGCTGGAGGCTTGTGCAGATGAAAGCAAATGAGTCCTCAAAGACTAGCATTTAAGAGATACCTTGGAGGTGAAACAAAACATTCACAATAAAACGGTGTGTTACCTACTGTGCTGAATTTTATGAGCTGTGTGTTGAGTACCACCCAAAAGCAGATCCAAATGAGGGAACTCAGTGAGGAAATGTTCTCTTGAGCCACAATCTTGGCTTGACTGAAATATCTGGTTTTGTGATGAGATTTCAGTTTGTGAAGCTTTCAGCCACACACTTGTGTTTTCACTTCACTGGATTTGGTTTGGATCAATAGATTAAAATTTATGTCTCATTTGTACAAACAGTAGGTACATTTGTGGCAACTCACATGAAAATTTACAGTGTGCCCCAAAGGATCCTAGGTTTCCTTTCTTGTTAGCATTCTGCAGTATTTCATATGTCAACGAATCTTCTCAGTGGCATTCAGTACTAAGAGCTTGGATAGTCCCAGGCTTCACATGAATTCCTGTCTTCTTGTTGTTGCTGTTAAGTGTTTGTGAATATATTATTAAAATACCTGGTAGGAAACTCCAGTTATCTGATGTCAACTGAATTGTAGCTACCCACAAATAATCTGCTACCCAAAGTAGAAGCCTTGGAGGTTGATTTTCATCTGTCTTTTGTTGTGTTCATTTGAAAATATGTATCGTGGCTTCTGCTGAAATAGGTCCAGAATTGTATAGACAGCATTACATGTCTGGATGCTGGAGAAATATAAGTTGTAAAATGCATTGATTTTGCTCTTCCTGAGAGCTTATCCTTAGGGCTGACAGATGCAATGACAGTCGTTGTTGTCACTGAATATTGTCCACTATTTCCAGTAGAAACAATAACAATGACACTGCCTGATCAAGCCAGCTCCTGCCTGATCCCGAGCTCCTCCTGCAGGCAGGTAAACTCTGCATCACGCACAATGTCACCAGAACAGGCCATTTGTGAGCTAAAAAAGTATCATTTTATTGTGTGCGTAAACTTCCATCAAGAGTCTGCTGCAAAACAGCTTATGTTTGGGGTTGGAATATTTATGGAGCATCTTGCAAACCATTTTCAAATTCTGCCGTTTAACACCTTCTTCATGCCATATGTTCTGCTGTATCTTTCTCGCTTTTCTAACTGAGATGTTAAATCTTGGTGTACTAAATCTCACAGTTCTGGGGAAGGTGCATGGGGGGCAAGCGATGTTTTTTTTTCTTTTGTTTTAATTTACAGTTGGCAAGCTAGCATATTTGATGCTTCTCTTACCCCCAAAATGAAATGTAGTTTACACTTCAAAGCTGTGCACACGTTTGGATAAAGCATATCTATTTATGGCTAGCCTATTGCATTTTGTGAGGCAGAAGGGAAGGTGTGGCTAGTGCATCTTACTGTGTACTCCTAAGTAAGCCTTATCCTTGGCTGGCATGGAAGCTGATGGAGTTGTGGGTCCCTGGCAGGATGGTGACTTAAATGCTTTCTAAGCCCTGGTTTCTCCTCTCCTGAAAGCTGTCTTGAAGTGGAGCAGCTTTGGAGGAATCAGAGCTGGTAGGATTGTTGTCAAGAAAGTAATTACTTATCTCTCCTTTAATGAGGGGTAAGCTGCTTTGGAATACCTTGAATTTTTCATTTAGTAAGAACATCCCTCAGCGCAATTTCCTTCCCAAGCTCAGCTCAGCATCTCACCAGACTAGCTTTTCTTGCTGTAACTCTTTTGTACACTTCAAGTATATAATATTGGCCTTGTATTTGGTTACAAAAAGCTCAGCTTTTCACAGCTCTACACTTCTGTTTGCACCACATAGTGCTTATAAACAGATCTGGTTAAGGGATTGAAAGTAGGATGTGAAGAAGTCAGCAAATTTTTCAAACTGTTTTGAAATTCAAGTATTAAAATGTTGTGATTTAGGTTCATTTATGTATTTTTTGGAACATATTTATGAGCTTATAAGCTTGAAGCTAGACTAGTAAGTCATTTTGGCCCATACTGTTCCTACACTGTTTAAAATTTTGTAGCACCACATTAGAAAGTAAATAAACATAAAAAGACACCATGCAGCTTCTGTGTTTTTAAAAAATTTACTTTAATGAATTACTGAGGACCTAATCAGTGTAGCTCTCTGTTACACTGGACAAAAATTTTGACCTCTGGCTGCCAAATCTTTGCCTGGTGGTGTCATTACCAGTCATTCTGTTGTAGGGGCTCAGGGCTTTTAGTGCTCCTGAATTTCTTACTTCTCATGTAGGAAACTTTGACAATGTTTCCAGCAGGTCTGTCTGCCTCCAGCCACTCCAAAGTGATAGCATTATTCTGAATGATTGATAGGAGGTGTCTTCGCTCCATATCCAAAGCATAACACTGTAAATCACTGGTTTTCATTTGTAAGGAATAAAATTATACTCACCTTTTGCCACCATTTATCATTCTGAGGCTATGCTTGATCTGTGTTCTTGGCTAAGCTCTGAGAAACAGGGCATGTATCTTGTGAAGATTGTGCATGGCATCCTTTTACACTTGTATATATGTCAGCAGAGGAAGCAAGCTTATATTTTCTTCAATGCTTTCTGCATGTTAATGTGCTCCAGCATATGACTGCATATGCCTGTTGCTCAGAAGGTTATGAATTTGAAATTTTTTGCTCTTACAAGTAAAGTACAAACCTCATCAAGCCTGCATCTGAGACTTTTTCTTTCCTTGGGAATGTGAAAAAGTCTGTTTATCTGAATTTTTTTATTCTGCTAGCTAAAGGGTGGGATACCAACTGTATTTCTCTTCATTACTTTTTCCTGTGGGAAACAGTTTCCCTGTATTTCCGAAGGTCTTGGTCTAAACCAACTCTCCAGAGAAACCTTAGGAGCCAAAACAGGTTATTAGAGATGTCTCTCTGGCTCTAGATTTTATCAAAACCTCTCATTTAATGTTTTTATTCATTTGAAGTTTTCCCCATGCAATAGAGACTGCAAGCATCATTTCTGTTCAGAGATTATTCTCTCAACTGAGTCAATGCTAAGTTTGAAGGAAAAAGCATTAACCCCTTTTCTTTTGACACAAGTGAAGGGATACAAAACATCCCAGAGGAGCATCAATTTTTCTGGTAAATTAAAGAGGCTTACAGACTGCAGATTTGAAGTTGCCATGGCCTGTAATACCATTTTTCTTAGAGAGGAAACCATCCTGCCTCAAGAATGCCCCAGCAGTTTAGTTTTGTGTGGATGCAATACAGAAGAGCTGGGAAAATTCCAGACTGGAAATGAAATCATCTCAAGCCCCTGTATCAGAAAGGAAGTTTTTTTCTAGTAGGATACAGCAAAGTTGAATCTGCAGCTTCCCAGAAATCTGTTCCTGATACTTGAATATCTGTCCACAGTATATAGTCAGAAGCACAGAGACCATTCCTGTTGTCCTAAAATAGTTTGAGTGTGAACAGTTAAACTTGTGTTTCCTGTACCTAGAAAGAATTTGGTTTAAGAATGGCAAAGGGCTTTGTGTTTGCTTTTTGCTCCATTGCTGCCTCTGGGGATTATTGATGACCTTGAGCTTGCATCCAGAAATAGGAAACGCTTCCTGCAGGAAAATGCATAAAACATTAGAAAAAAAAATTTGCCCTGCGGAATGAAAGATGCAAAACTTGTAGTAAATCCATCATGAACTTCATTAAAATAGTGCAAATTCTTGCCACACTCCACATGCACACATGTATATCAGCTCATAGTCCAATATCTACAAGATGATTTGTCATGATGTAGATCAACATTACATCAACAATTTAGATCTGTCCTCACTCTATTTAATCTTTAGTGTTAGACCAGAATATGCATGGTTTTAAAAATAGAAATCAGGCCATGAATTTTTCTTCATAGATTACTGGCATGAATAAATGGGAAAGGGACCTTCAGACAAAACTAAAAGTCTGTATGGAAGCAAAGCCTTGAAGAAGTCTACCTTTTGCATAAGAGGGTTGCAGATACATTTTTTAATTAGCTTTTATTTTTCAGTGCACTTACTTCTGAAAAAAAAAACATACCACAAATGGATGGAAGCAAATAAATAAATGAACAAAAACATTTCCCAGTGATTCAAGAAGGGAAGTCAAGGAAGCAGGGGAAAGTACAGACGTGTCATAAACAGATCATGTATAAAGGTCAACAAGCTACCTAGAAGACACCACCATTCTTTTTTTTAAGCATAGAGCTGATATCGTCTTGTTCACAAAAAGCAGGTCAAAAGGATGTCTCATTCAATTACATCCCATGTAACTGCATTTTGTTTTGCACTATGAGAGCACTGAGCACAGGACTGGGCACCAGCTCCTGCTCTGCATTCTAGGTTGGTTCCTCTCTTTGTTTGGTTTCTCACCCCTCAAGTCACTTAATTGGGAGCAGGATCAAGCTTGAATTGCTTATGTTTACACAACTGAACTCTGTGTGTCCTTGTGTTTATAGAGCTGAACTTTGCCTGGACTGACTGTTTTTGTATTAGGTGAAATGTGTAAAAAGGATAAAGCATAATTTCACAGTCTTTGTAACTGTTTTAAATGAATAGTTTGCTTTGTTGTTGAATTTCCCCTGTTCTTCAGGGACCCTCCCTGAGGCTGTTTTCCACCACTGCCCTTGTTCTATGGCACTGGTGCATAAAATGCCCTCTGTTTGGTCAGGAACAAAGAAAGTATCTGCTTCTTAGGGAGAAAAATAATTTTCTTTTAATCATCGCTATCTTTGGGTGCTTGTGATCCACATCCTTGGTCTAACATCAGTGGCTATACTGTATACTCCTATATCCCTGGAGGCAGGAGATGCCCTGAGGAAGGACTGCATGTGGATATGGTCCCAGTTACTATGAATTATGGAAGCAGACAGACCCTGCAGCAGTGTGTGTTGCTCTTGCAAGAAGGGCATGTGAGGTAGACCACAGTTTGAGTTGAAATGGACATTTAAGGGTCTCTAGTCCATCCCCCCTGCAGTGAGCAGGGACATCTTCAACTAGACCAGGGTGTTCAGAGCCTTGTCCAGAATGTCTCTAAGGATGAGGCATCTACCACCTCTCTGGGCAACTTGTTCCAGTGTTTTACCATCTTCATTGTAGAAAAGCTTCTAATCTAAATTAACCCTCCATTACATTAATTAATGTATCTAATCTAAATTGGCCCTCCTTCAATTTAAAACCATTACTCCTTGACCTGGTATCCTGCCCAGTAAGCTGCAAGCTGGGTAGAGCAGGGCTTGGGCTTTGGCTGCCATGGGAGTCCATAGCCCAGCGTGTCACAAGGCCACCAGCAGATCCCTGGGGCAGTCCTCAGGGCCTGAAGTCCAGTGGCTCGGTCTCTCTGAGCTTCCTGTGCCAGCAGGGTAATATTTCTTTCTCTTGGTAGGTGCCAGAAGGAAAATACATTCATGCTTGTGAGGGGTCACATGCTGCCGCTGCATGGGATGTGATTACTCTAGCTATTAATTACAGTTATTAGTTTGAACATTTTCCAGGGTGCTGAGGGACATTGCCTTTCCATGGAGCAAGAAGTATTAGCAGCACACTTTTAAATTCAGTCAGTGTATTTTCTTCCTTTCTCAAGTGTCATCTGGGTTTCATGAGAAAAAAAGAAAACGAATGTGAAAGGGGATGAATTTTTACAGTGCTTTGGAAAGGAACTTTTAAAACAGCCTCCAACAAACTGAGGAAGTAGATAACATTTGACCTTTCCAGTCATGTAGTTTCAGAGAACGTGAGGAGAGGATGAGAGAAGACAGGAAGGAGGGGACCTGGAGAGAAACCCAGAGCAAACAGAGGAGGAGCTCACATGGTATGTGTCTTTCTTGCCCTTCATTACTTACTATTATTTTTGAGAGGCAGAAGGTGATGCTAGGACTAATGTGGAATTTTCAGGCTCAGCTAAGGCCTACAAACTACCTGCTAAAACAACAAGCTTTGCAGGTGTCTCTAAGGTTATTTCAGTGCAAACTCACATTGGCAGAGATGGCAGACAAGTGCTTAAAATGTGGCGCTCAAATCTAAGCATAGACAAAATTGCAAAAGCTTCAGGAACACCTATCCTTAACTGCACAGTTCTGCAATTCTATAGGTGTCTGTGAAGCACAGAAAGGAGTTTTGTCCTAGGTTAGTCTGTGAGTTGATGCAGTTCTGCCTGATCTGAAAATTTGTCTCACTGAAAGTGAGTATGTCCATAAAGCAACTATCAAATGTGTCACCAAAAAATGTCATCTCTAGCTGCTGGAGATAACTCTTATAGTCATGCTGTAGTCATAAACTACAAAAAGTCTTCAAAAAGGATGTGGGTTATTATATAGATAGAGTAAAAATTATCTCTGTTTATTCTTAGAGAATAGTTTTGCAATTTTTCTTGCACTCAATACAGTCAATTTTCCATGAAGTCAGAAGAAATATAACTAAAAAGTTGGAAACAGTGGTAGGGAAGGGTAGGAAAATGCTGGCAGAACTCTGCTTTTAATGTCAGCTGCCAGTGGGACTCATTCAATGTTCATGTCTAAATCTACATGCTTTAGAAAAATGTTACATTGTACCTGGTTGTAACATGCAGCTGTTTGATGAATAGAACAACTTAGTGCTCGAGATCATCAGCAAAAGAACTTCAAAGGTTATTCTTCCATTCTGCTTCTTTTTAGGACTTGCCTACATGGGTATGGATGGGTCTGCTCCCCTCTGCTCCCATGTAACATTTTTGTTACTTCCACTTTTTGTAATGATATCACTGTTTGTAAGAGAAGAAGCATTTCCTTAAATCAGAGATTAGCCTTACCTGAGAGGATAGTAGTTTAGTAATTTATTAAATAGAGAGATGAATCTGTTTTTATGAAGAAGCAATAGTATATAGTTTTTAAAGTAAACAAACTATTTGTATCACTTAAATTGAATACTCTATTTGCCTAAGCTTCTTGGTTTTATCTGGGTGTGAAAATGCCATAACAACATGTGTGAGTTATTTGGCCACAAATCGATCAAAACTGGAAGAGAAGTGGTCCCAAAACTCCATGTTTGCAAGACAGGAATAGTGACTTTATAATAGCTTTAAAAAAGCTCTTCAGTTTCCCCTTGCCATCTGTGAATTTCTGTCAGTGTCTGTTTTGAGATCAGTTTTGGGTTTTTTCTGTTAAGGAAGTTTTACTCCCAGAGGTCAGAAAGCAAGCTCTGCTTGGGAGCTGCCTGGACACTGAGGTCAAGGCATATCATATGCATTTTCTCTCCCTGATTACAGCAATAGAAATGTTGTTTCAGTGCAACAGAACCTTTCTGTGACTAAAATGAGCATAGTGGAATGTATTAGAAAGTAATTTTCTGTCACATACTCTGCTCAGGAGCTGAGTAATTTACCCAAAAAGACCCACTAATAGCAGTATGCAGTGACTTCCAAGAGCAAAAATGTTCAGGTAATTCTCCAGCGAGATATCAAATGCCATTATTTTCCCTTAATGTTACTGGCAGACTGGAAGGGAGAATAGGAGGATACTTAATTAAGAACAAAGAGATGTTCTGATCTCCACCTCTGCCCACCATTCCACTCCTACCTTCTTTAATATGACTCAGCTGAGATAATAATACAAGCAGCTGTAAAGCAAAGAGCAGCTGCCCCTTGTCTTTTGCTCTAGCAGCCAGACTGTGCTCCTTAGCACTTGCTAATGTTTCTTACATTTACAGTAGAAGAACAATATCATTCCTCCATTATCTCTAACTGATGATCTCAGATAATCCCTTGGGCACACGGTGTCTCCAAAGGAGACAAGATAAATGACAGAAAGTCAACTGTCCTTTCTCTACATCTGATCACCTCACTGCTTCTGTCAGTGCCTCTGTTGTTAAGAGTTGAATAAGGAATTGTTGGAGGGGGTTTAAGCCAAACTTTCGTTCCATTTGCATGGCAAGAGCCCACTTAAATGACAATAAAACATCACCGACAAAGAAAAGCATGTCCCTTTAATGATCCAGGTCCCTAAATGAAAATGGTGTAGAGTCTTATTCATAACTTTTTCTAAGTATTTAATCTTTTCTCCTTCAAACATCATTCAAATTATGTTTGGCCCTGCTGAGGATGCCTTTTCCACAATAAGGTATCTGTGAGGGGCTTTTTATTGAGAGAAAATAGAGCAGTCAATACTGCTAATGGTGCTGCAGAGAGACATTGGGGTGTTTTATCCTAGAAGATGCTACTGAAAATGGTATAGCTACTGACACCTATTGTGACAAATGGAATTTAATATTGGCTCGAGATGAAAAGTTATAATAGAGTGAAAAGAAATTGCCTGAACACAGGCTGATGGTACAATATCATTTATGATACCCTGACATTTTTGACTGGAGGTGATTGATTAACTAGTATATGTATGTCTGCAAATTTATGTGCATAATGCAACACAGCCAAAAAACATTGCTATGGTTTGTGCATTTTTCTAGCTGTTCTGCTTCTATCGAATGTTTTTCCTTTCAGTTTGGTCCAGCAAAGCCCCAAAAGCTGTAACTTAGAGAACTGTTTACCGGAAACTCCACTGAAAGCTGCATGAAGTTATTGAATATTTTGGCTAGAGGTGGAACATTTATGCAGATTTCAGTGGTAGCTGTCTGTCTGCACCACTTGGAATCATTGGCAGAATTCCCACCATTTTTAATGATACAGGTTCAGACCTCAGGGCAATGAGTATTGTAGGAAAAATATCCTCTTGGTTGCTGGCATCTGATGTAGTTGTAGCCACTGGGAAAAGCATCCAGTCACTGAGCATCTGGAGATGTAACTAAACATTATAATTAAGAGAAACATATCTAGAGCCTGAGCTTGAGTTGAATATATTTGGTACAATAACAAGAGATAAATTAATATTTTTACCAAGTTATTTACCAGAAAAACAAACTTAGCATTTTCTTAATTTTGTGGAATACTGAGAAACAGATCAGTTTTCTCGAGTTTACTTGATAAATCACATCTTCTTACCATGTATTTCAAGGATAACTGTTTAAGCTTTAAATGTTTTGTGATCCTGTTCTTCTTGAGTTACCTGAATTAGACTATGATGTAAACCCTAGAAATATCTAGCTTTTATAGCATTTTTCTATTTTTAAAAGTTGCATGATTTTTACTATAGTCTTGAAGATCTTGAAAAGCATCTGCTCCTTTGTAACCTTAGGGCAAAAAGAACATCCCCATTTAAATAAGGGAGGAAAGTAAACATGACAAAGATACCAGAGAATATGTTTTGTGTTTCTCTTGTCTCTGGGCCACAAGCCAATTTGGAAACATTTACACAGCAGCAACTATAAAAAACAATCTAGTGCACAAAAGGAATTATATGGGCTGATTCCTACTATTGTCATTTCCTTTAAAGTATTAGCATTTGCTCTATATTAGTAGATGACTAAGTGAAGAATTAACCTGAAGGATTGGATAACCCCTGTTGATAATCCCTGTGGAGAACAGATGACCCCTGTAACTAAACACGTAAAGCACACACCAAACAGCACACATGGTTTGAGCAAAACTGATCTGAAGAGCAGAGTCAGACATTGCTAAACTTGGAGTACACAGAATCTCTTTTCTGTGGTATATTTGTGATATACTGCTCTGCCATTCTTTTTCCTTTTTATCTCTCTTTGCCCCTACTTCTTTTTTTTTTTTTTTCTCCTAATTCTTTCTATTCAGGAAGGAGCCCTCCATCTGCTCTCCCTCTCCCTTGCATCTATCGTTTTCTTTTCATCTCAGCAGCCACTGTTTGTGATCTGCAATACCTGGAACATTCCAACACCAAAGTAGAAGCAGTCCCACAAGCATGGGAAGTTCTGACTCAAGCCCTCTCCGACAAGGAGATAGTTTTCCGTGTCAAATCTCCCCCACCTCATCCTCACATTTACAAAAGTTGATCAGATGCACAAACACTCACATCAGAGAACTTCCACCTTCCACAGCAGGCGAGCAATAATCGAAATACAACCCTGGCTGAGCTGTTTTGCAGTGTGTAGTGCTATTAAACCCCTGCCTGCCAGAAGAGCCCTGTAAGCTACGGAGAGTGTTGAGCCTTGCAGGCAATCTCCACTGCTTCTCTCTCTGTAAACATCAAAGCTACTTGAGCTAATTAATTACAGGCTGAGGGATTTTAGTGATTCAAGATATATGTACCCAAAACAAAGAGTGTCCCAGTGAGGAAATGAAACAGTTGACTTCATATTGGAGCTAGCTATTTGAAAAAAAAAAAAAAAAAACCAACATTGTCACATTCAGGATGCCAGCATTTCTTTGGTGTTACTGCAAAAATTTTAAATTTTCCCTTGAGATATTATTTAGTATCTTCTGGCCAGAAGTCTTCACACCCAGAATGCCTCTGACCAGAGCTGTTATCAGATAGTCCAGCTCATGCCACCTCTGCTGTCTTGAAAGCTAGTAGGTGTGGGGCTCTTCTTGGCACAGTGAGGAGCAAGGACTGAAGGTGGCAAGTTCCTTTAACACCCATCAACTTTGTAGCTGCTGAGGACAGGATGCAGCATTTGGTGTCACCATATGGAATGCAGACTGAGAGAAATCAAAAGAAACCCTCTTCCTCAAGGGAAATGTAGCAAAACATACTCTTCAAAATTCAGAGGTGAGGAAATGCCCAGAAATGTGTAAAGTTTGTACTCATCCCCTAGTTTACACTAATATACTCAAAAATTTCTCTATGGCCTTGAATTAAGTTTGCATTCTCAGTGATGACTTTATCCTCTTCAGTGGAAATTTGGCCTATAAAGTATGTTAATGAATTTTTTCCCCCATATTTCCAACCCTAAACAAGCCCTAACATGAGAAAAAAGGAAATTATCTCAGGTAAAAAACAAACAAAACTAACCAAACCAAACAAAAAGACCCCAAACTAAAAAAAAACCAAAGCAACCTAAACAATTCTCCTGAAGGAGAAATTACCTTAATGCTCCTCTCTCTAAGATGATCCCAGAATTCAGTATCATATTACACAATGGACAGCAAGTATATGGGTCAGTCTTGTGTTTTAAAACAGGGCTGTGGAGAGGAAATTCTTGAGACTAGAGTGTCATCAAACAGGAAGCAGGATTCAAATACCACAGAAAAAAAAAAAAATATATATATATATATGGAAGAACATCAGAGCCTGGGATAACACTTCTAGTCCCTGTTAACAGGCTTCCTGTTACAATCATTTGAAAGGTTTTAATGAGTTGAATCAATACAGAATTCTCTGTTGCCTTTCACTGTATTGCTATCCAGTCATGCTTGGAGGCTCCAAATAAGATTGATACCTGCTGTGTTGGACAGTGTGTGTAATCAGCAGGATGAGTGGTCCCTATCTCTACCTTTACACACAAGACAAACAGAGTTAATATTGTGTTATAGGCAGTTATCTGAAATACAGATGATAATAAGTCATTTAAACAGAACAGGAGAGAGCTGAGATCCAAACCCATGTCCCAAGAGCTCCACTCCCTGCATCACCCATGAGTCTGTTTGCCTCTTCAGCATCTCACTGTACAACAGATGGAGGCAGTTGATATCAATAATTTTCTTAGCCTAATATAAATATAGATTGCATTGCTGAGAACTGAGCTGGATGGGAATGGACCCTAATGTTCAATAATATACTGTCCAATTATCATGCCAAAGAAACTAAACTGCATTGCTGCTCTAAGTTTGATTTGTAAAATCAAATCACAAATGTCACTGCATACAAATGATCACAGGCAGAAGAATGAGCCACATTAAAACAGACAAGACCTATATGAAACCTGAGAATTTGCAAGCAGACACATCAGTTACCTCTGAATTATTGGCACCAATCTCCAATACGTCTACTCAAATGAAAAAGTATTATTAAACTTTGGTGCAGCACATGCAAATAAAATATGATGATTCAACAGCAAATTCAAGTATCTAACCATCATGGGTATGAGATAAGTAAATTTATTTTAGGCATTTCATGAGTGTATTAGCTTAGTATTGGAAATCAAGTATTTATGGAAGTTGCAATACTAGCTGACATCGTAAAAATGTCAATTATTATACTATCATTTGTAACTGAATGCTACATGGTGGAGGTGCTGTGTTCAAAAATGCATCAAAATGTTATTCATAAATACATATACTGCCCCAAAGTTCCAAGGAGCCAGTCAAGAACTGGTAGATGCACAAACAGAAACTAGAGTGTCACAACCTGAAGCTCAGATAAAAACTTAGTTTACATTTCAACTTTCATCAGAACTCTCTGCATTTGTCTGTCTTTAGCTCCTGGTGTTGTACAGTCTAGAGCTGGAGTAATAGGCTACTTATGGCTCAGACACACCAACCCTGGAGGATTCAGTAAGCACAGAACATTGCACAATGAATGGCAGTACGTCACTTTTCCACTATATATTTAAATTTCAGTGCAGATTTGATCAAGGAGTCCATTAAATTTTGGTGAGTCATTTTCTAATTGGTTCAATGCTCCGTCTGGTGACATAACCTTACATCTTTCCAGAATTTGTTAGCCTTAGGCATCTTGAAAAATGGTAACTTCTTACGTAATTTTCTGATGTTTATTTGCATCTCTTCCCTTCAGACTAATATTAAAAGGGTCAGCCATTTTTACAGTCTTTTACTCTTTCATGTACATCTTCAGAGATTTTGAGTGGTCAGAAAAAAAAAAGGCAATGGAAATATGTGTTGAGAAACCATCTGTTTTTCACCTGATTTCACTGAGAGGTTTGGCTGGAAAACTGCAATGATGGCCTATTTTAAGGTAAACATATAATTTTATTTATCTCTGGCACTTTTTGCAAACCTGCAATTTTATTCATCTTTGATATTATAGGCAGTAGTCTGAAAATGAACATTCCTTCACGTGCAGTTCCAGGAGAGATACTGTTAGAATCAGCAGGGGCTGTGGAAATGCTATTTGCTTGTACTCAGTTCTCAGAAATTAATCAGAAGCAGAGAAGGTGCACATTCCTAATGTGTTAGATGAAACTGAGTCACCTTCTTTTTAGAAGGGCTGCTGCATATGTGGTATGTGCTGAGAATTCTCATGCAGGAACTAAATTAATCCTTTAGCAAGAATGTACCCTTTCATAATTACCAAGCAGTTACAAATGAAGTAGCCAAGGGATTAAGGTATTATTCATTTCAGCTGCCTCATCTCTCAGATAAGCAGTTCCATTCTATGATTACCTGAAAGATTACAGATGCTAGAATGTGAGTCCAAAAACCTGTTCTTAGGAAAAAGCCTATGTAATATATATCAGCAAAAAAATCATTATTTTGCCAGATAATTTTGTTAATGGCATTAGTGCTTTGCCTGTTAGTGATGTGGTGGTAGGCACACAAAAAAGTCAGAAATAGAGATGGTAAGAGTGAACTTAAAAATTCAGTGTTGCTTCTCCTTTTGTGTGGTTGATAATGTGGTATTTTAGTTGTAAAATCAAATTCTGCCTTAATTTTAAGGCTGTCAATCCATAATAATTCTCTTGAGGAAGAGTAATAGATTTCACATTCAGAAATGATCTTTGTTATTATCTAACATGACTTCTTACAAAATACTGACTATTTTTCAAAATTTCTCTTATAAAGCCCATGTTTTTGTACTGGAGATGCAGTGAATCATCAGGATGGCCTCCAGATTCAATTTAAAGGTTCCACATCAAGAAGAAATGGCCATATTCCTATATAAGTTATTGTGGTACTTTAATATCCTCTATCTTAGATGTAGCCATGCAATTTTCTATGAAAAAATAGCAAATGCCATTTGGAATGGGCTAAGAAACAGGGGAAAGCTTAACTGTTCCAAGTACACAGGCTGGATCAGCAGTCTGTATTTTTTGTGCAGGTACATCCTAGGAGACAATGCATAAAACCTGGTTTATAGGCTCATGATTCTAGTGTTTCATGGCTATGTTTAAACTTCAGCTTTTATTTCAAAAATTGTTATTTGTATTCCTACCAGCAAAGATTTAACAAACAGAAAGAGAAGATGGCTATAGTGCTGCTTTTTGGGGTTACTAACAGCAAATGGAAACACTGAGATGGTATTTTGAGAATTCCTATTAATTTTAGTCCGTGGGCATTTGAGTCTCCATCATCCCCTTGTTGTGAAGCAAAACTCACAAAAGGCCACTTTTTGGTAAATCAGCAGGTAAGGCAAGAGTAGAGCATGACCTGTGTGGGCTACCTGTGGTAGTTATTATCCCCATCGTTCTTTCTCTAGGACCTCTTATACTCCTTCTCATCTTCTAACTTTTCCCGTGAGAAGGGGAATGTCTTCCCAATCCTCTCCTACTGAGCATTTTATCTCCTGAGTAATTAATCATCAAGGAAACATTGCCTGCTGCCCTTGGAGGTGTCCTGCTGGGGACAAAGAATGGTCAGGCAGCCAAGTGTTTAAACATTGGCCTGTTGGTTGCAATTTCAATCCCCTGGAAGTGGAAGGGTGGTGGTGCATAGAAATAGTGTCATCTTAAGGGGTGGAGAGTGACAGAAAGTATCCCCACTGTCCTCAGAACCTGAGGGTCCTCTGGCATAGAGCCATTTAGTGTATGCAGTGTACAGTCCACTGCCCTGCTGGCTGTCCTCGAGCCCTGGCTGGAGCAGTACCTTTCAACAGTTCCAAAATGAAGCATATTTCTGGTGGGAAACCTGCCCATCATTCTGTACCGGGAGCTCTGGCTTTCTCTGTTTTGCCTGTTGTCCTACAGGCTATTTCTTAAAATCAGCTGCTTACACTGACAGGAAAAAATGTTACTTTTCTTTATTTGTTTTTTTTTTCATATAATACCAATAGGAATATGGTAAGATGGCATAATACATTACTGCTGATGTTTCAAGCTGCTGTTGTTTTCCATGCAAGTGTTAGAGACACGGTTCAAGTTTGCAAGCAGTTTTTTATGTTACAGAATAAAACACTGCTTTTCAATACTTGTATGAGTTAGTGTATATGATGAAAAGTGGTGCACTGGTAGAAGTCAATGAACAAATGCATCAGAAACAGCAGCAAGGAAGTATCTGCCTTTTTGGCAGAAAACATGACTGTAGTTCAAACTCACATACAAGAGTAGGGTCTCCACCTCTGTGAAAAACTAATATCCTTCTCAAATGGAGCCAAACACTGGTCAGTCTTCAATTGTCAGAATGAATTTCAGGTGAAAGGCAGTACATGTGTCTCTCTCAAAGATAGGTAAACTAAGGAACAAACACTTTGCCCTGCTTTTTCTCTGACTTTGCTGCTGCAAATTAAATTGCCACGTGCTAAGATCACAGGTATTGTTGAGGAATATCCAAGGAAATGCTGTAGCAAGGACAGATATACACTGTGTTTAAGGATAATGCAATAGCACTTTCATATATATATATATGTATATATATATATATTCTCAATTTTAGCTTAAATCAGAAAAGATTCCTTTGGAAACTGGTAAGAGGGTCGAGGAGGCATGGAGAAAATAATTCTTGCCTCAGAATTCTTGAGCAGGGTACTGAAGTTTATCACCAAGACAGGAAATTAATAGTTTTGGGGCTGTGTCAGCCTTGTTTCACAATGTAGTTAGGACTGAGGACGTAGCAGTAGAAGTTTCTCAGTAGCACATATGTTCTCATTTAGCTGTCCTTCCAACAATGCAGCCACTGCCCTTCTCCCAGTTCTGGATTAACTTCATGACTAATTGTGGTAAAGTTTAGGATGACGTGCAGTGGGCTGTTCATCTGATGAGCCAAGGGGACACATCACCAACACCAAATGACGCTGATTTCCAAAGGAATTCACATTTTGGAATTTCTCATCCCCTCCCACAAATCCTCTGCTGAGAAGGCAAGATCAGGACATGTGCTTCCAGGCCTGGGGGGGGGGGTGGGGGTGGCCTTATGTCAGACACAACAACGGATGCAGTGCCCAGAAGTGTAGGAGTTGCACTGATTTATGACGGTGCTAGGGGAGAGAGTATTCCAAAAGGCCTCTTGCCATTTCCTCCTAATACAATGGCTCTGCAGACAGGCCTTGCAGCAGGAGAGAGGTCAGCAGAACAGAATTACATAAGGCTGCTTGCTATGCAGAAAAAAGCAGATGGCCTAAGAGTGTTTCATTTTTTTAAATGAAGTCACATGCCCGAGAGCTACAGTTTGAGGAAGAAGAGGAGTCTCTGAAGAGCAAGTACAGCAAAAGTTGTTTCACTCTTGCTTTAATTGAAAATAAGTCTGGAATCTCTCCAGGAAATAAGTTTTGAAGAAGAGTTGGCTCACTCACAGTCCAATCAATTTGGAGTCACCTCCCATCATTACTTGTATTTTATCTTCAGGCACTTTGGAGGCGTATTTGGATACTTGCACAGATAGTCATCTAGAAGAAACTAGTTCCAGGTTCAGATGGGATCATCTGGTTGGATTGAATTTCACATGGTGCAGCAAAACAGAGGGTCAATAATTCTCTGCCTCTCAGTAGAGACACATTCACCATTATTTGGGGTAAAATACACTGCTGCTTCTACTTTATATCCTCAATATTATTCTATCACACTTTAATCCAGAATTTTGTGCTTATTAGGAGGCAACTAAAGGTCACGTCAGTACTGAAATTATTACCAGAGCTGTACAGATTTTTAAAAATGTATTTTAGGTCTCATTGATCTTTTTTCATTTTTATTGCGTATTTTCATTTTTTGGATGTTTGTTACACTCTCACTTAAATTCTTTTCATCTCTTATGGTTAAAAAGAGACATGATGTCCTGATTTATGATAGCTTTTTTTCTCCTTTTACTTTAATTCATTATTGCATATAATATTCCTTTTCTTTAAAAATACATTATAAAAATCAAACGAATGTAAAAGAAAAGTTACTATAGAGCTCTAGTCATATCCGTCATGGTGGAAATCAGTTTCAGACACAGATGTGAAAGCAATAGCATTTCAACCAGTTAATTTATAAATTTAGGGAATTAACTATGCTATATATCATATGTTTAAGCAAAGTCAATGTTCCTGATAAGTAGAATGCTGTAAATTGAATTCTTCTCTTTAGTGTGACCACAGCACCATTTACACAGTACTTCCCTTTCTTTTTGCCAAAGATGTTTTCTTCCTTGCCTTGCCTTTCAGCAGACACAGCACATAGGGTACTTGTAATTTTCCTAGGCATCATCCCAAGCCCAAGGCAATGTGCAGGAGCTCTCAGTTCCGACAGATTTTTTTGTAGCCTGCTTTGAAACACGTCAGAGGAGGGAGACTCCATAGTTTGTTTGGGTGAACTATTCTCCTGTTTTCCTACCCATAAGTAAGATTTTCAGACTGCCTTTCCTGCATCTGAATTACTGCAATTTACTTGGTTCTTTTTGATTCACCAGGGACATGGACAATAGATTATTTTCTTCCTCTTTGAAGCAAGCTGAACACAGGCTTAAAACTGAGAGAGCAGATAGAATAGTATGATAAACGTGTCGACAAGGAGAAAAATAGTGAACCATCTGTAGAACATCTAAAGTTTCTGTGTATAATTTCACATAAGATGAAAGGAATTTGGGAATAAGATAGAGGATCAGGGTATCCTCTGCATGGTCAACATGGAGGACAGAGGACATTCAATCGTGTCTGAATCCTGTCTGTGAGATGGTCTGAGTTGCAGATTAGGAATTTTTTTTTAGAAAGATTAAACCTGTCAAGGAAAGTACGCAGTTGGAAGTTTTCTTTTAGTTTTCTCTTCATCAAACTCACCCAATTCTTCAAATATTGCTTTGCAGATCTTGCCTTTTGGACCTTTTCTAGTTTGTTTAGTGTTTGGCTTACTGTTCTCTGGAGCCCTCTCTTCAGGTGGGAAAAGATACTGAACAGACAATGGAGATATTTTCTTAGAATTAGTCAGAAGACTGGTCTCTGACCCCTAAATGGATACTTCTTTTAAATGACTGTCTTCATTTGACATGTGAAAATGCTGCAGCTTGAGCCCTAAAGTACATCCAGGCCAGGTCAGCCTCATCATTTTCCCATGGCTGCTACCAAAAGTGCCCATTAGCACAGCTATGATGCTACACCTGGTCAACAGGAACAGGCTCACACCTCCGGTTCAATGAGGCATTCAAACAGATACTCAGCAGCCTTTAAGTATCTCCTTCTATTCAATGGAACCATTCAAAGTTTATGCCTGAGGAAGTAAAAAGGGGTCCCTGAAGCCATTAAGAAGAGTTTGTAGCCCCTCAGTCATCCACAAACTAGTTACTCTATTAGTTGAAACAGGGAAGTCTCTAGTGGTGTCTCAGAGAAATGAGAATGCTATGCCTGGTTGCATGAAGGAAAGCATCACCGAACCAGGAGCCCAGACAGAGATGCAACACCAGGTGGTGACAGAAGGGTGTGACATGCTTTGGGGCACGTGGCCTCTGCTAAATGTCATCTTTGCAGCTGAAGTTTAGCGTCACAGCCTCCCCTCTGTAGTGGGACCCCATATGCCTGAGCGAGCCCAGCTAGTGAGGGAATAATAAATCAGGGTGACCAGCTGTGCTTGCCTGGAAAGGTCAGGCAGCAGGAGGGGGGCCAGCAGCAGGAACAGGGGCAGTGATGCAAATGCAGGCTTTGGTGCATGGAAGGAGCCTGAGGTAGAGTCAGCTTTGTGTTGTGCAGGAGGCATGGAGGGTAAGACCTCTTCAAGGGAGAAGATGAAGGAGAAAAGCTGGTGTGCTCATGCAGTGTTGAGTGATTAAGTATGGAGTGATGAGATCTGTGAGAGAACCCAAATTACTGTGCAACAGGAAATACTGTTGAACAAAGGAAAAAGNAAAAAAAAAAAAAATTAACCTCACAGAAAATAGAAGGACTCGTTTCTGGGGCCTCACTGGATGTGTGCACAAGGATCTCTTGGCAGGTTGCGGATAGAGGGTGGAGAGAATAAGGGTTTGTTGCAGAATTGAAGACTTAATAGTAGGCTAATAAATTCAGTAAATGTTTCATTTCTGCAGCCAAGAAGCACTTGGAAACAAGCCGGGACGCCTCTGATCTCCAGTTACTAATGAAATTATATTATGCTATTGCCTTTCTACTAAAAAAAA
>VYXF01006607.1:161310-251854 GCA_013397295.1 Polioptila caerulea | reverse complement strand
AAAAAAAAAAAAAAAAAAAAAAAAAAAAAAAAAAAAAAAAAAAAAAAAAAAAAAAAAAAAAAAAAAAAAAAAAAAAAAAAAAAAAAAAAAAAAAAAATCCCAGCAATTACAGTATCAGTTGGGGAAAGGGAAAAACATAGTAGCCAACAGCTGAAAGATGTCCTTTCCATCAACTGTGCCAAGAAACTGCTTACAGCCTCCTGGTTTCATTCAGAGACTGCCAGTTAATGACCTCTCCAAGGGTCAAGTATTAGCAGGGATTGGTGTTTGTCTACAAAATATTTTCAACCTCTGTATCCTGAAATGGGAATTACGGTATTTTCTATTCCAAGATAAAACTTCAAGATTTTTATTTGTCTGAATATGATGCCCTCAAGTCACTTGAGGAAAAGAATTTTTTCTGAGGATGTACTTTATCAAAATGTCCTTCTCTGTGGGTCAGCAAATTTCAGTGAATTTTGAAGGACTAAATGCTTTTCCCCCCTCTTCATTTTGTGCTGTGTTTGATATTAACTTGGCTGTGGTTTTGTCAGAAACTGTGAGCAAAATAGTGTGGCAAGGCAGTGAGTAGAAGACCTTCACAGGAAAATTAAATGACACAAGAAGTGGCATTAGAGATTTGTAATGAGGGGGCTGCTGAGAGTCAGCTACCAGTCTAAATGTCAGGGAACAAGCATGCTGTGAGAGGTGTGATTGCTCAAATGAGCATTGAATCTTCATGGTTATGAAAGCCCCACGTGCATTTTCCATAAAAGTTGTGTTGTTAAAATCCAATGATCCACCAAATTCTGTCACATTTTCTCATCACAAGGAATGCTTTATCTAGTTGCAATTTTTCCTTCTTTGTACTTTACGCACAAAGGAGCTCTCAGCACTGCAGAAAGAGCAAATTTGTTCCCATGTGTTGTGAACAAAGCCTGATTAAATTTCCTAAACAAAACATATTTTGGACAATAATGGTGACTTCGGGAGTAGTTAGTTTTTAATATGCTTTTCCACATGCTAGTTTTAAAAAATTGAGAGCACAGCTAAAGAGCTCCAGTTGGTGAATACTTGAATTGGATAATGCAAAGGAATTGGCTGTTGTCTCAATTAATCAGTTTGGAAAATGGTTCTTGGTGCAGAAGAATTTGAGCAGTTTTGCAGCATAACTCTTTGGGCATAGGTCATCTCTAAGCTCAGGTTGTAGGAACTCTCTTTCTGGATGAGAGGTGAATTTTTAAAAGTTGCTTTTTTAGCATATATGGTGAATTCTGTACCCATGACAGTTCACCCTTCAGTAAACTCTGCCAGCAGCAACCATTTTAATGTGTCCCCAAATCTTAATTGAAACCAAAATTTTGCTTGACCTTTATAGAGTATCCCTGTTAGGTGACTGATTGTGCTGCTCCACAGAGCAGTCAGACAAGCAAAGCACTGCTGGCAAGTAAAATTCCTTGTTTTTTCTTCTATAAATGCAGCACTGAAAGCCTCAGTTTGTGAGCTGAGTGCTCCCTAGCCAGAAGACTCAGCCATGGGGGTGCTTGTATCAATCTCCCCTCGCTCTCTGTCCTGAAGAGGACAAGCCTGACGAAGGACTCTTGCAAGAAGCGAGCAGAAGATTCATCTCTGTTCCCTCAGAACCTGAGGTATTTGCATGGGCAGACAAATGGAGGCTCAAGTGAGCCTGCACCAGCAGCTCTACTTCTGTTTTGCTGGGAAAAAGATGGGTCCTGTTCCTTCCCTCTCCCCTCCTGTTCCCCTTCACTGCACCAAATCTGGTCCAAGAGGAACTCTGCAGCTGTCCTGGGAATGGAGAGTGGGCTCCCCAGGACCAGACCCAGCCTGGCAGGCTGGCAAAGGAAACTGGGAAGCACCCAAGTAGGGGCACACTCAGGTAATGCTGGATAAATAAGAGAGGCATTGATTTGGTGCTGCACTGCTCAAAACCCCTGGAGCTAAGAAGGAGGGCAGCTGCAGAGAAGAAAAATAGAAATTATTTTGGTCCAAAAGGAAATATTTTGTTCAACTTCATCCTTCTTATTTTTGGTACATAGATAAAGGGAATATGAATTCTGTTCAAGCTTTTTCCTTCATTTTATGTCAACTTTAAATCAAATTACTGTGAATATGAATAGGATTCCAACTGAAAAGTGGAAAACCAAAGAGCTCCTTGGAACTGATAATAGTAATGAAAAAAAGTATTTTCAAAACAAGGACTTTATGCTGCCAGCATCTAAACGAACTACTTCAAGGCTTTTGAAATCCCTCTGTATGCACATGCACCCATATTTCTCATGGGCTGCCTGCTGAGTTCAATCATGTTTTAAGGTCATCTCATCCTGTGCTTATTGTTTGTAAAATACAGGTGCCAAACTGAGTAGGGAAATTACACAGACTAGTGAATATAGAATGATTCTGTGAGAAGAGAGAGTAAGCTTGGTCCTAAGACTAAAATATATGTAATTAATTGCTGTGTTTATTGGAGAAATAGCAGGGAACATAAAATTAATCATCATTCAGGGGCTACCAAGGAAAATAAAAAAGTTTGACATTGTCAGGAAGCTGAATAGCTCCTAACCCAGGGGCTCAAATCACTTGGCTTTAGAAATCTGGGAGAGCTGGCAATGCTCCATCAGACTCACATGACACAGCAAGAAATAACATCCAAACGCCAGACCAAAAGTTCAATGCAAACTCTGTCTATATTATCATATGGGTCCTTTTTGTGGGAGGATTAAAATCCTCATATTTCTGCTGGTCTCAGTAATTTTCTTTCAATAATGCAATGGTGTTGCCTAGTGTAGGCAACATAAGTCAAGAGACTTAATTTTTGGCAGTTATAAGAGCTGTAACAGAAAGTATTACTTTTATTTCACATCATTAGGTCAAATTAAGTTTATCAGCTGGAATTCATGCTGGTGATCAGGGGGTGTGAAGAGCCTCTTCATATTGCTTTTTGAGTTTTAAAGGGAAAAAAAAAAATCCTCTTTTCTCTTAAGACTGGTGCATGTTTCAGGGGCAATACTTAAGACTTTTCCATGACATTTTTCTTGAATGGTCCATGGTACTTTGCAGGCTGTGAAGCAAAACTAAGTGAGCCTCTTGTTTACACTTTTCCCTCTCCTTTTTCAGGTTATTGCTCCCTTCTGGACCTAACTTTGTTTTCATGTTTTCTGTTTCAAGTAGTCCCTTATGAATCTTCTTTCTCATCACAAATCTTCCATGGACTGCCTTGTTTTTCCCATGTCTGTAATAATCATACCTATAAAATGTTTTGGTGGTAAAGAGGCAGTTGCATAGAATAAAGATGTGTGTAATTTAAAGGTCACAGCTTGCACCCTGAAATAAATGGCTCTCTAATAAATTACTTGACTCTCAGTGATTGTTGAGCACTGATAGTACTGAATTAAGGAACCACTGTTGGCATTTTGCTCTCTGAAACACCTGGAAAAGTGGATGGTGATGGGAACGTGCTCAAATAGTACTAGGAGTTGTGGGATCCAGTGACAAGGAAATAGCCTTGTCAGGACATAGAATATAGGACATAGCCAGAATATAGCCTCATTTTTATGACAACAGATAACTCATATATATAAAATATCTTATGGTTAACTCAGGCCTAGAGATGACTAATTGATATTCCACATCACAGAAATCTGAGGAGTGAGTTCTGCACTTGAGGTAAAAGTGACCCATATCAGAGACAGATTTTAAAGAGAGTAGACAACGAAAAGGATCCTACAGAAGAGAGTGTTTCTCTTCTGAGGCTAAAGAGACGATTTGTCAATTTGCAAGGGACTGCATGCGATCCTGATCAGTTCCTATGATGGGCTTTAGGGGAAAATGTCAAAAGGGAGACTCCAGGAAACCAGAATTAGCCTTCAAGAAAGCGTGGGGTTTTGACAGGGAAAGGCAAGCACAAGTGCAGAACTGAGAGGAAAACAATGTTCTGACACTGGGATCACTGCAAAAGCTCAGAAAGGAGATGAAGGGGAAAAAGGAAATAAAGCCTAAAGTTTTGACTTCATAAAAACAGCTTGCAAAGCTATCTGGACTGGGACAAGGAACAAAAAGCCACACACCCTGGGAAGTATCCAAACATTCTGCTGTGTTACCTTGACTTCTGCAGAAATTTACAGACTTCCACAAATTTGCAAACACTGGCTAACCATGAACAACTTGGGAAAGAGCCTGCACCGTTTATGAAAGGCAAACCTTCGCACGAGCAACGAGCAAGATTTCAGTAAAAGACAAATCAGCTCTTAGCCAGAAAGTAAATGGAACATTTATCAGTTTTAGGCTGTACACAGCTGTACAAGCCAGTGTTTTGTCAGGACAAGGAAAGGAAAGAAGAGCCCAGGTAAGATAAGTGGATGAAATTCAAGTTTGTACATGTGGTCTTATTGCCATTAAGAGAGTGAGTGAAGTAAATGTATGAGGAAATAACATACTGCAAAAATAAAATTTGTAATAATAGTAGGGACAGAAGTATCCTTTACTGATTTTAAAATATATCAAGTTCATCATCTTATGCAGTGGTGGTGCTTCACCTCAGAAGAAAAGGTTGCAAAGTTTTAAGAAGAGGTTGAGGATGCTTCCCCAGTGGAGAAGAAAGCATTCAGCAGAATACAAAATATGTCTGAAAGCCTAACTGTTCAATGTCCAATGGAAAAGCAAAGGAAGGAGCTGGCTAAGACTATTGCTGTAGGGAAAAAAGGAGAACAAGGAACAGAAGAAACAGAGCAAGGTGCTTATTTTCTGTGGAAAAAACCCCAAGAAATTCTCTAAGCAATAGGATGAAGAAATCTTGTAAATTATATGTCTTGATTAAATGTGGGTTTTTTCGCTGAAATACGCAAAGGTATTTGGCTGTCTCTGTAAACAAGAACATTTTCCTGTTTTCCCTATTAGCTTTCCTCTGCAGAGTATTGACAAACTCTGGGTTGACATGTTTGGCTGTGGAATTGCCTGAAAAGATAAAATGAAGGAGTGAACTTCCAAAAATTCTAATCCCAGTCTTCCCTCTTCTCTGCTCTGTCTTGTAAGAAACCTGTAGGAACTGATCATCTTTAAACCCTCTTCTTTGTTCTCTGATTTTGGTGTAACACGCCAAAGCACACACTCTGCCAGGGTGTAACACTGTGGCTGCTCCTGTAGGAAATTAGGCTAACTCCTTCACTGTACCTTGTGAAGTCATCTATTGTGTGACTGAACACAAACACAGCAACAACAACAAAGTAAAAATAGAATAGAAGCAGATCCTAGGTAGGTTTCTGTAGCCAGCCCATCCATGTGGTTGTGGCAAATGTCTTTAGAGAAGAAAAGCACACATGGCATGTAAGAATGGACTTTGAGAGACAGATTTTTAGACTGTGTCTGAGGCCAAGTGTTTTGCAGTGAAGTAATAAAATGGAATTTGATGGGATTAGCAGAGTAGTTACTGTAGTTCAGCCAGATGAAAAGATCTCACTTGTTTTATATATAAATGAGAATTTATCCTTGGATATATGATTGACTTCTTTTACTGTCTACGTGCTGACCTCTTCACCCAATTTACTATATTTTCTAAATAGATGACTACGTGTAAAGTCTCAGCAGTTTAATCACAAAGCCTAAACCACACAAAAGACAAGTCAGTATGCAATACTTCATTTTATGTATTAGTGAACAAAACTGACGTCTCATTTTACAGACATCTAATATTTTTTCTGCAGCTTTACCAGCATTATTTCTGCAATATTTTTGTTTTCTGGCTAATATAGTAATTCAGAAATTTTTAGTTCAGCTCTAAAAAAATGAGTTTTCCAAGTGTCATTAATGTGATTAAAATGAGAGATCCTCTTATTTTCCCACCTTTTTTTTTTTTTTTTTTTTTTCCAAATTTTTTCTTGAACATGGGTAATTTTTAATTTTTTTTTTTTTTTATCAGTAACATTCTGCGCCAGGAAGATTCCCTGAGCATTACATGACAAACAAAACATGTTTTGAACTTGACACCTGCTAGTTTTCTTTGACATCCTCTGGTACTTTTTTGGAAGAGAGAATGAATGGATCTTCCCTGTTCATCTTTACTTAGTTTCTGCTGGGTGAGCAGCATTACCCTGCCTTACCTGCTTAATGTTCCTTGAGTATAGATTAAAGTAGGTAGCAAGGGGAGTTATGTGTCATGCAGTGGTGCTTTCTTAAAATAATGTGTGGGAAGAAGGGAAATAGCCTGGAGTTTTCCGCTCCCACTAATTGCCTTTTTCACCAGCTTACTGCAGCTCGTTCCACACCCTGCAGTTTGTGTTCACGCTGCCACAGAAGTGAGCTGACAATATTTCACTGTGAAAGGCCTTCTGTTGTGTGGTGAAGCTTTATTATTTGTCCTGCCTTTTTGGAAGATAAAAACTCCTAACTAGCTTACTTTATTTTTGTTCTGCAGCTGTGATGGCCTTAGCTGTCTTTCAAGCCCACTAATCAGTTTCCAAAACCATAAGCAGTGCACAGGTGTAGAGAATTTTCTGTCCTGGACTCACAGTTTCCCCAGGCTCAACGACCAAATTAAAGCCATCAGTTCCAACTTCGAAATGCAGATAAGCCTTCGTAAGCTTGCCTCTCTGATTATGGTACTTTTATCTGAAAAGCCAGGAGCTCTGTTGATCCTTTCTTTCTCTGTGTACCTCTGCAGTCAGGTAACCTGTTCCTACAATTCTGCCCAGACTAAACCTGCTCTAGTAACGTCCAACAGGGGATGTGGAGTGAGATGGTGGCTTTTCCACCTCTGTCTATAGGGGTAAAATTTCAACAACTTGGCAAAGAATAGGGGAGATCACGTCACAACCAGCCTTATCCTTGAGTTGAGACCTTTGTTTTTCTGATATAATTATTTAAATTAAAGCATTTTTTAATAAAATGGAATTGCAATGTTCTAATTTAGCCTTTTAGGGTCTTAGAGAGTCTTTAATTAGGAAGTGTATTAAAGATGTGAAAAAAATGACAGTGTTATTGTTCACCTGACTTGTTTTAGGATGGATGTGTACTCAAGACTCGCACCTTCCCAGAGAATCTTCTTCTGGCCTCCTCCCAAGTCATGGTGAGTTCCATGGTGAAATTGGAGTATGCCCTTCACTTTGTTCTAAATAGCTTTGCAAGCTGATGTGAGATATCTTGGTCATTTGTTAAATAGAGGGCAAAACTCTAGATTAAAATTCAGCTAGATTTTTTACTTCCCCACTTTGCAATAGTACCTTTCAGAATTAACAATCTAACTGCTGAATTCTCTGGCTTTTTTTTTTTTAATTCTAGTGTGATGTAATCCTTCTCTCCCAATGTGCAGAATATAAGCACTTGGCACTAATCCCACTTTTTATTATTCTTTTAGTTTGTAGGTAAGTTTTTAAAAGTGGTAGGTAACATTATGACACATTACTTTGTACTGCATGATTCCTTGTTAATTGCCTGCTTCCAAGTGTTGCCCTTCATCCTTACTTCTTCCTCATCCTGTCCATATGACCAATATATATCGAGGGATGCACAAGGAATTTGAGGTAGGAATGGAAGAACAAGTTGCTCCTTCTTTAGTAAACCAAGTCTGTGCTTGTTACCCTTGCTCCTCCCACAGTGTTGAAAGAAGAACTAGATGCTCAAAGGGAATTGGCCTTGGAGGAAAATTTTTCAGTGAGGAAAAAGAAGTGCAACAGAGAAAAGGCTGTAAGTTGTGTGTTTAAATTAAAAAAAGCAGGCCAAATAAGGAGTACTGATAGAAATTCTGGTTGAAGCCAGCACGGTTAAACTTTGTGTAAACATTAGGCAGTTGTCCAGAGCTAATTAAATTTCCCAAGAGTGATGCCCAGTGAGAAGGGATTAAAACTGTCTTACTCAGAAATACAAAAGTTTTCAAAAATATTTTACAGGAGCTATTGATTGTTTGCCTTCCTGATTTTTATTGCAGTAATGTCCCAAAAGTTCAATTTTGACCAAATAGAATCAGATGTTTTAATTACTTCTCTGATGTTATTTGTGGGCAGAGGTTCTGTGTTGTTGAGCGCTAGCAAGTGCTGCAATCACATACTGCCAAGTCAACATATTTCCATAAACAAATTACCTAAGTTTTACACAGCTTCCATTACCAAAAGATATGTGCCCAGAGTTAATCACTCGTTATGCTCAGTGCTGTTGAGCACTGCTGACTGGTATCTCTGGACCTCACTAAACGTTATTAAACACTGGCAGCATAAGAGTGATGAGAAAGTACAAGCAACAAAATTTTTGGCAGCAACCAGCACAGGTAAGGTGTTCAGAGACAAATGCTAACACCCTTGCTCAGTGATAGTCAAATATATGGTTGCTTATATATAATGAACCCAGGCTAGGAAGGCAAAGTGAGGACAATAGGGCAGACCATGTGCTTTTTAGAATTTTGGAGATATTCTTTCTTCAGATTTTTTTACCTCTTTAAGTGTAATGAAAGTGGCAAAAGACACTCACTGCTGCCATTGAATACAGTTTCATGATGGGATTACTACTTCTGTTACACAGGGCACAGCTGGAGTCAGACCTGTAGTTCTCTTGTAGATTCTTATGCTGAGACTATAGGGAGAAATTGGGGATGGAGTGCAGTTCAAAGGATCGTAGTAGGGTGCAGAAACAAAGGTGCTCTTATGTTACAGGCCTGGATAGAGATGTCATTTGGGGCTGGCTCTTTGACTGGTACACATAAAAGCATTTTGGTTGGAAGGGACCCTAAGATCATAAAGTCCAATTGTTAAGCCAGCACTGCCAAGTTCACCACTAAACCCAAAACACCACGACTACCCATCTTCAGAATATCTCAGGGGATGGCAATTCAACCACTTTCCTGGAGAGCCTGTTTGAATGCTTGACATTTTCCAGCATCCATTCTAAACCTTGTGGCACAACTTGAGGCATGTCTTTCCCCTTGTCCTTTTACTTCTTACCTGTGCAAAGAGACCAGCCCCCAACCTGGCTACACCCTCCTTTCAGGGAGTTGAAGAGAGTGAGAAGGGCTGCCCCTCAACCTCCTTTTCCCCAAGCTAAACACCCCCAGCTCCCTCAGCTGCTCCTCAGAGGACTTGTGCTCCAGACCCTTCCCCAGCTCCGTTGCCCTTCTCAGGATACGCTCCAGCACCTCAATGTCTTTCTTTTTTTTTATTGCAGTAATGTCCCAAAAGCTCCACTTTGACCAAACTGAATCAGTTGTTTTTCTTCTTTTAACTACTTCTCTGATGTTACTTGTGGGCAGAAGTTCTATGTTGTTGAGCGCTATTCATAATAAAAGCGAACCAGCTGAAAGTGCAATGCGTAAACATGAACATGAATACCACTATCTGCATGGTTTTCAGCCTTCTTGTATAAGATGTGACATCCTACTTCATTTCTCAAATTTTGTGTTCAGGAACAAAACAGTTCTTGTACTGTGATAAGACAATAGTTTTCTATGGCAGAGAAAGGGCTCTTCTCTAGGGAGATTTTATCACTCCTGCAGGTATCTAACACTTCCGAGGAGAACTGGAAAAGTGTTTTCTTGGGCAGTGGCAGTACTGAGGTCTGGTTCTCAGTGGTTTGGAGTTCTGTGGTAACATTCTTGTGTCACAGTTAATAAAAATACGACTACAGACAGAAACTTTTCTTATGTTGGGCCACTGCGCAGTTCTCTAACCTCTGAAAATATCCTGAGGCTTAGTATGAATTGAGGTCACACTGTAACTCAATTCAGACAAGGGATGGCTTTTCATCTCTACCTAGCTACCTGTTTCCAGCAATTTTGTAGAAAATTTTACATCCAGAATATTGAGACCTACTTAAAAGACCTTTACTCTCTCTTCAACTCTACTCTCTCTTCTCTCTCTTGCTTAAGAGTTACTTAGTTGGATGAGAGAGGCAGATAAAAATACACACATGCTCATAACTGAGTTTGATCAAACTAGGCTAAAACCAAATACCAGTCTTAGGTGGGGTTTTTGTTTATATAGGCAAATGTATATTTAGAATTTTGTGATCTCTTAAATTACAATTGCCAAGATAACTTAGAGTTATTCTGTTTTAAAAAGTGGTTCTACAAAGATTTTCATGGAATTCCTGTGTTTTATGCTCCACTGGTTATCAAAGAAATGTGAAAATATTAAACCCTTCAGCTATAATAAAGATTATGCTGCTTGAATAGATAAGTTCTGCAGAAAACATCAGAAGGTCAAGGTTGCACTTTCACTCATGCAAGATTGAATAATTAACTTTCTTTCTGTAGATTGTGGTGTACATGGCTTGGCACACTTACATTCAGTCAGACAAAAATTAGACTAAATTTTAAATAGTCATCCAGTACTTGTATTTTTCTCTTCTTTTAAATTCTTTCCTTCATTTAATGGGTAGGAATATTTCTTCTTACAAGGTGCTCTCTCCCTTCTCCTCTGCCGTTTCAAATACTTTCTGTTGTTTTGCAGATAGTGAGTCGTTTGTACACCACAAGCCAAGAGCCTCTGGTTTCCAGTTCAGCCTGTTGACCCCAGATAGTGCGTGTTTGTTTGTTTAGCACTGACAGGAATAATGGTGGAAACTCATTTTGTCAAAGATGGTTTCCAGTTCTTGCTAGAACAAATTCTGTTCTGTAAGAGGCTTTTCTGATATGTTGACAACATAATTGAATATCAGAAGGCAGAAGGACAATGCGGTTAACATATTAGTTTAAAGATCATTCTTAATAGGTTTGTATTTACAAACATTAAAGAAATCATCATTTCCAAAGGCTTGGGGTTTAGCAATTAAAAACAAAACAATATGGAGTAATCTCAAAGGAGTTGATATTCCGAATCCCTCCTATAAAGATCTACTAAGAAAATTATTTTCAAGTGTCATTATATGCATAGACATTCTCAGTTTCACTGGTTTATTTGTGAAGACATTAGGAATTTTGTCTTTCTGTTTAAAAAACCCAAAAAATCAATCAAGCAAAACTAACCCTACTCTTACTCCTCTGATTGTTTCTCTTTTAATTGTAGCTCTTTCAGCAATCAGAAATTGGAGACAAATTTTGCTTTCAGGTTAGATCTAGCACCAAGCAGAAAATTTATGGAACTTATTTTTAATGCCTTCTGGTAAATGACTGGTCTAAAGAGTGACTTATGCAGTCAGGTAAAGTCCCAATGACCTATCTTGAGAAGATTGGTAGGGGAGAAGTTTGCCAAATCATTGTTCACTGTGGCCCCTCCATGAGCTTTTGTGGTAATTTGTATTGAACACTGGGTATTTTGGCTATTGACACTGCAAAAAATAATTAGGATTTAAAAGGTATAAAAACCACAAAGCAGGCAAATGTCTCAAGTCCATTATAAAAGCCACAAAACCGAACATGTCCTTGGGTGAAAATTTAAAGGGAAAGGATGTGCTTGTTGACTGATATCCAGCCAAAGTAGCTGATGTAAGTCTCATTTTGCAGCCAGACAAAATCCTAACACATTTTCGTACCTGTCTCTTCCACTGTACTCTATGCCAGTGGTGTTTGCAAAATCTTATCCAAAAGGTATGTCTTGCCTTTCAGGAAATAACATCTGTAGTACTAGCAGGGATTGATTAATGCTCCCTGCTAATCTAACTGTTCCTGTTAACACGGGGTAAGGTAACAGGTTTCCTGAAAGAGAAATTGTTGCCAGCAACCGGTCTTAGTTTCATTCTGGTGATGATAAACACCAAAAAGCTTGAGAGATGCTTTTTCAGAGCTTCCCCAATCCATATTTGTTATTTCTGCTGCTACAGGTTCAGAAATTTTAAAGAAAAGCAGGATTTGTGCTGGAAATATCCTTAAGGAGAAAACTTTTATAATGCAGGATAGAATAAAGAACTTGAGAAGCTCCAGTTCAGTTCAAACTGTTACCAAGGGCCTGGGAGCTATTAAAGTTGGGTTAAATTGCAGCCAGAGATAAGTTAGCTTTGTGCAGGTTGTGGGTCTCACTGGAGCTCATGAATCTCTCCATCAGCTTTGAGAATTACAGGCAACAGTGGCCAGCAACCTTTTTGAGAAGTGGATTTATTATTTCCAGTTCCAGTCTTGCTTTGTGGGATTTCTCGTAGGTGGGATTCAGAGCCTTGCACCCTGCATCTGCCCTGCTTTCCCACACCTCCTTAGTTTCATCCAGATGTTCCATAGGTTCCTTCTGTAAAGGGAAATAGGAACTGGAGTAAGATTGTTGTGAGACACAGAAGCACAGGTTTGGAATCGCCCTTTATCCTCCTGTATTTGTGTAGCACTATCATGCTTACCCTGGTTCTCTGCATGCAACTCTCCATTTCTCTAGAGACCATAAGTGAGCTCATGTATCTGTGGCTCAGGTATAGCTGTCTGTAGGTAAAGTACTTTGTTCTGAAGAGAGGTTTTGTCTGCTGTCAAATTAAATTATGTTGATGGCTGTGATCAGAAAACCCTCTGGGAGACAAGTGAAATTTTCTTCCATGTACGAGAAGACTGTATTGTAGTCAAGAGTGTCAGGTGCTTCTACACAGTGCTATGCAAGATAGCCCACGTTTTTCTTAAACTCTGAAGAGAATAGATTTGTAGAAAGTATTGAAAAGTGTCAGCTTTCTGATAGTCATCACTGTGCATCGGAAATGCACCAGTTCTAGTGGTCCTTGCTTCTGCTCCCAGCAGCACATTCGTGTTTTGAAGTAATTGGCTTTTATGAATTTTTGGACAAAGAACAGGTGTCATATTCACAGAGATTCACTTGAGTTTATTTTTGGAAATTTTGGAAAATAAAATTTTGGAAATTTTCACTCAGAGAGTCCAGTCCTCTCTTCTGATAAGCCAGTGACTATTTAGGAAAAGGATGGTTATAATGTGTGCTCTGATATTTCAGCTAAAGAAACATGACTTATGTATGAAATTTGGTGGAGACAAAGCAGGGAATACAACTAGGAGTCAAATGTTTCCATGTAGTTTAATGTTATGCAAATTCATTCAATATTCATCATTATCCACAGAGTATCTCCAAAGGTTTTTAAAGCAACGTCATGGCAAATCTGCTCAGCTTTTAAGAGACCATGCTCTTCACAGCTGAGCTAATTTATATTAATACCTGGCATAACAGAAGTTATTTCACAACATCTTCAGACACTATGTCTACAATTAGTTAAAGAGTACATATTTTATTACCTTATCTCATTTACTAAGGGTTTGTTCTCATCTGTTTGCAAATTTTACAGACTTAGGAAGCTTCAAGGTCTATTTCCAAAATAGCATATCTACTAAACTGTGCCCCTACAAAAGAGTGATTGTTTTAAGGGAGTTTTACCATAGAAAACAAGAAAACTTCAATACTGATAGGTTGGGTGTTTTTGCTCCTTAAATTTGCAGATGCAAATTTCCCTAGGTAACAAAAATTTATTCCAGTTTTAAATTCCCAGTGCTAATGCTAATAGTAGATACATACACTACAGTCATTGCACAAGATAGGCTTAACATCTAAAAAACCACTTGGTTTATGCAATATCCTAAATACAAATTACGTGTGATAGAATTTGTCTAAGAATTATAGAGTAGAAATAACTCCAATATTGGGACTGTATTGTATTTCTTGACCTTGTACATTCCAAATGTCACCATGCTGCAAGTCTGAACTTTTAAGTACTTATTTGCTAAAATAACAGAGAATACTAAAATATTCAAGTGCATAAGAATGGTTGTCCTACCTGCCTCATTTGACGTCAGCCATGGGATTGGGTCTGCATGAGTTCTAGTTATACCTAATCTCTCAAACCTGCAGAGTTAGGAGACATCAGGAGCTGTACATTATTGGTCTTAAAGGCTGTCTTTGCAGAACTAGAACAATGAAAAACTTTTGGGTTTTGGTAGTGGTGGGGCTACAGGGGTAGGTCCTGTGAGAAGCTGTCAGAAGCTTCCTCCATGTCCAGCAGAGCCAATCCCTGATGGCTCTGAGCCAGACGTGCCACTGGCCAAGGCTGGGCCAATTAGAAATGGTGGTAATGCCTCTGTGATAACAGATTTGAGAGGAAGAAAAAAAAAAGTTATTGCACAGAAGTGACTGTGACCAAGGAAGAGCAGGGTGAGAATTTGTGAGAGGACCAACAGACCCCAAGGTCAGTGCAGACAGAGGGGCAGGAGGTGCTCCAGGCACTGGAGCTGGGATTCCCTGCAGCCCCTGGCACAGCCCGTGGTGAGGCAGCGGTGCCCCTGCAGCCCGTGGGGATCCACAGGGATGCAGAGATCCACCTGCAGGCTGGGAAGGAGAGCCAGGCCAGAGCAGGTGGGTACCTGAGAGAGGGCTGTGACCCCGTGGGAGACCCAGGCTGGAGCAGGGTCCTGGTGGGGACCTGCAGGCCTGTGAAGAGAGGAACCCACACCGGAGCAGGTTTCCTGGTAGGACTTGTGACCCTGTGGGGGTCACAGCTAGAGCAGGCTGTGCCTGGAGGACTGCACCCCATGGAAGAGTGACCCATGCAGCAGCAGTGTCGGGAGGACTGGTGCCCATGGCATGTAATCATGTTGGAGAAGTTCATGGAGAACTGTCTGCCCTGGAAGGGCAGGGGAAGGACTCCTCTCCCTGAGCAGCAGCAGACACCTGTGATGAACTGACCATAACCCCCATTCCCATCTCCCTGTGCCATTGGGGGTAGGAGGTAGAGCTGGGAAGGAGGGAGGGAAGATGTTTTTAAGGTCTGTGTCTGCTTCGCATTATCCTGCTCTGATTTTGTTAGAAATAAATTCAATTAATATCTCTAATTTAAGTTTGTTTTCCCCATGACTATATTTGGTGAGTGATCTCTCACGGTCCTTATCTCAACCCATGAACCCTTTGTTACATTTTCTCTGTCCTGTCCGGTTGAAGAGGGGAGTGACAGAGAGGCTTTGGTGCATGCCTGGCATTCAGTTGGGGTTGACCCACAACAGCAATTTCCCAATATCCTGAAATGTCAAATTTTGGAAAAGTTCATTCAAACATCCACATGATGACATGCTGGACTTCATTTCATCCTCCAGGAAATGGCACAGCAGAGTAGTCTGTAGGAAGTGGACCACACACTAATGAAGTACTGAGCAAGGATTTTCTGTGCATACAGAAAATGAACTCTGCAATAATAAATACTAGAGGATGGGGTTTTTTTAAAAGAAGCTATAATCTTTATTTTTCTTGATAAAATAAATTACTGACCTCTGACAAGATGGTTTACAAATTATAGTAGCAACAAATAGTTTGCTATTTGATGTGGGTGACTATTGATTTTATTTAACTGTTGTAAAAAGAACATCTGGTGAAGATACATTTACTGACAATAAATGATGCTCGTATCAAACCTTATCGGAAGTGATTGCATTCCAGCAATTAAATTAGATTTTCATGAAGCTGGATAATTGAACTAGTATGCAGTGTTTTGTCAAGATTTATCCTCTTCTGTAAATCTACTTGTGTCAGCTCTTGAGTAGCCATTCAGATGGTTCTAAAAGATTTGGGAAGCTCCAAAGTTTGCATATATTTGTAGCCTAACCCAGACAGATATGCTGGTGATACCTGGAAATTACTTATTCTAATTCCATTTTTAAGCATATTTAGATTGTTTAACTATTTGAGAGTGGGGTTTATTTTGTTTGCTTGGTTTTTATACCTTGGGTTGTTGCAGGCACTGAAGCACTTACATTGTACATTTTTCTGAATTGTTTGAGACATTTTTATAGAGAGATCCTGGATATTTAGTACAACATTATGATTTCTGGGTACTAAGGTCCTTTGTGGATGTAGAATCTTTGTTTTACCAGCTGCCTTCTCTAAAGATTTTGTATCTGTCAATAAGAATACTATTGCTCCTCTGTCCTAGACAGCCTTGCCAAGGGAAGGGGAGAACTGTAAAATGTATTGACAGGTTTTTAAATGACTCAGTGAGGACTACAAAAGTAGGAATCTTTGTAGAAACCAGGGCTGCTTATCTATCTGTTTTGGGGGTCAGGAAAATGTGGCACATGAGCTGCATGTTTTAACACAGAGTCTTCAGATACAGCTTGTCTGAGACAGTAATTTGTGCTTCACACTTCTGTTTTATACTCCAAAATATTAAATGAAATATACCCTATATAAGAGCCAGTTTTTGTATTTGAGGTGCCTAAAGAAGAATCTTTATATTTGGTCAAACTACAAGGTACTTGGCAGCATTGCCCTTTGCAGGGACACTGTTGCTTCTGGTTGGTGATGGCAAACACCTCATGGCTGGGACAGCCTCTGTGGCGTGATACATGCAGTCATCAAGCAGGCAGTCACCTAGGAGCTCCTTTGCGGGTTTTGGGTTTGACCCTAGCCACACACAGAGTCTCTGAGTGCAACAAAAAAAGTATATTGAATTCACTTCACTGAGTTAACCTTAAGAAGAATATTAGAAGAGTTAGGAATGAAATAGTGCATTCAAAGGTGAACAGTTCAGAGAACAATCCCTTCATGAGAAACAGCTTCTAAATAGCAGGGAGAGAAGGAAGCCCATAAATTACCTCTGCACCAAACTACCTGAAAATCATTTGGATACTCACTGAAGCAAAGTATTATATCCAATGGTTCACTGCGAGGGCAGATCCATCTGCTTTCATTTCTCTTTATTTCTATCCCCTGTAAGAAAAATCAACATAATTCTGCTACCTTAGTCTACAGTCCATAAAATCAGAACTATCAAAATTCCTTCTGGTTTGAACAGAGGTCTGAACACTTTTTTATTAGAAAGTGCTTTATTTTTCTTAGAGTCATAGAATGGTTTATGTTGAAAGGATCTTAAAGATAATCTAGTTTCGAATTTAACTGCCATGGGCAGGGATACCTTCCACTAGACCAAGCCCCATCCAACTTGTACTTAGACACTTCCAGGGATGGGACATCCACAGCTTCTCTGGGCAGCTTCTTACAATGTCTCACCACTCTCACAGTAAAGAATTTCTTTCTAATACGTAATCTAAACTTATTCTTTTTCAGTTTAAAGCCACTCTGTCTTGTCCTGTTATTCCATGCCCTTGTAAAAAGTTGCACCCTAACTCTCCTGTAGGCTCCCTTCAGGTACTGGCAGGGTCTCTAAGATCTCCCTGGAGCCTTCACTTCTCCAGCTTGAACAACCCCAGCTTTCTCATTCTGCTTTCATCGGAGAGCTGCTCCAGCCCTCTGATCATCTGTGTGGCCTACTCTACACCTGCTCCAAGAGGTCCATGCATTTCTTATGTTGGGACCCCAGAGCTGGATGCATTTCTCCAGGTGGGGTCTCAAGAGCAGAGCAGAGGGGAAGAATCCCCTCCCTTGCCCTGTGTAGGAGACTGTTGGGTGCTGCTGGCTGTCGGAGAGCAGCTGGGTTCAATGGACGGATAACAGAAATCTCTAAAGCCAGGTCCTGGAACTTACAGTTTATTGCACAGGACATGAGTGCAAGGGCCCTGCTTGGAGCTGCCAGCCACAACTCAGAGCAGGGCCAAGAGAGAAAGAGATAAGGGCAGAGCAGAGTTGGTAAGAGCAGCAAGAGCAGCAAAGAAGGAGAAGAGCAGGGGAAGATCAGAAAGCTAGGAGGAAGAGTAAGAGTAAAAAGAGTAAGAGTCAGAGAGTAGTAAGAGTAAGAGGAGTAGTGGAAGGATTAAGAGAGCAAGCAGTAAGAGCAAGAGCAGTAAGAGTAAGAGATGTTAAGAGCAAGAGTAAGAGAAGTAAGAGAGCGAGGTTTCCGTTACAATCACATAAATCCTTTTCTGTGTTGAATATTCTAATTCCTACTAACCAATCTAGTACAGAATACAAATTCTATAGCATTTACATACAGCCTATAAGAATCCTGACATTACCATGCTTATCTGAGAGTAGAGGGTTTTGTTTAAACAAGAGAGGGTTACATTCATGCCAGACATACCATTGTCTTTGGTTGTTCAGTAACTGAGGCTTGGTATGTCAAAGGTCGCTTTCATTTCAATCTCGCTTACAGTTTCCATATTCTCAAAATCTTTTGTCAGACAATCATATTTATAAGGCTTTCTTGTTTCATCTTCCCCAACAGCCCTGCTATGCTGTCCCCTTCTTTGGATGCAGCCCAGGATATGTTTGGTGTTCCGGGCTGTGCACATTGCTGGGTCATGCCTCAGCTTCTCATCCACCAGCACCACCAAGTCCTTCTCCTAAGGGCTGCTCTCAATCACATTTTTTCTGTGATTATTTCACAGGTAAGGAAGGTAGAAATGAGTAGTTCACTCTTAGGTTATAAGATCAATCACTGACTTATCAAACTGAAACCGAAGAGTTCAGATGCCAGATTGCAAAGGTCATGTATAGAATACATTTAACTTAACTGTGAGTTTATGGGATGTCTGCTGTTAGAGCTGAAACACTGTAACCTGGGGCTTTAGTCTAAATACAGATTTGAAATCTGTTGTCCTTGTATAGCAAATACATATATGAGTTTTCCAGTGGTGACATGCAGACACAAAACAGAAATGGGAAATGTTTTGGGTTTGAGGACAAGGGTATCAGCAGGTGAGAAAAGCAAAAAAAAGGACAGTACAACATAGAGAGAGAGGTTACAATATATAGAGAAAATCACTGGTTCATTAGAGTTTTTCTTGCACTATTGATTCAATGTGTAATGTATGACAAAATCAGCATCCTGTTTACTTTTGATAATTGCTAATCACATTAGCCTTTTTGCGAGAACAAGGTGATATATAATGGATTTATGAAAATTTTCTTGGGAATGGAGCTAAAATTGATTAACAGGAAGCATCTTTAAATTTTAAAATGAAACCAAATGATAAAAAAATGACACCAAAATATCTAAGATCCCTGGGCTCCCCCTGCAAGATGAGAACAGGAATTTATGTTTGGATGTCTTGTATAGCAGCTAAGAGTTTCAAGTTGCAAGTTGGTGTGTTCTCTTTCCATTACCATGTATTCCCTGTATTATTGTCACCTTTATCATCAACTGTCTTTGGCATACTCTTTGAGCCATAAAGATATTTTAAAGTAACATAAGTAATTGAAAATTACTTAAAAAAACATTGTACTCTCTATTAATCAAAAAAGCAAGTTTTACACAGAAGTAAAAGTGCCTCATTGGCTCAGTTCTGTTCCTTTGGAAGTCAATAGGAGCTGTACCTCTGCTCTCAGCAGAAACAGAGGGAAATTGTCTCACAGTGAGTTTTTTAGATATGTAGATTGGTGCTGTGCTTTGGCAGATTTCTAAAACCAGCCTTCACTATTTATCCAAGGCAATTTTATTCATGGGATTTAAGCTTCAAGCTGCAATAGACACAGCACATGAATCTGAAAATCCCTATCTGCATTGTTTGATGCCTAGATGCCTTTGAAAATATATTCTTGTAAGGAGAAGTGGAAAAAAATCCTGACTTCAAGCAGAACAAAGCCCTGTTTTGATATGACCTACACAACATTTTTAATGTGACAGTTTCATGGTGGTATATTTGAATGTTTCCATATTTTTTTGCTTAGGATTGAGGCACAAACACCTTACATTCGGAATAGTTCCAGGAACCTACCTTTTTTAGAATTCATGAAACTTCTGGTTTTGGTAAACAATGAATTGTAAATTCCTGCACTTAAAAGTATCTTCTTTTTTTTTTTCTGGAGCAAATATTGTCAAGCTAAGATCTGTGCAGTTATTTGGGGGTTAGAGATGCCAGATTTGGAAGAAAGGGGGCAATAATTATTGGGCAGTGAGCTTTTTATACAGCTGACAGCTGTCTGAACCACTGAGACACTGATAATGTTACAAGTGATCTCTGCTGGGATGGATTATTGAGCATCACGTAGCTAAGATGGCTGCATTCTCATCACAAATGTAATTTGTCTCACAGCTATTGCCACATTGTATGTGGTAGTGAAGTAGAGAGCATTATGCTTGTCTCTAATTCACTGAGAGTCACAATAGATAAATTGGAGGTCAAAAAGGCCTTTTGGGAGAGCTCTTGCTGAACAGGGTTATATAAATGTAAAGTATTATTATTATTATTTATGAGCAGTTTGAGTCAAATGTCATGTTGGATGCATTTCATCAATCTGAGATTAGACTTGGGCCTGTAGCTCAGCAACAGCTCAGCGATACAAACAGATAAGGGGATGTTTTACCAGGCTAAACAGAATCCCAAATAAAATAGCAAGTACTTCTCTACAACAGTCCTCCCATTTAGTGATATTTCTGAAGTCTGGCATTTGGAACAGCAGATGGGATGGCACAAAGCTTTTCCATCGGGGCAAGAAATGACATGCAGTCCCCAACCCATTGAGAAAGTGTTTAATTTAGATCCCATTAAGATTTTTGCTGCACAATAGAACTGTGGAAATAGATATCAATATTTTATTAAATACATGGATTACAGCTGTATAGAAATGTTAGGAACACTGACAAACTCATTGCCAACATCTAGCATATTTTGTCCTTTCAAAATCCTTTATTATGCAGTAAGCTTTTCTCTCCCAGGAAGAGTCCACTCATCCCCACCTTCTTCTCTCTGCTCTCTATGATTGCGTGTGAGAGTGTAAATACTCTAGGGAAAGAAAAAAAATTAGCTTTCTCCCACTACAACTAGGGAGACATGCTTCTAGCCCACAGATAGATAAATAGATAGATATGTAAAAACACTTGATTTCTGAAGTAAAATCTATTACCAGTCTCCTTTTGCATTTTCTCTCCACTGTCTTTAATTAAGTTTACTCCAAAAAGCTTGTGAGGTAACCTTGTTACATGAAAGAGAAAGATTATACACTATGGGGTGGTTCCTGCAAGCTTGACCATCATTTATAAAGCCAGGATTTAATATCCTTTACGCTTTTCTGTTTGCAGACTCATTTTATTTAAACTGCATTTATATAAACTGCTCAGCAGATTAGAGAAGCAGCACTACAGCCTTAATTTCAGCATCACTTTCCAGCTGTTTTGGTCAGGCTTCATGCCTGGATTTAATGTATTTGTGCACTAAAATGAAAATACATCTCAATGATAAATCCTATCCAAAGCAGAGTGAAATACCAGTAAATAACATCTGTTGAAACCAAATGAAAATAAAAACTAAAAGCCCATAGGAAGATCAGATACAGTAGGGAGCTTGAAAGCAAACCAAATGTGAAGCTCAGGCTTAAAAGGAGTGATTAAAAACCTTAAAATTATCCTTAGATGGGGAATAGGGAATTTGACCTACCACTCATGCAGGTTTGTCAGTTCCACATGTACAGGGGATCATTTATTAAAAGATGACTATTACATTGTTGGGACTGATCCAAGCCTCCCTAAATTCATCTCAAGGATATGTAAGTTCATTACAGATATTCATGACAGTGACTGATTATCCCGGAAATAAATTCATGCAATGATATGTTCTTGAAATTGAATCAATGGGAAGAGCAAAAAGATCTCCTTTTCAGCCAACTCTTAAAAGAACAAATCCGGGCATCCCAGCTGTTCCATTCTCATCATATTTACAGGCCCAGAGCTAAGCACTTAAATATCTACTCTCTCTCATACTTATTTATTTTATTTCCCAGAGGCTTCAATACCCTTCCACCTGAGATTAAAGACAAGCACAGTCTGAAATCAGCTATTAAATCCCATGTAAATCTTTTTATGCAGCTAGCCATTGTCATCTGTATTTGAAAAATCTTGGGTGAGTTCCCCGTGTTGCAGTCACAAGTTCTGTAACACGGTGAACTCACCCAAGATTTCATCTAACACTTCCATTTTTTCAAAGATGAATGCCAGAGACACTGCAGCTGTGGCAGTCCGATGAAGGACTTGGCCCTCCCAAGACTCGCTTTGATTTTTCTCTCTTATATAACAGTGTAGATGAGAGGTAGAGGAATGCAATAACTTCCATAAGTATCCACTTGCATTTAAATAAAATTTTACTCTGGCTTTACTTTCAAATTATGAATATATGATTTATCCCATTTTACCCAGGCAAATGAAAGAAACTCTTAAAGCCTGGCTTTTCCTGATCTACCATGGACATTTAACATTACTTCCACATTTAAAATAGCATAAAAGTCACTTCCTTCTCATTTACAGGACAATTTGCATTTACAGGCATATTCCATAATTCTTTTTTCATTGTGATTTATGTGAAGAGGTAGAAGGATATAGCATTCTCAGATTTGGATGGACAGATGCTATGGTATGTTCCATGTGGTTGCATTAGCTAGCAGTATAGGTTTTGCAAGTGCAAACTTAAATCTAATGTAGTTTGAAGATGAGGAAATAGGGACAAATCATAACTGAGTCAGACAAGGAGCTAATGCTCACCAGCTCAGAAAAAGAATTGTGTGCTTTAACACAATTCTGGGAAATCACAGAAATGTGAAGCAAGTTATGTTACTTAAAGTCTGGAGAATATCCACTTCACAGATGCTTCCTTAAAGCAAATAAGGCTTAATCCATAACAAAGGTACATGTTGAACATGTTGCAAAAATGTAGTGAACAGTAGTTTCAATTAAACCATGAAAAAATGTATTCTCTAAAATAAGTGATTTTCTGTGGATTTTTGATTAACCTTTTCATTTTTAAATAAGTAAAATTGTTCCTGCCTTCAAATTCAAAAATTACTGCACTGATCTACCACGTCTGCTAAATCCCAATTTAGTCCATGGAAAAAAACCTCGATTGCTCTTTACTTTATAATATTGAGCATTTTGTTTCAGCAGTTCTGTTAGTTGCAGGCAAAGTCATTTCCATCATATCCCCAAGAGACAGTTAGACAGTCTAACATCCCTCATTCTAAGAGGCTGATTTTTTTTTCCACTACTGTATTTTAATTGATCTTTTAGAATAGCAGGTACTATCTCAAAAAGAATTGCAGAAGTTGCTAAGCAAAAGCCTTCTCAAAAAACAAAGCAAGTCCTTGACTGGAGATGTGTCATGCAGACCATGGAGTATGCAGAGGAGAGGCAGGAGGAAAGTAATAACCCCTTCATGAGCATCATTCCTAGAGAGAAAAGAAACAGCGTAAGAGGAATTTGGTGTTATTTCCTTCGATATGCTGTTCCTGGCTTCCCTGGGTGCAGGATAAGCTGTCTGCAGAAGTCTTGTGTGACTCCCACTGGCACAGGAATATTTGTGGCAAAGGCCTGCAGCCCTCCCATGCTCATTCTGGGAGCTTCAAGGTGCAGCCAGCACAGCAAGCTTGCAGCTTGCTCTGACATGAGGAGCTGGAGCAGCACGGAGCCCATCAGACAGAAATGTTTGTGGCTCATAAGTCAAACCCTTTGGAAATGAGCATGATTGGTCTGAGATTCATTCTTTTTTGTCTTTCCCCTTGCTTTGTTTTCTCCCCAAAGAACAATTCACATATAGACCATATAAAGGTGACAAACTACTGTTTTGGGGTGCAGTCACTGCTGGAGAGGAAACAGTAAACTGAAGTGCACAGTTAACAGGAGAAAATTTATTCTGAGATCAGTAATTCTTCTTCTCTAATAGTCTGTCAGCCCAAACGAGTACAAGCATCACAAGCTAGGAGCTTTTTTTAAGGGATTATAAAATTGTTACTCCACAAAGAAATTACTCAAACATATAATTTCAGCAGTCACTCACAGAAACTATAGAAAATGTCCAAAGCCTCAGAACAAACACAACTCCCAAATCCCAAAAGTTATGAAAATGCCTGTATGCCAGTGGTGAAAACTCTTTCTGGATGACCAAGAACAGAAATTATTTTGGCAAGGGCAAAACAGATAGAGCAGCTGAATAATACTAAAAGTGAATTCTCATTAATATTTATGGATGATGTAAGTTAACTTACAGGAATCATGTTTTCTAATTTTCCTTAGGAAACTTAGTAATGAACGTTGCATTTCTGAAGTTTTGTCTTTGCTTAGGATTGCAAGAGAAGGAAAGTTGCAATTAAAATTAAATTCTTGATACCACTTTCTGTTCAGTAACAAGTAAAAGATAAACCTGAAGGTTGTCGGTCTTCGAAACTTCTCTAAATTCATTGAATAATAATTACATTATACAATGGTATTATTGTATAATATAAATTGTATTACATAATCCCCTGAAATCTTCTGCTTCTGGTTCAGTCCTGACTGAGCATTTCTGTAATCTGAATGGTGAATCTGGAGACTGATCAAATCAAGCTGGGGATCAAAAAGTAGATGTCCAGAGAAATACACATTCTAAGCAGCACCCTCCCATGCATTTAACTTGACCTGGTTTTAACTGAAAGTGTAAAATATTTTTCACGCCTTCTCTTTAAAGAAAACATTTCTGTTGTGACTGCAACCTTTCAGAGTCTGACAGGTTCCATCTGCAGATCTCATGCCTGGCTGTGAAGGGAAGTGCAGCTCTGATTGTCCCTGCCCTGCTCTGGCCCTTGCTTCAGCTTGCACAGTGCAAGCCTTCATGCCTTGCACAGGGCCAGGCAGGAAAAGGAATGGGTAACGGACAGAGGAGAGGAAGAAAGTATAAATAAGGATCTTAAAGGAATCTGTGCATATGAAACTTAGGCTGGATCCTAGGGCTTGTGCCAGCATGGAAACAAGTCAATGTATTGCACATTTCTTAAAGGAGGAAATTGCCCTTCACATATTAGAGTGCTCTGATGTGTCTGTGGGTTGAAGGGAAAACCTGGGAGGTGACCAGCTGCCAGTGGAGTCTGTAGCTCTTACTATCTAACTTCTCTCTGACAAGGAGAACAGATCAGACCTGAGTGACACATGAGCTTGCATGTATCCATCTGTATTCCTCTGATTTCCTTGTAACCCCTGGAGAGGGTTACAGACAGATGTAGAGGCATATATGTCTCTCTTACTAAAGAGACACAAATCTTGTTTGCTGCTCCCTCGGCTTTCAGAGATTTAAGCAGGAGATACCTGTTCAGTAGCAACTCATCCATACTGGTCCATAAGCTGCCAAGGTTGTTGGAACTCCCAGGGGACTGGTTATCAGGGCTCTAAAAGGCCTGGAAATGATGCAGAAGCTGGCTCTCTTCTCATCTTCTAGCAAAGCTAGTGGCACAGCATAACTTATGACATGGGAGAGAGGGGAGGCATCTTTCCAGCTGTGTAATGGAGCATGATGAACAGATCTTGAGCTCAGCCTGAGCAAGCTGGTATCTATGCAGAGTGAGGCAGGACAGAGATTGTTGGTTGGATGCAGGAGCATCACAGCTGGGTTAGCATGGCAATGTGCCAAGAAGATTAGCCAAACTCCTCAAGAGAGCTTGCTGTATTTTCCAGTTTCAGGAGTTAATTTGCTTAGTATGAATTTTGGGCCAGCTTGCCTTATCCACTGGACTCACTAGAAACTCTTCTTGATCAATGATCAGAGGACAGTATGTTTTTATTTCTTCTAAAATTCATTAAATGATTCTATTTTATTTGAACTTTCTGTCAGCTAATCAAGAAATTCCATATATGACATGCTTCAGGAATCCCAGTCTACCATGGCTCATGTGACATGAACTGGCTCCATGTATAATTGTTCTGCCTATCAGGCATTAATAATTCTTTTTACATCCTGATCAAAGAAAGAAAATACAACTAACTGTTATTGGACTTCATGACAGTGATGCTGAGCACAATGTCTAACTATTCTTACATGTTCTTTTATATAAGTCCAGGCCTCTGGAATTTCTCACAGAGAGCTAACAGTCACCATTATGGCACTATGAAATAGCAGCCCTTCCAACAAAATGAAAATCTTGGTGTTTCTGACTTGTAGTATCCAAATGTGATTAATTTTTTCAATTATTTTTAGTTGAAATCTCCCTGAATAGCTTTACTGACATCTTCAAAGCAGTAAGCTGTGAAATTCTGCTGGCTTCAGTTCCCACTGGCAAGTAAGATGTGCAGATGGCCATAACAGCTAAAGAAGAAAGATAAGGAACGGGGAACATCCTTTTTGCACGTTATAGGTACATCTGGCTTAGGCCAGAGGAGAGATTGATACCTTAGTGATTTGTATTTATAGCACATGTCTGCATTAAGGAAATAAGCATTTGTGCCTTTTAAACACCAGTTTGTATTGATTTTTTTTCCACACAATCCACAATCCAGTCTTTTTTTCCCTGATTTTCCCAGGAACACACATTCTCTGATTCCTTGCCTTGAGAACTGAAGGGTTTTGAAACTCTTACTCTGATTTTTGTCCTACTGAAAAAATCAGTTTGCTGGAGGAAAAAAAGAAAAACCAGGAGAGAAAGAATCAGAAGATAAAAATAAGAATTACACAGAAAAGTAGTCTTGCTAGAAAGTAACATAGGATGGGTTGGGAAATTTGTAATAGCTTCATGGATTATTGCTCTTACTGCAGAACAATTTTTTCTATACCAGAGCTTAAAAAGCCATCTGCCTTGCCAGGGACACATCAAGGATTAATTGTTAAATTATGAAGAAAATCTTCCTTAAACCAAACCGTCACTGCATGTAGTACAGGTTAAAGGGCTCCAGAGCCCCAAGTTTCCCTGTTTTCAGCAGAAGTTGGCTGCCAAACCATTTATTCATCTTTCCTTTCTGTAATCCTATCACACATCCACTACCCTTTCTGATTGCCTTCACCAATGCTTGCATTTTATATATGTCTGTCTTTTTTTGTCTTCTCCATGACTACTTTGAAGAAATACAAGACCTTTGAAATGGGCTTGTTTGTTTTATTCCAACATAGTATCCATCTTAACCTCCTGTCCTTATCTACTGATTAGTGCTGTTGGGAATGATTAAACACTTGCAACAGTCTGCCTCTGACCTACCTGCACTTCAGACTGTGAGAAGTTGCACTCTAGGATCTCTCTGGAAGTGAAAGTCTCTGGGTAAAGAGAATAATAAATAATGGGAGGCTATTCCAGTTTAGCACCCCTTCATGCCACTTCTTTTGCCATGTGAGAGGATGTGATTTTGAACGATGGCATACACACAGGGGAGAACAGGAACAAGAGGTGGATCTGGTGTGTATTCATTACTGCAAAGATTATTATTTGATAATTACAATAAGAAATCATTAGGAGTGCTTATAGCAGTAACTTTTTGATAAAAGAACAGTTGCAAACAGGAGAGGAAAGAATAAGAGAAGAAAGATATGGAAACATAAAGGGTGTTGGTTGTTTTCCTAATTGCATTTATATATTATTAGAAGAACCAGTTTAACACCACAGGAGATGCCCCACTCAGCCAGACCTATGGTCCATCCTGCCCCAGACTTTACCTCCAACAGTGGCAATGCAGTGGCAGTTTTGAGGAAGGTCAGGAGAATGGGCACTCCGTGCAGTTGGTCCCTGGCCTTGGTATTGCTCCAGCCTTCAGGACTGTTCTGTGTGGTAGAGGGTGCATCCCTGCCTAGGCCCTTTTATCCATCTGTTTCCGGATCTCTAGTCTATTGTTTCTCTAAGCCTTCTCTAAACCTGCTCCCTCAGGTTTGACAGCAAGCATTCCCTGCCACACAAGGTATTATTTTCACCTGTTTTAAGCCAATCTCTGTATTGCCTGAGCATTCCCTATTCCTAGTATTGCAGGATCCACCACCTGAATTATTTAATCTGCTTTAATCTTATTCCCTACATTGTCATTTTTAATTTTTAATTCAGATTGAAGAGTTTCTGTCTTTTCAGTCTTCCCTCATAAAGCAGATTCTCTGACAGCTCAATTGTTTCAGTTGCTTTCTTTGTACCTGAAAGAGCATACTATCATCCAGAATCCAAAATATTTTGTGGTTTATTTTGGTTTTTTGAACAAGCAAAGGAATATATTCAAACTTTGGATGTCTCTTCAGATATTTTCTAACACATTATCAGACTACTTTTTTTACTGAATCTTGAATCTATTTGAAAGCTAAAGACAAAATATTTGATATCATCATGTTTTTTCCAAGTGTGTTTTCTAGTACTAAACCGTTGAAAAGCACCTGAAAAAAGGTAGTTCATATATATTAGAAACATATGTCTACGTATTCGTTTTTTACAAATGTCACTAAAACTTTGTGATGTGTTATCTGTATTTCTCTTATATATCAAACAAAGCATTTAAGAATTTTAATGCCAACAGATGCAAATGGAAACTCTTTTTCTACTCACTCTTATCACTTATAGATAAGGTCCTGAATGCATTTGACTTGCCTGCCATGACTAATATACCTTAAAGTAAAAGTAGGGCCTGAAAGTGCACTTTAAGGCATTTCTTCAATGTTCTCTCCTGCTCTTTTGAGTATGCCTGTTTTCACTGTTTGGTGTTTTTCTACTCCTTCACATTGCCATTATTTTTTTTCCTGCATTAACAGTTTCAGCAGCCAGTATGGATATAGACTCTTCGACCCACCCTATTGACAATTCTCATACATCTTTGTGTACATCCTTCCTGTGCAGATGGAGATATACAGATCTGTAAGACATGGGGATCTACCAGCATTCTTTCTTCAATCACTTAGAGGAAAACTGGGTTATTTCTTTAAATTTGTGTTTCTATCCAGAGACTTTTAAACTGTACATCAGGTTTTTGCCATCTCTCTGTGTTTGTCTGGTTTTTGTTCCGAACTTAAAATTTAATCTATATTAACTCTAATGTCTTTTTTTGCCATCAAAAATTTATTCTCTCTTGTTTTTAAATACTTCAGGCACAAGGTATGAACCAAAATATATTTTGGGTAAACAGTGTCTTAGTGATGACTGCTCAAAGTCCACAGACATCAATTTTTTGTGGAAAAATAACCTGCTATTTCCCCTCTCCTGAGTATAATGCATCCAGAAAGGGTTCCCTTTCAACAATCCAGTTTCATTACTTGGCCCTTGAGTAGTCCCTATGCAGTGTGCCTGTAACACTTGTGTGAGTCTTGGTGTGGCAGAGACAATATTTTTAAGGTGTTTTTCAGAAGAACCCTTCCCTGCTCCCCCCCAACTTTTTTGCTGGCAGAGACCTTCTGCAACATGATGCAAGGATAAGAGAACAAAACACAGACTCATTAAAATGCCTTTTGGATAATCCAGCCTGTCTGATGTAGTGTGACATACTGACCCACACAACAGCAATCTATCTCCTCCCTGAAGACGCACACCCTTAAAAGTGCCTGGACATCAAGAAGGATATGTAGGAGGGCTGAGGTTCAAAATAAAAAAGAAAAAATCATCCTGTATAAAATGTAGAAAGCTTCCATTTCTTTCCTTTCCCAAACATTCCTCAGACAAAATTTTAGAGTTTTTTTTCTTGTGGCAATTCTCTACCTGGCTGCTTCGAATCTCATAAACCTGGTCCCTGGCTGCTTTTATGGAAGCACTCAGAAAAATGTGACCATTCTTGGTGTTGTAGATAATTGTTAAGCATTTTCTCCTTTGCTGAGATAGTGTTATCAGCACAGGTAGTATTCTCGGGTGTTCTTCCAGCCTTTGGAAAATAGTTTTACTATAATCTGTAGGCAATTTTCCCTCTAATGCCGTAGGCTCCTTTTGTGGCTGTTTACCAATTCTCTAACAGATTAATAGGAGAATAGTTCACTCTGTGACAATCTGAAACTTTAAAACACCCTCAAATGCCTCATTATGGACCAAATAAAATAGTTTTTTGTCTGTGAATGATTAGTCCCTCTCATATCTTCCTTGCTCCATTGCTTTCAAAACGCTTATCTCAGGGTGCATTTATTTGCTTGTGCTGGCCTGTTTATAGCTACTGTATCCCTTCGGTGGGAGCTTACTGTATTTTCCTCATTTGCAATAATCAGTGAATTTCCATGATCTATAATCATAATAAGTCAGTTGAGGCATGTTCTTCAGGAAACTAATTTCAGTTTCTAGGGCTGAGCTGTCATCTCCACTTCTGTCATGTTATGTAAGATGAAGCAAAAGAAATCACAATGCTGGACAAAGAAGTGTTTGAAAGAGCAGGGCTAAAGGAAGAAGGATTTTTTGCATCACTTTTCTGAAGAACAAAGCTTCTCAGTTGTACTGCAGTGCATCTTTGTAATGGTTTACTTGGTTTTCATTAAAAGGTTGTATCATTGTTCTCAGGCCATTTCAGGCCACCTAGGTTGCCATAAGCAGCTTTAGGACCAGCACAGCTCCCCTGAGTCCCTTCAGTGCATTGCACAAGGTGTGCACTGCAGGGCTTCCCCAACAGTCAAAGAAACAAGGGACAGGAGAAGATGAGGTGGGAATGGATGACAGCTGAGGTGCAGCTAGGAGCTCACACTCCTTCAGATCCCTTGCTTCTCTCAGAGCACTGGCATAGGACTGCATCCTGTAAAAGAACCATCGACAGGGATTTCCTGATTGGTTTTTTGCTTTAGTTTGGATTTTTCTTCCCCCCTCAGACACAAGGTCTAAAGAGAAAATCTAAGGTCTTTCTGCTGTAGGCAAGAAGGCTTTAGCTAGCTGAAACCTAACAGAAGGAAAGGGTAGGATGGGAAGCACCTGCAATAACAATTGTGCTTAATTTTGGCCAGGGCACCAATATGAAATCATTTGCACTCAAGAAGCTTTGAGGTGCTCTCTGGTAATAAGACAGACATGGGCACTAGTCTTGGTACCACTCCTCCAGTACCAAGAACTGGTCTGTGGCACTGCAGGCTTGCTGCTGAAGGAAAAGCCTGAGTGCTGCATCTAACCCTGAGGCAGTTTCCCAGCAGTTTTCAGTTCAAGTATTGATTAACTCTGGTCCTATAACTGAGCATACCCTTAGGTAGCATGGATAAAACATTTTTAGCTATTACTGAAAGAAGTAGGAAGAGAATAGATGACTAATCTCCTAAATAAACAATAGTTAAGTACAACCGAATGTGGCAGGAAAGNGAAAGAAGTAGGAAGAGAATAGATCAAGTCAGCCAATTTTTTACTGATCTCCTAAATAAACATTAGTTAAGTACAATAGAATGTGGCAGGAAAATGTGTCTATGTCTTGATACAAAAGAATCACAATTAAAAATCTTTCTGCAGCATATGGTATAGTTTATTTTGACAAGTGTGACACAAATTTAGTATCATGGAAAATTTTTTACTCTTAAAAACCTGTGGAGGTCGTTTACTCCAGCCCCCAACTGAAACTGGGCTCATCTAGAACAGGATCTTTGTTCAATACCTTGACCAATAGAGTTTTGAGTATCTCCAAATTTAGAGCTTTCCAAACTTCTCTAGGCACCTGTCCTGGTGTTTGAACTCCCTTATGGTGGAAAACTAAATCTTCACATGTCCCAATGTGTTCTTTTCACTACATGCCTCCAATAAAAGTCTAGCTCCATTTTCTGTACACTCTCCTGTTAAGCAGAAAAGAGAAACTTGAAGGCAGGCAAAGGAAAAGACTCAAAAAGAGGTGAGAGTGAACCTAGAAATTGCAAAGAGTAAAATTTTCAAACTGGCTAGCTTTATTTTCAGAGTTACTGAGTCTTGGCAGAGAGAGAGCTTGGAAAGACTTGATGTTAAGATTATCTTTCACATGAAGAATCTTGGTTTCAGATTTGTTAGGGAAGTAAGTAAAAATCTATGTTTTGTGTCCATTTTCTGTTTATTTTGACTCAGAATAGATTTTGGAAGATTAGAGTCTCCAACTCGGGTTTTTTTGATGTTTTCTCTAAATGAAGAGTCTGAACTCACAAGCACTGGGTAGTTTGGGATTTTGCAGAAAGGTGCAAAAGAAGAAAAGACAACTTAAAGGCTGGATCAGAAGTTCAGCTGCACACCTGCATGCTTAGAGACCCAGTATCTCAGGGAACATTCCAGCTTGATGACATCAGGAGAAGGCAGATGTGGGCCTTTAGGTGTGTCACTAGACTGTCCCTTTTATTCAGCTTTCTTGTTAGAGGGAATTAAATATTCCAGTAGAGATTTTAAAAAGGTGCTTCAAGTTGTTTTCCTGCCCTGCACCTCTTCTCCCTGCACATCCCTCAAAACTGAGGTTAGGAATTGCTAGCACCAGGTTCTCAGCAGTGGGAGCAGTGACTGTGCTAAGGCTCTGTGGTTTCTACAAGATAGAAGCAAAACACCACAGGAACAAGTAGTTGTAAGTCATGCTGAGATTAAACCCTGTGCTCAAATTGCCAGTGCCAAGAATGGTTTCACAGGATGAAACCAGTACTGCTGTGCAAGTACTTTGACTGGAAAGAGCAACTTTTACTACATTTGTTAGGAAAAAGGCTCAATTACTTTATGTTCTTTAGGTTTATGTTCTTTTTTCTTCAAATTACCCTTGTTTGTGCTTTGGGTTTTTTTCCCCAGAATTCAGAGCAAGAAGTTAATATAAAACCAAGGTGGTTGAGTTCTGACCTCGATTAAAAAGCTTGCTAACTTGATGGCAGTTCCTTGCTGGCATTTTGATTTCTCTGGTCACACCCAAAGGATTTCTCTTGTTCAGTTTTTAAACTGTGCCTCAATTTACTTTAATGCATGATCTCCAAGAAAAGCCATTTCTTTTTCCTTTTATTGCTGCGTGTTTGTTTCCTTAAATTTGTAAGCCAGTAAACATACTGACAAGAAACCTTTAGGGAATTTCTAAGGTCAGTTTAGAGAAGGATAATTTGTGATGCTGCTAACCCCAACGTAGTGTTAGCGCTTTCAAATAAGTCTAACTACACTTTAAGGTAAGGGTATTGAGGCCATCAATCAGCACTGATAGTTTGCCATCACAGAATCAAGCCCTTTGGCACTTCTCACATGTAGTACAGCAACCTAATCAATTATTATAAATGCACCATTATGTGCAGCATAGTATTTCTATCAGTTAGCTTGTAAACCTTTAAATACTATGTAAGTGAGTTTAACAAGCTAAAGACGCAGTGCTGAGAGAAAGTGTCATTCAGTTCTTCTTCGACCTCAATTAATACGAAAAAAGGGGGGTTTAAAAAAAAATCTTTGGCTCACAAACTACTGAGAAACACTTGAATTGTTTTCCACCGCATTTTTGCTTGCTGAAAGTCTAAAGGCACCGATGGATTTCTTTTGGAAATCGAAAGGCAGATGAAAACGTGTGTGAATACCGCCAGTGCCACCTAGTGCTGCTCGGCCGGGAGAGGTGCAGCGGTTCCAAGGAAACTGCTGCCTTTCACAGCAACGCAACCTCACCTCCTTTTTCCATCCCAGACAAGACAGGACAGGACAGTGTTGCTCCTGAGTCACCCTGTTTGCCAAAGTCTCAAGAAATGAAGGTAAAGGCACCTAGAATTACATATTACACACTCCTGGGCTTATTTTGTCAGTAGGTTAGCAGGTTGGTAAAGGCATAATCATCTGTCTGTATTTTCATGGAAATGTTTAGGGTTGAGATTGCCAGTGGTTGCATATGTTAACAGCGTCTGAGCAAGACTGAGACAGCGACTAGCTGGGTTCTAGGAGGAAGACTGACTGAACATAAAATAGCAACTAAAAATCTTTCCTCTCTGATGTGTTTTTTATGCACTCACCCTAAAGCATTGTTTCTATCTACTACATCCTTGTGCATGTTCTCTGAATAAATTTGACTCTCTTATACTGACTTTGCAGCCTTGGGCTCGGTCCTTCCCTTTTAAAAAAGAAAATAAACAGAATATTTACTGTCAAGTTTAGAGAGAAGGTCATGCATGCACAGTAAATCAGAAAGAACAGAAGCTGAGAGCTTTACACATGAACTAGTGTCAAGGAATAACCATCCCTGCCTATAAAAATTATTTCAATTCAGTAAAATGTATGAGCACTGCCTTTATGAGCTGTCAGGGTATTGCTTTACTTTACTATTTCCTCTGTAGAAATATGTTCCTTTTGCACTGTTGTGTTCAGGCTTTAGTTGCTGCTGGGATCCAGGTACTGCAGCAAGGGAGGAATGGGGCTACTGAAAGGACTTCACCTTGCTATGATTTCTCTTGCCCTTATGATCATACCATGCTTAATGTTCATCTCTAAGTTCTCCCCACATGGCTCCAAGGAGATGTGTGAAGGTTTGTGTCTGAAGCCTGTCCACTCCCTCTGCGCACACTGGACAGTACTTCAGCAGAGAGAGTGGCAAAGCTTGGAACTAAGGAAGCCTAATGTTCTTTTCTGACACTGTGTAATTTATCCAGCCCTTGGTGGCATATTTATATTGCAAACAGTGTGTGTATACTGCTAAACATGAGGAGGAATTACTGTAAGTGCCCTCAGATCCAATGGGCCATGGCACTACCCTGCCGTGAAGTGGGGCTTGGTATCCTGGGTGCAAGACTGTCTCAGTGAGGCTCTCTAGCTTTGGACATTTGAAGCAGCATTTCTGAACAGCATCCCACTGATCTCATAGACAGGCCAATGCAGCTGATGCTAAGGCTATTACCTGTAATAAGGTTCTTTGGAAAAGTGTGGAGCTATCTTTTAGAAAGAAAACTATTTGATGGCAACACAAGGCTCAACACAGGCTAATTTGCCTGAAGCTCAGTGCTTAACTGAAGTTCGTATGAGGCATCTTCAGAATTCAGCTCTACTTGATTTAGCACACACTTCTAAGTGTTCAGTCTTAGAGTTCCTACATCACCATGCTGCCTTTTACTTCTTCTCTTCAAGAGCCTTCAAGTAAATACTTGGAAATATTAGGTTCAATCTGACTTCTTGGACTTTAAAGGTGATCTTTAAAGGTCCTTTCCAACACAAATCATTCTATGATTCTTAGTTCAGTGACCACAGAATGACAGAATGGATAGGGTTGGAAGAGACATCATACACATTTGAAGATGAAATGTAAAAGACTTCACCATGAATCCCTTCAGCCTCTGTTTCATGCATCTCTGAAGTCCCAGTCTGTAAAAAAGGAACACACCTACCTTTAAAAATCTCTCAGACAGAGAAAAGCCTCATCTGGAAATCTTCCTTGATGTCTTCCAGGTTCTGATCTAGAGCTCCAAACAGCTCAACTAGCTCGTGATTAGCTAGGTTTTGTCTCCAGTATCTTGTCCGTTTTGTATGTGTCAACTTGTAAAAGCTTAGACAACTTTTTAAGTATCACAAGTCTTAGAGAAGTAGCTGGAGGGAAGATTTGAGACGGCGTCATCTAACCTGAAGCTCTCTTTCTTGAAGAAAGTTTTTAGACTGACTGTGGCACCTAAATTATAGGTCTAGGACTTCAAAAGAGACCAGTCTGAAGAGCTAGCTTGTTTCTGAAGTACCTTTGAACATACAGCTTCTACCCATCTCTGCCTCGGGTGCTATATCCCAGGAGTGCTGTGAGGATAAATGTTAGATATCAGTGCTCAAGTCCTACGATAAAGAGGGATACATCTTTATCTGCCTTAATGTACTCTATCAGGGTAAATCTCTTGTAGCCAAAAACAACCCTGTCTGATGTGTGCGGGTCAGTGAAGCTCTCAGGGTTTGCAAAATGAGCCCAGTAAGAGTCTTTTTATCACCTGTGTTTCAGCCCCTCTGAATGCAGGAGACAAATTGCTGGATAATCCATCACTTTTCCAGTTGTTTTGCCCAAGAGAAGCCTGTTTTTATTTGAAATGAAAGGTCCTTTCCTTGGATCTCCAATGGTGCCTATGTGGAGCTAAGAGTTGGTGGAATTGTTTGCCAAACTATGTTCAACCCTCTATGGAAATTCTCAGGTGGTTTCTTGGGCAACACCAGTGGTCCAAACCACTGTTGGTTTCTGTAATGCTCCACACAGGGAGACATCCCTCTATGATGTTGCTGATTGACAGCATGTGCCATATGCCTCTTCCCATTAACTTCTGCATAATCCCATATCTGTCATCACATCCTGTTTTGCAGTACTATCACCGTTTGGATATGAAACTGCTTACATCTCTTTTCCTTTTGACTTTATCTAGTTCAAACACTGCTGGCCTTCCTCTTAAGCCGTGTGTCTCTGATTGTTAATGCCAGGTGTGTGCATGAATGGACCGCTCAGCAGTACAATTTTTGATCCAGATTCACTGTTCAATTCCTGTCACATTGCTGCCAAATTAGCAAGAGCTTATACGGGCTTTAAGCTTTATGCCAGCTTTATGCTGGCTGTGGAAGGACAGACGATGCCTAATTTGAATAAAGTTAAGCAGGTGAGGACAACAGGTGACACTTGATCTGTCATAGAGCTTGTTGGTACAAAATTAACCTACCAGAGCAATTACTTAAAGAAATGTAAGTAGGCAACTTCATTTCTTGGCAGATCAGAATTATAGCTAAAAAGCATTTCTAATGTAGTACAGGATGCCCTAAAGCTGCATGTACTGACAAGGTTATGGTCTTATATAAGCATAAGACCTTTCACAAAAAGCCTTGTTTCCACTGTCATTCTAGAAAGTTGTTGTTGAAATTAGGTACTGTTCCAAGTATTTAAAATAAAAACACAAACAGACAAAAAACTTGGCCAAAATCTACCGACCAGTAAATCAATATTCTCTGATATTGTTCTCCATGATGCAAAGCTTTTGGACAGTGTCTTTGTATCTTTTGCTTCATTCATTATATGAGGGTTTTTAACTTTCTGCTGCGTGATATTTAGAAAGAACCAAAAGATACTTTGAAGCAGCAGACAAAAATCAGATTTTATTGTTCTTTTAAATCAATATTTTTAAAGAGTACTAGGATAAATTTTTTTATCGCACTATTAGTCTTGCATGTCATTGAAGTTCTAATTTATGTGATAATAACAACAATGGAAAAAATCCTTCAGCAAGATGAAATACTAATGATAATGTATCTTCCCATCATACTTTGGCATTTCTACCAAGAGCTGGAACCACAGAGGTCTGAAAATGAAAGATATTAAAGACCTCAGAACAGATCCAGTTTTAAACTGAGGAGAAGATAATCAGAATCAATTTTTATTGGCTAGATTAAGAAAGATGTGTGGCAGAAAACTAAGCCTATAGGTGTGTGCCAGTGAAAAGAAACACTTCATTTCTCAGCCAGCACTTCTTGAGACTTGTTGAATGTTACAATGTCTTTTTCTCAAGGGCATCTGTATTGCTCTGCTTCTGCTCACCTGGACCATCTCCTAGCTCACAGCAGATATTATTGCTTTTCCAGAAACAGCCAAACCCAGAATTTTGTGGGCCCATTCCTTCTTTCATTCTGCATACGATTCTGGATTACTGACTCCTGAATTAAAACAGACAAAAGCCCTTCGGCTGAAATGCCTGACTTGCTGAAGGATAAAACTCCCAAACTATTGCTTAGATGACTCTTTAGCCAAGGTCTACATAAAGTAATTTTAAAATAATTTTTTTCAAAAGAGCCTAAATTTGGATATCTTGTCATTCTAAGAAATTCTGGTGAGGGCCCTGTTCTCATGTGAGTCTAGAATCGATAGTGTAGAAGACTTGAAAGGCCGCTGAGAAATAATCTTTGTACATACACAGAGTGTCCCTGTGCAGAAAGGATCCAGTTATGCCATGACCTTCTCTCACAAGATGTTTGTCTTGTTGATTTATCAAAAGCATTCAGTAAAGACTAAATTTTGTGTCCTCTTCTGATAAGATTGTTCCTGCCTGTCACTCACCTTCCAAGTGTTCCCCTTAGGTCTCCTTTAGCTCTTCTTTGGTGGAAGCTAAACCACATTGTTCCAATTTTTTAATTTATGCACTGAAATGTACATCAGCATTACAAATAGCCCTCTGTGTTTTATATATCTCAAATGTGTCAATATGAAATGTATAAATTTATTGATTGACTGATTATTTGCAACAGTATCACATATTTGCCTTGTGGTCTGTAACACTGAAGTTCCTTATTAGCAGCATGGTCAGTTATTCCCAGCTTTTATCCAAGCACTTGGTTTCACTTTCCTAAATGCAGTACTCTTTGCTTCATTCTAAAGTGTCTCTAAAGTGTCTTGCAGATTTCAGATATTTATCCACTGTACAAAGACCACTTTGCATTCCAGTCCTGTCATCCCCCCAGTCTGATGACTTCCACAAATACTGTTCTTCATTCTATGAGAATAATGCATAGGGCCAAAATTTAGGATATTATTTGCCAGCATCACCCTGAAAAGGTCACCCCTAGTCTGCCCCACTTTTACAATGTCTTCTGAGGGTTGAGTTTTGTTGTGGTTTTTTTTCTCTCATTATCACCCATTCACACTGGGGTCATGTATTCATCATATGTTCATAGTAGTGGCATACAGGACTGCATCAGAAATCCTACTGCCAGTAGGATTCATATGTCACAGTTTTTTCCTAAGCTGTTTGAACAGACATTCTGCTAAAGTAAAATAAAACAAACTAAAAAATGAAAAGTAAATGTTTCACAAAATTTGCTTTGGACCACTCCATTGGAATGTTTCTCATTGCTTTACAAAATTTAGATTTTGAAACAAGTATTTAGCCATTTGTTTCAGAATTCTTCTTTAAAAAAAAAGGTATTCTGATTATTTTGTTGTTCTCTTAGGTTTAAAGTGTCTTTCATTTTCCTCATTCAGTCTCTCAGGATCTCTCCATCCTTCATGACTTTTTGATGCTGGCTGCTTTAAGACTGTTCTTTAAATATCAAAGGATTTCATCATACATCACTCATGTACATATATCTAATTCATCTCAGTGTTCTGCACCTTTTACCTGAAGATGGAACAAAAGGCAATATCAACCCAGTCTTCTTCACAGCAGCTGTTGGTTGCTTCCTTTCCCATTAGGCATGGGGTTTGTATTCTCCTTTGCCTTCCTGTGCTTCTCACATGCTTTGCTTATTTAATTCTTTTTTTTTTTCTGTCTTTTGCTAGCTTTCTCTTGCACAGTACTCTTTTGTTTTTTTATTTTTAATTGTATATTTTCATGCTTGGGCTGTTCCTTTATAGCCAAATGCAGCTATATATCTTGTTTCTGCTTTTTTTTGTAGAGACTTTTTGATATTCAGGTCTGTAATGATCCTCTGATACAGCTGTAATATTCTCTTATAGTGCTTCTTATCTTTCATCTGTATTGGGGTACTTCATTGCTGTGTCTTTAATAAAGTGTCTTTCAGTACTGCCAGCTCTCAACAATACACTTTTATCCTTTGGATTATGTTCCCAACAAAAATCTTCCCAACAGTTTTTGAACTTATTTTTGTTTTAGTCCATTGATCCTTACTTTCTTTATTTCATGCCACCTTTTACTTAGCAGTTGCCTTTTGTAATACTTTTCAAATATTCACACTTTTCAGCTAGTGCTCCCCAGTATGAGTGGGGGGAGAAATAAATTTCTATTTCTCCTAGAACCATATTTCCCCACTATGTTTTGTTTCCATTTAACTTTGAGCTTCAGTGGATCCCAAAAGCCATTTTGGCCTTATGGTTAAGCTAATTTGGCACACATGTTCTTTTTGGCAATTGTGTATATGTTCTGTCTTGCAGCAGGGAGTTGTGCTCAGAAAAGCTTCTACCCTACACTTAGTGCAGTGCAGAAGCACCAGGGTTGCTGCTGCCCCACTGTGTGAAGCACTGCTGTGCACTCCACTGTCAGGTGATTTGGGAACTAGGGCATCCTCAAGTGCAGAATCTGTTTGATGGACTGAAGATGGCTTTTGCAGAGGTGGGTGACACTAAGTGTTCCTTTGTTCGGCCGGGAAGAAAACTGACTACTTGGGGATACAGGTATGTGTATATAACCATGCATCCCAGCAAAGTTATGGATTGTTTTGCCTTACAGGACCATCCTAGAAAATATGATGTGCTAACTTCTGGTTACATGTTCTTATCAATGCATGGTTTTGTATGTTTTGTTCTGTTCCCAAAAATGGATGAATCAATTCTCTGCTTCCAGCTAAAAATCTGTAAGAGGCTGCCACTGGGAAATACTCCCTTTTTTTCTTCCCTCCTTCATAACTTCTTACACCTCTGATTCCTGTCTCCCATGCGACCTTAGACCATTTCCACATATCTTTTGAAGCCCTTTCTCCCTGTTTTCCTTGCTTATCATTCCTGGTCATGCTCAGTACTAACCTGCCAGTCCTGCCAATTGGGCTGTCATGTTGCTGTAGTAGTGGCAGTTTCACCTACGTACTATGATTTCAAATTCTTCCTGTTTTATTAACCACATTCCTAACACCTGGGAATTGAGGGCTCAAAAGGCCACCTTATTGCTCTCTCTGGTTTTCCCTGTCCTCTCAGCATCAGCTGCCTGTTTTACAAAGATTATGGTTTTCTGTTTTATGCTAAGTCTTCCCATCACTACCCTCTTGCAGGATGCTGGTCCATGTTCAGTTAGGCCAGTGCTCAATACCACCCAAGTGTCCTTGCTTCCTACATCCTCAGGATACATGCTTTGGAAATCCACTCCACAAACTCAATGTTGTGCACCAATATGTAATAACAGATGAGATTAAAGCAGCCATGCAAATCCCACAGGGAAATGGTCTATCCCAAGCACCATCTATGCTTGTTTGCTATTTATACTGGTAATTAAAAACTAATGATAGTTGCATGTCTGCCAAGAAGCAAACTCCCTTGGTTGAACAGGTGAGAAGGATTTTGCAAGGCAAGATTAAATCATGCTCCCTTCTCTGCTGGGATCTGAGTGTCAACCTTTTGTTTGTGAACTGAGAAATTAATTGCTCCACAATGGAATCAGACTTTAAATTAGTGAAAGATTGTGTTGTCACTTCATTTTCAGTGGCTCAGCTGGCAGATCTATGTCCTTGATTGCCTAGACAACAAGTACCCTTCATTGTTCCATCCTTCCTCACCAATTACATTTTACATTCTCACAGAGCATCCTATTCCTATTAAAAACTTGAATGATTTATATCTGTCATCAGAAAACATTGCAGTCTTCAACTCCAAATAGGCCTCAGGTGCCCTCATGTGATGTCCAATATTTTCCTGGGGACTGTGATTTTCTGGGCCTTGGACAACTGTTCACTTAAAACTTTACTGAGACCACTGAGTTTATGTCAAAGTGAACCATCTCACTTTTGGTTACTCTTCCCTCACACACAATTTCTGTCAGCTTTTGAGAATAGAGATCATCTAAGCTGTCAATTGTATAGCATCTAAAGCTGTAAAGTAGTACAATAAAATGTCCAATATATCCATTTATATTTTTTTTAATTCTGTTTTTTGGTATCCTGTTTGTTGCTCTAATGCTACCCAAGATTGGGTAGCAATCTGAAAATCTTCTGAAAAAAAAATTCTGATTAACTTCTACATTTTTGAGTGGATTCAGAATAAATAATTAATTTAACCAAGTATTTTACTAATTTCTCTCTACACTCATTTTGACTTGCCAACAACCTTTATTTATCCTGGAGTTGCCTGAGTGTAACATTTTTTCTTTTCTTTCTTTTCATGTTGACATGGCCCTGTTGCCTACATGAATGGTTCCTCTCTCACCTCTTCTCCTCACTGCAACTCCCTTCAAAGCTGAACTGATGCAAGAGTGGCTGCAGAAAGGGGAGAAGAGGAAAGTGAAGCAGTTTCTATCCTACTTCCCCTCTTCAAAGCTATGAAGCTCAGTTGTATGACCTCCATGGATCTTCCCTCTCTAGAAAAATGGAAACATAGCAGAATGGAAATGGTCAAGCTTGCTCAGTGCAGCATCCTGAGCTCCTGGGAAGAGAGGTCCATCTCCAGTGACACAGAGCATATGGACTTTGCATGGGTAGAGGAGACATTCCCATGGGTAAAAAAATTACTTACAATTCTATTCAGAAGAGCCACTGTGAGAAAACAACAAGCTCTCAGAGACATCTCTGTGTTATGGTATTTCTTGAAACGTCAGTGCTGTAACACAGAGCATTGCCTGGCTCTCTTTAAAAATCTCCTTTATAACCTGGAAAATTTAGTTGCAACCTAACAATTATAAGAGAGCACACATTTATGCACATAAGAATTTGGAAGCCAAAAGAACTTTCAACAATTTTCTTTAATTTTAAAAGATTTAAACGTAGCCTTTATTCCTCATATGTTCCTTAGCTTGTCACAAGTTTCAGGAGCTCAGGAGCACAAATCCTGAAGGTGCTAGGCAGCTACAGCTGCAATTGGGTCTCTGAGAGAGTAAAACTCATTTCACTAGTCTGAAAAGCAAGGAGAAGAATCTTGCCAATCTGTCTAATGCTTTTAACCTTTAACAGGTAATTTTGTGGTTTATGGTATAATTACAGGAAAGTGTTAGTATTTATATAATTGAATAAGATTGATGATCTTCCTTTGGCATAGAAGCAGCATATAAGCCTGTTCCTCTATTCAGACATTTAATATACTAAAACTGTTGAGTAAAACCAGGCCTACTACTCCTTTTCAGTAGAGATCGCATCTCCCCATTAAAAATGAGATTTACCAGTATTTACAAATGCCTTTCAGTTCAGCAGTCAGCTTTATATACAGATTATTATTCTGACTTTTAGTCCAGAAACTAGGCCTGTTCTGCTTAACTTTGCATAAAGAATGCTTTCAAAAGACTTTCTGGATTATAGATTATATTACTTCAGACTGGCTTCTGTCCTGATGTCCTCATCAATTCACTCTCATGGTCCTATGACAGTGCTCATATTCTTCAGACAGACATCAGTGAACCCATGCTGAAAATTCCCTTTTTTAATGAGCCGATTTCTCTATCTCTTTATAAGAAGATGCCCAAATATCTCTTTGGGAGAAGACTCCTGGTAACAAATCTCTCAAATGAGATACCTTACCATTTAATTGTTTCTAAGTCATCCTAATGCCTCTGTTTTCATGGTAGACTGTGCAAAGAGAAACACAAGTGTTGCAGCCAAATCAGCTAAAGTGGACAATAGCTTAGCCCAGGTAGCTTAGACAGAAAGCATAAACCTGAGGCCATGGGAGGAGGCATGCTGAAAGGATGCTAATGGCATCCTTCAAAAATAGGCCATGGTTCTGGTTCTCCATTGGTTCAGGACCTTTGACACATGAGGTCGTGCCCCTGTCCTGGGTTTGGCACTGGACCTTTGCCCTCAAGTAACCCCATATACTGCTAAGTTAGCCACGCCCTGGTGTCTTTGGATGCTGTCCTTGGACCATGCAGGCTCTGTGTTTGTTATTTTACCACCAATAAAGTTCTATTTCTGGGCACTTCATTGTACCAATCCCTATATTTATTTGCTACACTTCATCCCTGCCGGACTGGAACCGAGATCACACCACCACACTGTGACACACAAGTATGGAACATAGTTGACTAAATCCTTGAGGAGAGGGGATTACTTCCTTCTGTCACGCTGTAACCCTCATGTCTATGGGTGACTTTCATGTGGGCACTTTGGGAAAGGCTTGGAGATTTGGAAGCAGGATGATACGCTTGGGAGTCCACCATGATAATATGGCAAATATCTAACTTTTGGTAATGCTCCTAGTAATGATCTAAGATGAACATGCTGTTATGCTGAGCATTAATTTATTTATCACTCAAGAAATCTTGCAGAGTCTTGCCAGGTCTGGCACTTGTCACATGGGGAAGTGTCAGTCTGCAGAGCTCCTTGCAGTGGGATGACACTTGATCTTGCAAGCTGACATTTCTCTCTTCTCCTATTAGCTTTTTTATATTGGCATGTCTTTAGGTTTGGGTTTTTTTCTTAAATCCCTAATGCTTTTACTCCTTTTCTTTAAATTCTTTACATTTTCTTATGTTGACTTTGTCTCATCTCTTCTTTTATTTTTTTCTACTTTTTCCCCTTGCATGGCTATTAAGAACATAGGTGGCAGGATAGCTTTGGCTCACAGTTAAAATTCCTTTGACTGAAATAGGTTCAGATCACAGCACCCTAGCATATATCTATGTATTGGCTCATATGGAAAGGCAAGTGACAGAAAAGTAGTCTTATGTCTTCTGCAGACAGAGACTGTAAAGAGAGGGCTTCAGAAAAAAAAAATAATTAAAAAAAAAAAGTAGCCTGAGGAAGATCCTCCTGAAATATAAGCTCAGTTTGTCAGATTTATTAACCTGACCAGAGAGATAGGACGTAGTCAGTACAAAAGTTCAAATCGAGAATGTAAAAAGGAGAAAACAGAACCTTGAAATTTTTGTATTGAAGCTGGTTTAAAATGCAAATCCTCTTGAATATTTGGTACTAAGACCAGGGTGCCCATTTTTCACTCCTATTGTGTATTGCAATCATAGTTGTAAACCGTAGTATAAGAAAATCTCTCTGTAGAGACCTCAGGAAACTTGACTATGAGGTTTTCTTGCCTGTTCTCTTCTCTGTTATTTTGGCCAGTCAAGACACTCCTGAAGTCTCCTGAGAGGCAGTGCAATGGTTCCAAACTGTCTACAGTGTTTTAGACTTCCTGTTTTCTGGCTCTGCATATATTATTGTTCACTTAAGTTAGAAGAACACTATCAGCAAAGCTGCATACATTAAATGGCTTTCTACATGCACAGTGTATTTAGAAAACAATGACTTTGGGCTGTATGTTACAAATAAAATTCAGTGACAGATGAACAGAATTGAGGCTCTTAAATCACCATTTTCTATTAAATAATCACATACTTCATTACTCTGTTTGGCTTTCTAAATTGTACATTTCATTTTGGATTTGATGAAACTGGTATGTTGTCTATTAGTGATGAATCCAAAAACAGTCAGCACATTTTAAGTGAATATGCTGATTAAATAGGAAAGAATTACTGGATCCTCCTACATAGACCAGAAAACATAAAGGTATTTTTGTAGTGGAGGCCCATTCAGCTTCCCACAAAACATCTATGTGAATGCCCTGCAAAGATTAATATTATGGTTCTTAGCTCAAAACGGGACATGTGGAGTAACTATAAAAATGTCAAGGTTTTAGAGTTAAAACTAATTGTCTTATTTTGGTCTGACTTTTCCACAATTTTCATTCTATATATATACCTTAAAAAAACCCAAAAGAACCCCATCACCACTGAAATACCTCTTCATTTTCTTGCTTCACTCATCTTTTTCTAGAGATGTGCCAGGAGATTGGCAGCTTTCCATGAAAAGCTATTCCCACTTCTGCTGTTGCAAAATTCCTAATTCCAATGCATAACAATGTTGTAAAAAGAAACTCTCCAAATATAAATTGAATGTACTATTCAAGTATTTCCAACAATTTATAGAATCTCAGTACTGTTCCCAGTAGTGTGACAACCAACAAATACATTCATACTTGTTCCTCCCAAGGAAAGAAAACCTGGGCTTGTTTTAAAAATTGATGGAAGATGGATGCTTCAGCTCCATCACAGATCAGCAGGATCAAAGTGCTCATTTCCCTTCAGCACCTCTGGCCTCCACAAAAACCCAGTGTGCACAGAAATCACCTCTCAGACACTGTTCAGGGATAACCCTGTTGAAGGAGGCAGTCCTATCTAAGATCTGTCTCCATATAAAATAATGAGAGCCTTGAAATCTGTCCCCCAGCTCTGCTAATCTTGCTAGGATCAATTTGTTGAGATGTAAATGGCTGCTGTTCATTGGATGTGTAATACTGAAGCCCCACAGTCCCTCTCATTAATAAGGACTCTCAAAGAAAACATGCTGTGCTTTTATTTGTACATCTTCATCTTCTTTCTCATTATAAGTAACAGTTTTACTGAGTGTTTCAATGCCTAATCATGTCGTTGTGGGTTTTTTTTCCCTCCCAATCCATAGTTGTGGTTTAATATACCATTACAATTTAAAGCCCCTGTAAAGAAAAAGTGGTTCCTATCTTCTGCAGAAATGACTTTCATTAAGCATGTTCTGACAGCGGATGGGAGTGTGGAGGTACTCAAAGAAAAGCTGTAAATTGTGGTGCTGTTAACTGCAAGCACACCAGAAGGCATAGAAGCCTCAACAGCTTCTGGAATAATGAGTCAAAATGATGGTTATTTGCATTAAAGCTGATTGCAAATAAAGGCAGCAGTGTTTTCAGACTGGCACTTGACTTCTGCTGAGTTTTGATAAGAGCATGCAGTCTCAGGGACAACAAGGAGAGCATGTCCAAAAGCCAGAAAGACCCATACACCATGACACCACACACCTGGCAGATTGCAGCCTGATTTCCTGGGGATATTGTGTAGTTTGTCACCTTCTGTTCCAAGCCAGTTGCTATGGTGTGGAGCTCTTGGCCAACTTATGCTCTTAGATAAAAAAGTCAGCAGATTTATGTTTACTCTCAGTTGTGATGTTCCATTATCAAGATCAGCAGCAATCTAGTGGCTGCAGTAGTATAGATTAGGAAGCTACCAGATGCTACAGTGAACAGCCATCATCCAGTCCCTATCCAGCAAAAGAAAGCTTGCACCCTTGCTCTTTTACTTTCCTCTTTTTCTTTCTGCAGAATTGTCCTAAATAGGAGAGAAATCGTCTCTGTAAAAGTTTCAACACTGCTCACTGTTATATAGACTACATGTCCCGAATTCTCTTAATTGTTTTCTCTTCTGTTTCTAGTTTTGTGAAAATTACAGTGAGAGGGTCATCATTTAGCTATCTTGATAATATATAATATGATACCCTTAGTCAAAAAATACTCAGGTACAGGAATATAAACCAAGGCAGAATCCAGCTTATTAGCTTTTTTTGTTGTTTTAAGTCTTTGAGGTTGAGTCTTTGAGACTCAAAGTTGCTTTGAGTCTTTGAGGATTCAGCTGTAATCAGTTAATTCTGAGGCCTTCTTACTTTATGTAAAACAATGACTTCCTAAGCAGCCCAAGCAACACCAAATTTGTAAGGTGACCAGGAAAATGCGAGACTCATTGGTGGGCTGGTCACTTGTGACAGGCAAAACCCCAGGATAGTTAAATATCAACCAGAAGATCAAAATAAAACCATGAAGGTAGAGATGGGTAGATCAACTCACATGGTGTCTACAAGGCTCCAAGACTAAACATCCTGAGCAGTACTGTGCAAGATTATTAACTCTTGAGAATTTATTTTCCCAAAATTTAGTGTAAAAGCAGTTTCCTACTTCTAAAAAGTGTTGGAGACTACAAAATTACCAGCTAGTACTTCAATTAATCTTTTCAAGTTGAAGGTGGCATAAGAATGTGAAGCACTCTTGCTATTTGAAATGTAATCATCAGCATCTTAAGGAATTCATTCCATGGCCTAAAGAGAGAGTGGAATCTCAATGAGGAACCCACCAAAGAGTCTTGGGTGCTAGTAGGTAGTGGCTGAGGAAGTGGCACAGGCTCCTGGTTATCTTTGGCTTCACACTACCGAGGATGTGAACCATTATGTTCCAAATATTAAGTTGCACCGTTTGAAGGAGGACACTGCAGTGACACATATAGTCTCAATGATTATTTACAAGTATCAAATAAGGCTTAGGCATGACAGAGATAAGTAATCATATCTTCTTTTTTTATAAATATATATGAATAACTGTATGTAAGACATAATTTAGTCAATGACCAGTTGTGACTAAATCCTCTGCTTTGTAGTTTACCAGTTGTACCACCTTCTACATAACAGCACAGGGGGAATTCAACATAGCTATGTCAACATGACTCTACCAAAAAAACACAGTAGTCATTAGAGTTATTTTCAGGAAAAGCTCCAGAGGTTAATAAGCATGCAATTGTTTTATACCCATGGGCCTATTAACCTACCATTTCTTGCAGGATTTATGCACAAAACTCGGTGGGAGTTCTCTGAGAAGATTTGCATGTCTAGTTCCCATTAGAGTTAATAGGAGGCGTGCATATCAATGCTTTTTACACAATAGGGAATAACCTTTCCTTGAAGACTGTAATGAAAATTTCTTGTTCACTCTTACTCTACCGTATTAAACCCAAAAGACAGTCCAGATATTTGTCCTATCCTTTGTCTTTCTGACTAAAATGTTTGACTCAGAAAACTCCCTTTCCATCTCCTATTTTCCTCTTTCTATTACCACTTATTCTTCCGTTCCATATTCTTCCCCTCCCACTTTTCTCTTTCATCACTACATGGACAACATAAGGATCTTTACCAATGCAAGAAATAGCATTGTCCTTTTCACCTCAAGAGTGCTATACCTTCTCAAGCCATAGGAAAAGCAAGGACATGTTCAGCTTGGTTCTTAATGCAACAAGTAATTGAGTGGTGCAATTTCTTCCCAAAGAAAGCTTCTATTACAAGATAGGTGGTACAGGGTTTCAAGAGGAGAGTGGACAAGAATTTGAGAGAGACTTTGAGTGTCATTAGCTAGACAAATCTTATGAGGATTAGGAAATCTCTGACCTGAGTATAGCTGGTGGGTTGAAGAATACTCAGGAGAAGTATTACACATCATTGACCTTTTTTTCCTTTGGCTGTTAAGGTAGGGTCACTGTTGGAGACAGGATACTGATCTGAAGCAATCTGCTTGTTTCATATGATGTTGGACATTCTGGTATTAATCCATTAATACCACTGTATGCTGGTCTTCCACATCAGAAGCTTAGCAGATCAAAATCTTCAGGGCTAATAAGGAAGGGGAGAATCTGCCTGCCTATTGCTCACCCAGGTGAGGCACATCCCACAGATGGGCTCGGTACAGCAGACCATACACAGCTCTCAGTGACTTTCCCTGCTTATTCTGAAGCTTAAAGGAAAAAATAGCACCAGACTTACCCTAGGAAAGGAGGGGAGAGATAAACACATTCTCTGACAGACTTTCTAGGTGAGGAGGGGCAAAAAAAGTACGAGCTGACACAGTAAAAACAACTGTGAAATTAATCTGTGAGTTAATGGGAGTATGTGCTTTTGTTATTTGTCAGAGACTCAGCCCTGCAAACTGCTTCTGAGGAACAAATGCTCAAGGAAATTCAAAGATTAGGAGATTGGTGGAGAGTAGTGGTCTTTCTCAGACGGAGAGCTTTGCTCAGATCTCAAATAACACATTTTGTCCAGTATGTTGTTGGCAATTCCCTAAGCAGCAGGTACAGCTGGAATATACCAGTTACATGGACTTCATTAAGTAAAGATAACTTTTTTTCAAGTTTTTGATGAAGTAATTAGTGCTAGGATTTTCATGATCTCTCTTTTACAAAGGCAGGAGAAGACTTTCCCTGTTTCAATCGTGGAGGTGAGATTTTTCCTGACTAGGTTGTTTCTGGGAATGGAGCTTCTGTTTTCCCTCCTATCATGGAACTGTGGTGTGAGGTTTCTTTGTGAAGCTGAACAGATGTTGTGTAGCATCCTAAATATACCATATGTTGCAAAGCAGGGGATGTTTATTCTTAAATGTGTAATTTGCAGTGCAATTTTGAAACCTCTTGTGACAAATGATTCAGCTCCTCAGAGCTCTTTATTGGCGTATATCATCTAGCAGGTAGTACTCTAGCTTGTATTTGGACTTTTTCTATGCAGTTTGTTGTTCTCACTTAACTTATTTGATTTAGTTAGCTTCATCACTTCACAGCACAGTGCATGAATCCTTGAGAAAGGGCTAAAGGTTACATAATTTAGAAATACAGTGTAACATAGGATTTGAGGGTGTTTCTCCATACTTGTTTTGTGATAGTGGTCAATGAAAATACCTCATGGTGACTGTAGATTTTAGAGTGCATACCTACATCTCCCTCTTTGTTCCTCAGAACTGTCTCCCTTCTTTATCTTCAGAATAATATAAAAGAAACAGATGCTTTGATTTTATTGTTCCTTATAGTGTTGCAGAGAGTGTCTCTCTTAAAGCAATCCTTAAGGTTGTTCCAGCAATTGCAGCTTCCAAAGGATTGCTACCTAAGAAAGGTAAAAGCTTTAAATAAAGACAAAACAAACAAACAAAACCGCACACAACCTCCCCACCACCCCCAACCAGCCAAAAAAAAAAAAAATCCACCTCCATCCAAACAACAAAAAAAACCCCAACAAAACAACACATGACCCAACTTCTTTTTGTCTTTGGAACCGAAAATGGATGTATTGGATGTAATTGACTACATTGCACCTGTAGTCAATTATCCATTCAAAACAATTGCTATTTCACAGTGATTAGCTGATTTGCCAATAAGAGAGGCAGCTGGTTTTCCCACGGCCGAGTAGTAAAGCACAATGAAATCTTCTGAGCCTGGATTCTTCTCTTTTTGGAACCACACAGAGAAATAATCTTTCTCCTTCAAAAGAATACTTCATTTTAAAATAAAAAATAGCTTTATTTCAAGTTTCAGATGGAAAGACATTAGTATTCTATCTGAAGTTTTTTTACATGGGCTGATGTTCTCAATGAAGACTAATTTCTTTACTCTTTCTAATGGACAACATTATAATATTTGGGGTACTGCATCCCTTGGTTTCTGGCTTCTGTAACTTTGTCAGTGCTTATCTGTCCTTGCTGTGCTTTTTAAACTTTGGGATTTTTTTTCTCCCAGCTACCAAGGCTGACTCTTTAGTTGCTGAAATATGAGGAACTGTTGGACATCTCTTGTGTCTAGTGTCATAGAATTGTTTGAGTTGGAAGGAACCTTTTAAAGGTCATCTAGTTAGTTCAAAATCCCTGCAAAGAGCAGGAACATCTTCCACTAGACTAAGTTATTCAGAACCCCTTTCAACCTGACCTTGAATGTTACCAAGAAAGGGGCATCTACCACCTCTCTGGACAATCTGTTTCAGTGTTTTACCACCCTCATTTAAAGAAGAAAAAAAAACAAACAAACAAACAAACTTCTGTTTTTGTATTCAGTCTAGATTAAACCTCCTTTATCCTAAAACCATCACCCCTTGTTTCATCACAATAAGCCCTGCTCAAAAGTTTGTCCCCATGGTTCCTACAGGCTATACTGAATGGAAATACTGAATGGCTGTGGTAAGGTCTCCCAGTAACTTTCTCTTCTTCAGGCTGAACAATCCTAATTCTTTCAGTCTTTCCTCATAGTAGATATGACCCATTCCTCTAATAATCTTCATGGCTCTCTTCTGGATTAATTCCAACAGGTCCATGTTGTTCCTGTACTGGGACCCCAATCCTGGGACCCCAGTGCTGGATGCAGATTCACCAGGTGGGATTTCACAAGAGCAGAGGGGCAGAATCACCTCCCTCAATCTGCTAGCCACGCTGCTTTGGATGCAGCCCAGAGCACAGCTGGCTTTATGGGCAAGGATTTTAGGCATCATAAGACATTTTTCTTGTCTTTTTCTTGAAAAACCTGTAAGTTGAAGAAAATAATCCACTCTTAGTCATACTGATATGTAACAGAGTGAACTCCACTAAGTCAATAATATTACACAGAATTAAAACAGATGAAAATAATTTAGAAAGGAGAACATAAAAAGGACAAGCTGTAGCATTTGGATATTTACTTTTATTTTTAAGAGGTGCAGAGTAATTCACTACAGATAAGCCTTTGATGGAGTTACAGCTCATAAAAGTGGTTCTCCTTCATCTAATCCTTCTGGATTCATTCTCTGCATGGGTTCCACTCTTATTAAAGCTGAGCAATGAGGTTGTAAAGGACAGTTAAGGGAGGGAAAGCAACTTCTTCCTCTGTTTGCTTTAACATGATGGTGCAGCTGTAAGGGTGAATTGTACTTTTAGATAGAGATTTCCAGGAGTAGTTACTATTTTCCAAGCTTTAAAGCTTTAATTTCTGCTGGTTTTTAAGTGTTTGGTGATCATCAAATCAAATGAGTCTGTTATACTGTAAGATGTCAACTCCATGGGAACAGCCTCATGTGCTCTTGGGGCAGCATTCTTAGGATGTTTGGCTCAGAAGAAAAATAGCTGTTGTCTGATACTTAGGCCTCAATTCAGTTACCTGAGCAGAGGCATCGTGTTCTCAGGTACTGTAAGGTATCAAAAAGGTGCCTGGATAGGACTAGCATGTTTGATTAAAAGAAAAAAAAGCAAACAAAAACCCTAAAATCAACCCATTGTTTACCCATATCCCTCTGTAGCAGTAGCTAGAGATCACTGGGGCTACCCTGGGCATGAGCAGAGTGCTGAATCAAGCCATGATATTCTGACCTCTCTCAAATGGCTAAAGAGTGAAATTGCAGTCAGCTGACAAAAGATTGCAGCTGGCCAAGCAGGCAAAAACAAGAGCTAATTTACCTCGTGGTATTTTTCAGAACTGGTAATCAGTATTGTATGTAGTTTTCTATTTGATTTAATTCTTCATTGAGGTTCTCTCTCATATTGCTTCTGAAACTAGAATAGAATAGAACAGCTACTAGCAGTAGATTAACTTCAAAGTCTTCTAAAACTGAGATTTGGATTTTTGGATGCTAAAGGGAGCTTTCAAAATTAGTCTGGTAGTCTTGCAAGGAAAAAATAAGAAAAGGTTCTTCAGGAGGAACTGATTTCCTTCCAGAAGGAAATGTTCTAGGAGACCTAGAAGGAAATATTTCAAGGTCTTTTCTGTGGGATAATTTGGGGTTTTCCTTTGGAGAAATTAGAAGTATAGTGACATTAAAGCATAATAATATAAAAAGTAACTAAGCCCTGTTTTAACAAAACACCATAGATTAAATAAAATCATTCCTTAATTATCAATTAAATAATTCCTTAATTATCAATTATTTATAATTTCTCTCTATATTAAATAAATTATTTCTTTTTTAAAATATCAGATTTGTGGTTCAAATTTGGCTTCTCTATTTAGTGCAATATGGCTATTCTTAGAACAATGTCTCTCTCTATGTAAATCATACAGTAAATCAGCTTTTCAGATAGGCATTCTTGTCTTAATAAGAAAGAGGTAATCCACATCTGAATCTCAGCATGGGAGGGTCAGTGGGAGGAAAATGCTCCCTGCCATAGCAAGTACAGGATCCTCAGTACTCGAACAGTTCAAACACCAGGAAGTTGCATGATCTAAACAGCAGAAATCTTTCATCAGTGCTGAGTCCTCACCACAATAACTTAAAAGGATGTCTTGCTTTTCCTTTTTTCCTCTTCAACCTCCTACTTGTTTCTCTGATCTACATCTGAAAGAAGAGCTTGTTCAAAATCACTAAGATAAGACAAGACAGCAGCAGATCTATATCTGAAGCATTATATTCAGTGGATGCACTTTCAGTCTCCTTATAAAGCCAACAAAGGAAAAATTGCACAAAATGTTTTGCAGTGATCATAAGACAAAAATTTTCCACTTTCATGTACTTTAGCAAAACTGACAAGAACAAGCAAAACCCCACATGATATAATAGATGCCATATAATAGATTTCTTCTTTGAGATGTCCTTTCCACATAACTACATAAAATTCAAACTATTCAGCTTTTGTTCCTGGGTTCAGTGTTAGTATTGTCAATCTCAAGGATTTGTGAACACAAACCAAGCTCAAAAATGGTGCTAAGTTAAGATATGCACACATGTATGCACCTTTCCATAAGCTGACCACCGTTTAGGAGGAGTAAGTAGTGGGGACATAGCAGGGATTGACTTGGCCTTCTCATTTTAGAGCTTTTAAATTCTACTGATTTCATAGGTTTAAGCTTTTCTCATCAACTATGGATGGTAAAAATTTTGCTTTAAAATTAAATCAAATCGATATTCTTAGGTGATTTTAACCCTAAGACTCAACCCCAATCTGGTAAAAATGTCAAGACCTGTCATAAAATCATGAAGGCTTGTACCCTTCTGAACAAAGCCCATGTCTTAATCTTATATAATTGCTGATAATAATTCAGCAAAGCTGCATAGCTAGAAAAGTAAGAGATAATACAAATAAAGTGAATCATCTAGCAAGAATAGTTTGCTACTTGGATGATGTTTGCAAATACATATATGTACGTACTCTCTATCTATATATAGATGAACATGATGTGAAATTGAGACATATATGAAAGAGCAGCAAGGTGTTTTATATTGAAGAAGAATTTCCCTGCTGAGAAGAGGAAGTAAGTGTATATTTCCTGGATGTGAGAATTTAATGTCTGGATGTCATAAGCAAGAGCTTCTCCATCTCTTGATCAAGGGGAGGTAAAAGTGTCAGAAGATATTGTCTAAGGAGGGTGAAAGGCATCCTGTGTACATGGCTCTTTGAAGTATAGGCAACCTTATTGCACAGTACACCCCAGTTCTTGACTTGTGATTGCAGAGTTTCTTGGATTCTACTAGAATGAAAGAAAACTCCTGCTTTGGAAAAAATCCAAATATATTTGTTCTTCCTTGTATCAAAATTCCTCCATCAATATCCATGCAGTTGATAACAGGGAAACATCTGTACCATTTTTGTTTGTATTCCCTTTCCCATACCTTTCAGGAATATAAAAGGAGAGTTTTGTCTGCATGAGTATCTTGGGAAGCTATTCTATGGATGACTTTCCTCAATGGTAATCTATACTTTTGTCCCTGATACTCAGAGAAATTACAGAACAAAATAATAGCTCCAATCAGCCTCTGGTCCTAGTAGATTACATTTTCTTACTACAATAAGTGAACTTTGGCCTCTTATCCATCTAAAATGCAACTGCTGAGTTCTTCTCTTTTGCCTCTTGCTCTGATTCTCTGAGTATTTTCTTTTTCACTTCTTTTTTCCTTCGCCCTCCCATTTCACTTGATGCTCTACCTTATCCTACTCCTCACTGTACAATCTGCCTCACCTTGAAGGTCGTTCACACCATTCTCTCCCTCCCTCCTTGTCTAGTCAAGTCTCTTATCTTGGAACATTAATTTAGCTTGACTACAGTGAGTGGAAGTAATAAAATATAATTGGCTATTTGCAATACTCCTAGTCAAGGTTGTATTCATGTTTCTTTCTCTTTAGAGCCATAAGGTAATAAAAACAAGTTGCTTTCTGTGAAATGTATTGATATCCATGGCTAGATAAATTTTATACAAAAATGGAAGTGAAGAAATGTTAAATTTTAACTATTCTAGAGATAATAGGATGCTCACTTACTAAAGACAAGTTCCAATTTAACTGCTTCCCTTGCAGCAGAGTTGCCAAAGGCCAGCATTTGTGAGTAACATGGACATTTAACAACACAAATCATAACACTTCTGTTTAGATTGGTGGAGTCTTCACTACTGTGAAACATCTACATTTTAATTTCCTGCATTTGTAACCTTTTAAATTGTGATCACAACATAGCAATAGAAATGAAATTCTGTTTAGATCTTGTCATTCTAGACAAAGGCTTCACTGTCCTTCTAGGGCTGCATGATCAAAGTTGTCTCCAGCTTGAACACAACAGTTCCTGACCTTCTGCTGAACTATTCCAGCTGGAGAAGAAACTGGGGGATCAGCTAGTTGTCTTCATAACTGATTTTCTGTTCTTAGGGGTAGACAGTCTTTTTTTCTGTTTCGTTTTTAAGTCCACAAATGCATGTCTTTAAAATGGGATTAATCCAAAAATCCCAAAGATATTTTTCCAGACCACAGAGTCAACTTTCTTAGTCAGCAACCTGGCTTACATTTTCTGCTTTAGACTGGTATAATTAGTCTGGGTAGGCTTTCATCTTACTCTCCTCTTTTTCATTGTTGCTCAAAATTTAGCTCTTCTCACTCTGTCCTTCACATGAAATACTACTCTGAAATGCCCTTCTTAATGTCAGCCTTCCTTTTTCCCAGCAGACTTGCATTCACCTTTGAAAAGAAAAATTTGGCTAACTTCTTTCTTATCCTAAACAAATATGCCTGTTTCAATGAAGTTTAAGCCAGTCCATAACAGAAACATAATGCCAATGCTTCACCATTCTTACACGGCTACAGTAGTTTGCAATCCTAAAAATCTAGGTGTAAAATAATTGACATTTTCTATTGATCATAAACTCAATGTTACAACTACAGACTCATATAACTTTATCCTTTCCTTGTCCTGTACTACCCTTCAGTAGCTAGGAGATTTCCCAGTTCACAGCAGTCATATAGAAGGGATTACATTGCAATTTCAGTTGTATCTAAGTGATCTTTTACTGAAAAAAACAAAAATAACTATTTAAGCAATTGGGAACTATTTTACTCTCCTGTAAATCAAAATAGGTGATGAGATTTTAGTGTATTTCATTGAAAAAACTCACCATTCTAGGGCTGGGAACAAGTGTGGGGAATTTATCTAGAAATGTATTGTTTTTCAGAAAGGTAAAAGAAAATGAAATATAGAAAGAAGCCTTGAAATAAGCTTATCTCAGAACACAGCAAATTAGTGTCTTCCTGAGCCCTCTCTGAGCTGTAGCTTTCTTTATGAGGAATGGAACAAGTGGTAACCTTTGGCCTTATGTTGTGCACAGTCCTCAACTTCTCAGAAGCATAATGTACATTCTTAATGTACATTTTTGTTTAATGTCAGCATCAAGCCTTCCCTTCACTTAATTGGCAGCAACCAAAGGCTCTTTGATGAGGTCATTTAATGAGTTTTGTTATGCTGGGCAAATCTTTCCTACTCTCACATGTAAGTTTCTTGTTGAGTTCATTAGTATGTGCTATTGAATAAATTAGGAAGTAATATCATTTGGTCCCATGATTGGAGCAAAGCTGGTTGAGAAAACTTTATAGCACTGTAGGAAAATTTAGATTCTGAAATTAGGCTAAATGAATGAATGGTCTTCAGCATAACATAGTTGGTTTTAAAGACTAATTTTACCCTGCAACCTAACCATAAGGTAATGGATCATGCTTATCCACTTAAGGATTAACTAATTCTGGTCTGACATCTTGAGAAGTGCTGCCTGAGAGTTACCAAATCCATTTTGTCCTTTGATCAAATCCTGCAGAAAAGGAGGGACACATAGAGCCATATCTAAATAGTCCCAGACACAGCAGATGGCTCTTGAGCTGTCTTTTCTGCTGTAGATCCATATGTAGAATCATAGAACTGTTTAGATTGGAAAAGACCCTTAAGATCATCAAGTCCAGCTGCTAACCCAGCACTGCCAGGTCCACCACTAAACCATGTCCCTGAGCACCACATCTACTCCTCCAGGGACGGTGCCTCAACCACTTCCCTGAGCAGCCTGTTCCAATGCTTGACAACCCCATCAGTGAAGAAATTTTTCTTAATATCCAATCTAAACCTCTCCGGACATAACTTGAAACAGGAGCATTTCCTAAGGCTGCCACTGAAATCCTATTTGCACAATATAACATTTTCTTTTTGGTTTACGTGTATAGGATATAAAACCCAAGGCAATGAAAATAACATTTACAGGGTTGGTTGTTTTTTATAAACCCCAGGGAAAAGAATATGAGATTTAAGTTTTCCTTCCTTTTTCTTTAAGCCATATGGTTAGTCATAAGAAAAATATGATGGCAACTTGTTATCTTTTGTAACTCTTGCTGTAACACCTACAGAGAACAATGTAAAGCAAGGATGCAGTGACATGCCTTAAATTAGATCTCACTTTAGCAAGCTTCAAGAGGATATTTCATAGCAGCACAATTTCAAAAAGCAATACATTCCTTGGACTTTTTTTATAATAAATCACGATTTCCAGGGCTGGCAATTCCCAGTATCCCCTTTGCTATTATTTTAGCAGCAGTACAGCCTTGGAAAAAAATATATGCTCCCTGAAAAGGCCAAGATCCCTCTTGCAGTCCAGTCACAGGCTGCATTTGAATGCAGAGGCCTGCAGGAACCCCTGCATCACAAGGAGGTGTTCTGTGGACTGGCATCGAAGTGGGTTTATCCAGCAAATACAGAACGGACCAGTACAAAGTTTTCTCCAATACAGTTTTGGTACCGACGAACAATCTAAGATGCTGCCTTAATGCAAACAATATTTGCAAACTGTTAGTGCCACGAAGAGGAAAACAAAAAAGAGGTCAAGATTCAAGGCACTTTATTTTTTTAGATATGGATTTTCCAACCTTTGTTTAGCAAAGGTGAAAAGGGTAATGCAGCAGCACAAGCACTGTATTTGCAAATGTCATCCTTTTTGTTGAGTTGCAGATGAACATTCAGGCCCCAAAAGAGATAAGGGTAACTTCTTGTTACTTTTTATTGGTGGATGCAAATGGCTTAGATTCAGCAAGTTATCTGACCACACAATTGGCCATTGAATTAAATGGAACTTACCCACTTAAAGCTAAATGTGCCCTGCAGGAGGAACACTATAACAATGAGATATTAAAAATAAATTAGGGTACGGCAGTACAAAAGTTGAGACCATCCACCATCTGAAGCACAGAAAGAATTGAGAAGCAAAGGAACAAATCCAGCATACGATGTTTAATACCTTTAGGCATGATGAGATAATAAGTAGGTTATTGTTTTCTGAGCCATTAAAGGAATGCATTGGTTTTAAGGATGTTCTTATTTCTAGTGAGATTTTAGTTCTCACAGGAAATACAGACAGGCTCCTCCTATGGCTTGCAATGTGTTCGCTAAGAAACAGCCATCTGCTGCTCCTGCTTTCTCCTAAGGGGAATAAATTCCTTACATCTGGCCTGTATAATAGGACTTAGTGCCAGATCCTAGACCCAATGAAGTTAAATGATGTCTTTCCCTTAGTCAGGAAAAAATCAGGATTGTATCGCTTTTATAGCTAACATCTCCTGCTGCTTTTGCTGTTTTTTGTTTTGAGTCTTATCCTATTCCAGATAACGGGCAGATGTTGCTGCCCATATATCCTTATTTCTAGATTTATGCATAGGAATTGTCTTGCCTTGCTCAGCATAGATGCTCAGTACTACCTATTTTCCAAAGAGCTTTTAAAAACTTTTAATTGTCTGAGTCTTAGAGAAAAAACTGCTTAGAAAATCCAAAAATTTGACGACTAGGAGATTTCTTGTTTTCCCGTTCCTTTCTTATTTCCTATTCTGATAATTATTTCTAATTTCTTTAAGCTTTATTACTAATTTTTTTGTTTACCATCTCATTCTCTGTGTTTTATCTACTGTTCAGCTCTGGTATCACAGAAACTTCCCACCGTCATTTATTCAACAAAGATCTTACATTTTCTCTACTGAAGACTTAGATTTTGGAGATAATTTCTGCATGTAGGTCAGAATATTCCATTGGGAGAGAGGCCCCCAGAATTTTTCTTTCTCCTATAACAGCTTCTTTGGGCAAGAGCAGATCTACATTTTAGGACAGCAGTTGAACCTGAGGAGTTGTTTCATTTCTCCTTATGAGTATTACAGCAGTAGCTGAAAGAGAATTTTGCCCATCTTAATACAGAAAATATTAATGATTATCTAAGAAGATTTTATACCCAGCCAGTACTGTTGAGTTAATTGCAGAAGTAGGTGGGGAAATAAGATCAACCAAAAAATTACTGAAATATAACATAGTGCAGTATAATATATATAACATATATAATATATGTTGCCATGCAGAACACTCTGAATTTCTGTTATGATCCTAATTGTACGTATTCAAGAATTAGTGGGTTTGGTGAAAACTTTGCTGATTCAAGATATGTTTTCTATGAAAAGAGGGATAGTAGTAAAGTATGGAATAGCTTGTGCATGGTAAAGGAAGGAGGAGTCTCCCTAAAATCTGAAAAAGCTGAGAGAAGCTGTGGCAACATTTTGTAATTTTGTAGGTGTGTGGGAAAGGAGCAGAAGAGAATGACAGCTTGCTCAAGGGAGAGCAAACAGAGTCAGCCTGAGGCAGGCTAAAGCAAAGACAGAAAGACCTTCTCACAATGTGTTCAGCCATCCTTAGTCTGACCAGTTTCCTGTGGGTTCATGTTCTTGAATAAAGCTGATGCTAAAAGTGCTAGTACATGCCTGAGTTTTTGGCTTCCCTGATGCAGTCAGTGCCTTGAATTGGACCTTGGGAAGGAGCCATCTCAGGTTCAACTTTAAGCCAGGTGATTTAGTAAAGCAGGCAGAAGACAGTAATTCAAAGCATTGTTGGGGATTTCAGAGCAGTTATAAACAATCAGTGAATCAAGAATGTGTAGTAAAGAAACTAATCCAAAGCATTTGAAATTATAAAAATATTTTTTTAATATATTAAGCCTGTAAAATCAAGATCAGGCTTCATAATGTAATGCAATACAGTGTTTCCTAAGCAGTAAAGATCCTGAATCTGGTTTTAGGATTGGAAATGAATGCTACCAATGTATTGTATTGTTAGTACTTATCACTATTTCAGCTTTTTAAGACTGTCAGATAACTTAGTATATAATCAGTTCTCATTATCTAATGAAATCACCTGTAAATTGTTTATTGAATTCATCAAATTCATCCTTAAATGTTTTGGTGATTCTTTTCAAAGAGACAATGGTAATTTGCTGTCTGTCCAGATCTAATTTAATCTCTGTCCCTTGGGACATTCTGTTCCTTCAAGACCATCTTCACTGCAATTATTAGCATTTAAATGATAGTTTGTTATTACTGTAAACAGTAATAAGCATCATCCAAAGAACATGCATTACTACCTTACTCCCTCAATGCATGAATGTAACAACAAAAGCTCCAAATCACCTTTACTTGTGCATTTGCTGTCATAGTTTTTAGTTTTTAAATAGCAACATATTACATTTATGATACATGTTCGAGAAATACACAGTTTTAGATTTGGGTTTCAAGAGTAGTGTGTGGATATTGACATTAAATATCTATATGCATGTGTGTTGCTGCCTCCTGCATGGAGAGTTCTGTTTCTGATTTTACTTGGTCTAACCAGTGCTGCTAGAACTGATTGTGTGTCTATTTTTCTAGGAGATTGGTGTCAACTCTGATGCTCTGGTTTAGAACATCTACATAATGCCATGGAATATGAAAGCAGACTTCAGGGATGGTGGTATCTGATTTGAAAGAGTTTTTCAGTGCACAATGCTAGCAAATGCCCAGGATGGGCTCCAAAATAGCTCCTCTCCTCCGTTCAACTCCTCTTCACACTTTCTATAATGTGTTCTTGAATTGAAACCAGTCCCTCCAGGCTCTGCAGCAAAGCACTGCCCTCTCCTTATCCAAATCTCATCTCAAAGGGCTTTGATTTTGAAGAACTCTTAACAATCCCTAGGTGGGGAAAGTATGTGGTGAGTAGGACATTCTATATTTTGTGGAGAGTGCCAGCTTGTGGAAGAACTACCCAGTGTCAGGGGCACAGGATGTCTTGCAGTAACCCTTACACCTTCATCTGGACTGTCATTTTCACTTGGACCTTTGTGAGTAAGAGGGATATCTTTTCTTCTGAAAGCACCAAGGCAATTACTGGTTCCAGAAAATTGGGCTTTTAAACTTCTCCCATTCAGTGAGAACGTGGAGCTTGCTGTGGCAGTCAGCACTGCAGGGTACAGCCAGCATCAAATGCCTCCAGCTCTGTAACCTCCTAGTGATCTCTAGTGCCCCTTTAGTGATCCAGGTTTATCCCACCCTGCCACCCTCCTCCTCACCATATGAGCTAAGTGACAGATTTCTGCCTTACATCCTGTCACCCTGGAGGGTCCTTCTGAAAGCACAGCACGAGTGTTTCACTCACTGCAAACACTGCTTAAATGCTGCTCTGAATTTTCTGCAGTTTTCTGATGCCCTTTACAGCTGGATGTTTTCATAGTTCATAGTTCTTTCTCTCACGTGGGTGTTATAATTAGAAGGTGTTTAAGTTAAGATGAGGCTGTTTACATATTTTCTCTTGGAGTGAAAAACAACTGATGGGCAGTTGTCTTGACCAACGGGATGGGAGAGGTGTCAGCCTTCTACTTCAATCCCTGATCTGTGTGGAAATGCCATAAATATGGAGTCAGATGTTGTAATAAATAGTGTTTATGCCTTTTTCACCAAAGTGTCCGTGTGTGTCTTTTTGTGTCCAACAGCAACACTTAGATGCTTCACATTTCATGGTGTGAAATTCTTCCCTCAGGTATGAGGCTCTGCAGGATCTAGTAATCAAAGAAAGTGAGTGGGCAGGCTGCCTTCACTCCTTGTTAACCTGCTCAGGCCTCCCTGGAACATTCCCTTCTCCTTCTGCACTACTCATCCATCTTGCTTCATATGTCTGAAACTACTCATAGCTAAGGTGGGAGACTCATAAGACACGTTACTAACTGCACAAAGTAAATGCAGAAAAGCATTAGCAGTTCTTTGACCCTTCTGTTGAGTGTTGCTACAAACTAGAACACCTTGTATGGCCACACTTCTCTGTCTTGACAGTGTTTCAAAACACTCACTTCTCCTTCCACATCAGACACTCCTATTCCAAGCACCTGCTTTTTAAAATAAGTGAAAAAAGGTCTAAACTTTCACTCCCACTGTTCATTGGGATTTTTTTTTTCTGATATATTTATCTTAGCTATTTCATGCCCTTCCAGAAAAACATTTGTGTCTTCCATCCTGCAAAGGTCATATATGAAAGCATTTTCCTATAGAAAACACATTGGTGACTGTTTTTTCGTGGAGTTGAGTCAACTAATATGAGAGAACAAGACAAAGTTTTAAAAAACCCTTTTAAAATTTAAATTACAAAAACAGTACTTGAAAATAAACCAGGACTACAAAGGGATATGAGATATGAAAGTATGAGGAAGGCAGAGATTTTGGATTATACAAGAAAACCATCTTTCTTAAGCTAAAATGGCATTGCCTCCTGTTTTCAGTAACATGCAAGAGATATTTGAAGCCATAGAATCACAGAATAGGCTGACTTGGAAGAGATCCATGAGGATCATCAAGCCCACAAGTGCTTTTTCTGTACAGGGCAACCAAAAAGTTAAACCTTATGCCTGTGAACATTGTTCAAACGCTTTTTGAACTCTGAATGGCTTGGAGCCTTCACCACTTCCCTGGGGAAATTGTTCCAGTGCTTGACCACCCTTCTCAGTGAAGAACTTTTTCCTAACATCCCATCTGATCTTCCCCTGGAGCAACTCTAACCTGTGTCCTCATGTCCTATCACTGGACACCAGAGAAGAGAGGGACCCTTCCCTCTCTGCTTGCCCACATGAGGACATTGTGGGTGGCAAGAAGGTCACCCTTGGTGTCCTCTCTCTATGCTGGGCAAATCTACTGTCCTCTAGATATTACAGATTTATTTGTGCTGTAAGTGACTTTCAAAAGCTTTCAACAAAGAAATATTTGGCCCTTCATATTTACTATTTACATATTTTACTAATCAAAATACAATAAAAAATCTTGGGATTTTTTTCAATTAAATAGATAAATAACATTAATACCATGAAAGAAATTTACATTTATATAATACTTCTCATTGACAAAGGATCTCAAAACACTTTATTGATAGTCATAGAGATTTCTAATTAAGGGTACTTCTTTTGACTATTTCTGCTTAAATATGTGTCTTTTTAATCACCAGAACTTCAGGTTAAAGTGTATTAACTGTGTCATTCTCCAATCTGCAGCCTAAAAAATGAACTAAATTTGTAACCTCCTACTGTGCTAGCTGAGTCCTTACTGGAATGAGTAATCCCAATGAATTCAATGAAGCTACTCATGTAAGTGTTCAGAAGTGTATTAAAATATTATGCAACTTAGATCTATTCATGCCCGGGGCAATTCCATCTTTTTAAATTTAGTAAAACATGATTTAACCCCAAGAGAACATGAGCTCATTTTTCTTCTGGAACTAAGAGAAAAATTAAATCCTGAAAGGAGGAAGACCCTGCTCAGAGCCACGTTGGCAGCTCATGGTCTGTTGGTTGTTGTTGGGAGTGGCAAAAGTGGTGCTTCTGACTTGCTGTGCAGAAAGAAGAATTATTTTGCAAATTCTCTTGTCCTCAAATAAGGAACCTGAAGTCTTCTGTACACTCTTATTACAAAGTATCATCAGTTGTTGAAACTTTTTCTGTGCATATTGTACATGTAGATGAAGAAGGAGTTAGACACTCAATTTACTTTTGTGAAAGTTTCTCTTTAGGGTTTCTGCACAGATCTAAAGCATCAGAGAGGCAGTTCCACCAGAAATATATGGAGGAACAGGAGTCTTCCTTGCTCCCATCAGCTAGAATAACTGCTTGTAAAAAAGAAAGGTTATAACCTAAATGGTGTGGAAAAATTGCCACCAGTTCATTAGGATGGAAGCAGAAAACGTTACGTTTGTCTTTAATAAGTGTTTTAAAACAAAAATTCAAATTTAACTTTGCAATTGAACGGTTATACATGTTTTAATCTCTTTATGTATAAAGTTGTTGAATGTGTTCAGAAATTAAATGTGTACCTCACCATGAAGGCACTGTGGCAGGAAAGAACCGGAACATTTGTGAGCATTGCTGTCACCTTTCAGAGCTGTTAATCATGTTTCTCATGGATTGGTCAGTTCTGCATTTTCAGATAGTATTTTCACTTTTACCTCATCCCAGACACTGGAGAGCTGTGATGGAGCCCCTCATGCATAGGGTCACCTTTGTGAGCAGATTGCATTCTGGCTTAAAACACCGTGATTTCCCTGCACCTGCCCTATGTGCCATCCTTCCCAGAGCCAATTTAGTCTCTTATTCACATACTTTATGTTGGCTCAATTCAGCAAAACTTTTCTGGATTTGCAATCAGAGCAACTTTTCATTCCTTTTGCAGGAGGAGCTGCTTGAAGTAGGAATAGATTTTATACTTTTCCATGTGTCCTACAAATCTAATCATTGTTAAGGATGTGCCTTGCTAATGACTACCAAAGGAACTGGCATTGCTGTCTGTAAAATCTTGTTTTGGATCAAAATTAGAGAGAATATTTGTGCAAAGTGTCCTCCTTTAGGAAACATAGAAATGAGAGGCTCCAAGTGATTTTGCAAAGGAGAGACTCTCTTCCAAAGACATAAAGGAGAGTGGCGGTGAAAGAAAAGCTGAAAGGAAATTAGAATATTAAGAATTATTATGAACTGAAGCAGGTGACTGACAATGCTCCTTCTCCATTTGATTTTAGCTCATCATCAAATTGAAACATTAGGTTTTACCCTTTCCAAGTCCTAATTAGAGATAGCAAATCCCTTCTTTTCTTCATGTAAATTCTTCTTTTTAACTGCTGCTTCTGTACCACTTCTCTCTCCAGAGGCAGGCTGCAGAAACTGGAAGCCCCTTTATGTCTTTAATATGCAGGTGAGGTGTTATATGGAGGCATCAAATTACTAATGCAGAGCTAAGAACAAGAGGATTCATTCATTCTTAGCCTTCCTAGTTCTGCACAACTATCTGATCAAGGTGATATTCAAGGAGGATAGTTTTACTGTGTAACAATAATTTTTATGTAACTTTTTTCAAACATTTTGTATTTTTATGCTGATTCTAATTTTTGCAGGAGAAAGTACACGTACTTTGAAAAATAAGGTGGTGAAGTGAATCCTTTGCCAAATCTCCACCTCTCACAAGCATCAGAATAAATGTATAAGTACTCAGGGCTGGAAACCAGCTTGATTTCTGGTGTCCTGTCCATTAAGGTATACACAGGGGAAACAAATGGGACATGCTGCAGAGACCCCTGAGCTAGTACTGAAAAATCTGGCTCCAAAACTGGGACCAGAGCTCCCCTGATGGGTGTGTGCTTCCATTTGATGCTGCAGCTGAACTAACTCCCTCTTCTGCAAGGCAATGGTGCTAGAAAAAATGGCTGTAGCACTTATGGCTTTTATTTTAGCTCTGTGCCACGTGGTGCTTCATAGATTTATTGGCTCTCCTGGAGACGGCTGCAGATGTGGGCATCTAATCCATCATGTCACTGGATACACTCTAAAGGTGTAAAAAGGTCTTTCTTCCACAGAAACAAGTTTTGTCACAGAGTTTATGGAAACCAAAATCACACCACTGAAGCTGAGTGATGCTTATGGGGTAGCAGTATTTAACTAGCTTTTTGAAGCTTTAGGAATTTCTTACTGGAAAGCTTGTTGCATGAAAGTGTGATTAAAAGGACATTGTCTTTCAAGGAAAAGGCAGAAACAAATGAGTCAAAACAAAATGATAGATTTCACAGACAAGGACAAGATGCATTTGCCTGGTGATATAAAGGAATGGCACAGAGGACTGGAATAAGACAACCTCAACAGCTGGGTTTTTTCCTTACTATAGGCATGAACAAATAAAATGTTTTAAGTGGACTTGCACAAAAATCGTAACAGGAGTGTCAGAAGTATACTGGGATATCACTTTTGCCTGGTCTGTGCTTATTACATTTTATTCTGTGAAATAAAGCTACAGTTCATTTTTTGGCAGTTGTAAACATTAATTGACATGCCAGTTTGGAGATCAGCTATACTGTTTTTATGATGCACAGGAGAAATTATGATGGAATTAACTCTCATGCAGTGAGTTGGGAAGAGAAGCTGGGTTAAGTATATAATTTCATGCGAGCTGTGCAGCTGCACAAAGCCTATACAGCTCAGACATAATCATTTTCATGGACTTTTAAAAGTGAAAGAAAGAAAGAAAACAGTGTTTTGAATTCACAAAGTATCTTCTTAAAGGCCCTTAAATTATTTGATTTATTTACTTTGTATCTGTAGAAGACTACATAAACCATTTGGGATTTTGGTACCTCTATTCTCATTTCTACTTCTGATTAAGAAAAGTTCATATTAACTGAGTGAGAGGTGCATAGCAGCCAGGATTTTGATATATCTACAATAAAGAATACCATAGGAATGATAAAGCAATTGTAGAACTACAGTGAACTTTGACTGCAGAACGCTTGCAATACCACGGGCCTGGAAACAAAACATTTAGAGCTTTTGAACCTATATAACCAGATATACCTCTGAGTTATTTGTGACATGGAAATACAACTGACTTGGTGCAAGTTATTACAATAAAAGCCAGTTAAAGTTGTTGAAAAATATCACTAGAATAGTTATAAACCAGATCAAAAGTATCCTACAGCATCACAATGATGATGGTCAAGATGACTTTTTAAAAATGCTTAGTTTGTCTCTAAAAATAAAAACTTTAAAATTGATTCTAAAACTTCTGTTTATGTTTTTAATTTTTCATTAGTCACTAGTTAAAGGCCTTATTTCCTTCTTTTTTCTTTCCTTTCTTAAACTAGTTTCATCTTGTTATACTTAATGGAATTATAATCCTTTTTACTCCATGCATTTTTCAGAGGATGCAAGCATTTTCATACTAATAGCCTGTGCAATGCTAAATAATCCATTCCAGGCATAGCAGAGTTAATCTTTCCCTGTTTCTGGCAGAATTAATAGTAAGAACCATTTTGCTACAGTTGAGTATAAATTCCTATCTGGGAATATAATTACTGTCTGACAAGGCATTAGGCAAATATTGAATACTGCGCTGAGAATGAAGCCTTCTAAACAGCTTCTAAATTTACATAAACCATATTAATTAATTAATTTTCTGCTAAAAATACAACATGCACATCTGTGTTCAGTATAAAATTTTTCAGTCTGGTAACATCTTGGAAAGATCATAGCTGAAACTCTCAAAAAACAGCAAACAAATCTAAGACCCTCATCAGTGAACTGCAGCAAACTGGATCAGAGAGCAGGAGCTCCCCCTGCCACTGTGGTAATTTCTGCCAGGCATCTGTCTTTTCAACCTGAGCCAGCAAGGAGGAGAAGCACGGAGAGACCTTACAAAACACTTAAAAATCACCAGGGGTTTCTGAGTCTGCGACACATTTGTAACACTTTGTGTGGTGCCTGTTGTTTAACAGTGAGCCCCAGAGTAAGGCTTGCAGACATTTAGCACTCCTGTTGTATTGTCAGGATCCTGAAAGGTGTTAAGCTCCCTTCCTCTCCAGGAAGAGGTTTGCAAGTCATAGCACTGCAGGGAAAGCAACACAAGCAGAGCCTCTGAATATTTGGCTAGGATGTGGTTTTGCAGCTCTTAGTGGTGCTACAGTATAGCAACAGGATTGTGTCTCCACAGCCCATTTCAGAATTTAGGAACAACTACGCAGATGATCAAAAGAAGAGAAAATGACTGAGAAGAGAAAAGGTACTTAGATGTCTTTTTATCCATAAATGCTGCAGTGTACAAGGCCAACAAAGTGTGAAACAGGGACTGGAGGTCACTTTATCACAGTGGGTCAAAAATACCTCAGAGCTTCTGCCCTTCTTACCTTTAAAATATTTCTTTATATGTCTTATATCCTTGCAACAGACTTCGAGTTATCTGAAAATTCCATGTGTCAAGGAGTGATTTTACCATGTTATCAGTGGTGGCTGAAGCCTGCTGGCCATAAAGAACCCACAGGAGGTACAGCTAAGAGTTACTACACTGCTAGACTTGCCTTCTTCTCATTCCCCTGAATGGAGGCTACCCTTGAAAAAAGGAGAGGCATCAGTCAAATCTGCTCTGCTCCTGTGATCCACAGCTTCCCAGAGCCCACAGGCATTGTTAGGAACACAGCACTAGTTAGATCACAGTTTCTTTGGACTTCAGCGTACACCAAAGGACTCAGCACAGATTTAGCTTTGTTTAGAGCAATTTTTTCTGCCATAAATGGTACATGGCAGGAATGTCATAGGGATTTTTCACAGTAATGGACTCCCAGCCTAGAGTTTTTGAGGTAATATTTGCCCATCTATGACAACAATCATTCTTTGAGATGAGCCTTTGGGGATATTTAAATATTTATTTATTTTTATAATCTGAACTATGTACCTTTTTGTTTCTGGATCACCTTTTAATTTTCTGGTTTCAGTTTCTAACTGATGCCTCATCTGCATGTCTCTAATCTTTCCTCTGGCTACCTGGAGACTTCCCTTATTCTGTGACCAAATTTAAGCATATTATTTGCCTATAATCTGTCACTGATGTTTTCCTGTGTGTCAGGATTTTTGCTAAATGAGTTGTGGGCAAATTAGATGTTTTCCTGGGCTTTGGTTGCATCTGATTTAGTTTAAAAGGCAGTATTAAAGACTTAGTTCATTCTTATGCTGCTAACAGTACATTTGCCATTCCCCATCTGAAATCTGCATTGCCTGTGTTTTTTTTTTGTTTTTTTTTTTTTTCATGAACTAGCATATTTGTGTGCTTTAAGACTGGTTGACAGGCTGGAGGATTCGGTTCAGAGGGTAAATTGCAGTTACTGATGACTCTCGTAGAACCAAAATGCAGTTCTGAACTTTTAGAAAATATTTTCACTGGTTCTTTTTTGCTTCCTTGAAGTTCTGGGAGCACAATAACTCAATTAAGAAAATAAAACAACTTCCTTTTAATGGCAAATGCTATGATCTGGAATGGCTTCTGAGAAAGAGGAAGGAGACAAAGCCATCCAACTTGGTATGTGATCAGTGTATTCAGTGATCTGTCTCTGTAGGGTGGGGTGAAGGAGTGGAGTCAATTCTGCACAAGACATACAGGCATCAAATGGGGTTCTTCAAATAGACTCTTCTCCTCAAACAACTTAATTGATCCCAAAATTGATAGGCCCCTGAAAAGCTTATGTTCACATAAGTGCATGTTGCCTTCACTTATCATTATATTGGACTTCTCCCTGGGGCTGTTTTAGGGGTGAGGTGAGTTGTGGAATCTTTTTCATTGGTGTTTTCTGGTTGTTTCTTTTTTTTGCTGTGGGAGGGACTTGATTTGAGGTTTAGGTGGTTATTTTTTCATTATATACTGGAGCATACAGAATTTTGCAGCTGTGTGTATTTACTTTGATCTAGTATGAATAGAGAGATACCAGACTATAAAATTACTAGTTGTCTGGTTGACTGAAAAGGAAAGGAACAAAAAAAAAAGAAGAAGAAACAGTGTCAGGCTGTCTGTTACAGTTCCTCAAGTGAGGTTCCAATTTAGACTTGTCTGATATAAAGAGGGATTCACACTTATTGAAAGCTAATAAGCCAGCCTGCTGCCAGTATTGGATTAGACTTGAGCAGATTTTCAAGTTGGATGAGAAGACACTGAGGATGAAAAAAATCAAATAGTAAGGTAATTGATGTCTACGTTCTGGTACCAACTTGGCAGCACAATGTTTTTAGAGCATCAACTGTGGAAATTCTCCACAAAAGATTTTTTTATTGTCATCTCACTTCAGGGACTAGAGTCTACAGATGGATAGGCAGAACAATACTTCCTTCTCCTATGGCATATGCTTAGCTGGAAGTGGACAGTGACTGCAGTTTCCTACAGGGATTGTGGTGCCACTTCATCCTTCTGTTAAACAGATAGTTTCAATTTTTCTCTAGTACAGAAGTGTTAGATGGGTGGCTGGAGACATCTGTAAAAAAGGACAAACCCATTAAAAGCATTGAGTGGCCTAAATTCATTTTATCTGGAGAGTTAGAAGAGAAGAAAAGGACTTGCCATGACTGCATTTCAACATAATATTAAAGCCCAACAACTTTAAAATTATTCTGAAAGGAGTATGTCAACTAGAGTTAGTATGAAAATTTTAAAATGTTGAAGGCAAAAGTGTTCCCTCTAGTGTCTCATTGAAATTTATTTGGTAATGTCTGATGAAACATTGAAGCATAGATGCAGCAAAACCATTTTTCCATTTTTAAAACTTTTCAGGGACTTCTTTATTAGCCTTATAGTGACATAGTCTTCACTTCCCCTGCTCTTCCTTCCTTGTCTTGCCTCATAACATTGATGTATCTCCCCGCTTACATTTGGGCAGACTCTGATACAAACTTTGGAGATGAAAAATATGCCTGCTAGAAAATTTTCTGTGGGAAAAGAAGAACTTCAAGATTTTCAGTGAGACGAATGGAAAGAAGTATGCCAACAGAATCCCATCACTCGAGACATCAGATCAATGAAGAACAGGGAAAATCAAGGAGTGTTGGGGCATGCCCAATCCTTGTCAGACTGTCTGTTAGTGGACTCTGAAAAGGGAGCATGGAAGGGAAGGTTGGGAGGAACTTTGAACTACAGCTGCCATGGGGCCACAGGAGACCTTGCACTATCATGGAAAGCATTGAGGACCCAACTTTAAATTTACCTTCACAGTGTTTTTTCTTTCATCTGACACAGTTCATAATATTTTATTCTCAGAAAGGCATTGTTATTTGCTCTTTCTATCTGATTCACTGTAAGAAATAAAGATGAAATAGACTTTCTGAAGACAGAAGCTTTGTTTTCTGCAATCTCCAATCCTGATTATTTATTTTCTGAAGTCCTGTCTCATTTGGTGCAAACGAGCAGCAGTGAATGAAACAAGATAGTTTTGAATGCCTGCCATCCTTTGAAATATGGAATTGAGAACCGTTTGCAGAAATCAACATTATTTATGATCACCTGTAGAAACCCATTTTGTGTATTTCTAATGAATTTGATCTATTTTTCTCTATGATCATTTCTTCAATGGTTGAACTGACAGTTTTAAACAATTTTAAATGAACAGATCAAGAAATAGGTAGAATAAATAGAATGTCCTGTGTACAAATGCTGATCCTGCTTCTTTTACTGAAGCAAAAGACCTTCATAATTCATTCATGCCTTCGCAGTCATGACTTATGGAGCTTTTATACTCATGAGAGAAACATAATACTCACCCTTCATGGGTGAAATATTCTGTATGGGCTGGGGATTTATTCTTTACTGGTCTCTCTCTTAAAGGTCTGATGAGAAGTGTTTTTCAAGGGTTAGATTTCTTTACAAAAATTAGATTACTCCAGATCCCTGACAAAATATAAACAGTTTTACTGTTCCAGCTTATCCTGACTTTACAGCTTTATTTCACTTTTTTTTTTTGCTCACATTGAATATGAAATACCAAGACATTTGTATGGCAGTTAGCTGAGGACACTGTACACAACTGTTTCTGGACACAGGTGTTACTGAGTACAGTGCAAACAGGGAAACACAAATTGAGAGCTGATCTCCAGCCACTCTGAGGAAGAGACTCTCATTAATAGTTTGGGCCAGCAAGTGGGTGTCAGCACCATGAGCCAGGTTCCACCGAGCTGAACTGTCTGCTCTGTGAGACTGATGTAAAAAAATTCAGAAAAGATTTTGAATGAACTATTTCCAAATGGTAATTTTGCTAGAATAAAGCCATGTGAAGCAGTCAGATGTCTCATCAAGGACTTATGAATAGTACCAGTATAATTTATTTATATGTAATTGCAGTGGTTTAACCCCAGGCAGCAACCAAGCCACACACAGCCCTTCCCTCCCTCTCCACTTGTGGGATTGAGGTGAGAAGTGGAATGGTAAAAACTAAAAAACTTGTGGGCTAAATTAAAGGCAGTTTAGTACTGTAAAAGACACACACAAAGAAAGCAAAACAAGGAAATAATAACCATAATCATAATAATTCCCTGCTTCCCATGGTAAGCAGGTGCTCAGCCATCTCCAGGACAGCAGGGCTCCATCACATGCAGTGGTTACTTGGGAAGATGAACACCATCACTCCAACCCTCCCTTTCTCCTCCTTCACCCCATTTTTATATGGAGCATGATGTCACATGGTCTGGAATATCCCCGTGGTCACTTGGGGTCAGCTGCCCTGGCTGTGTCTCCTCCCAAATTCCCATTCATCACCAGCCCTCTCAGCAGGGTGGCAGCACAAAAAGCAGAAAAGCCCTTGGCTCTGTGCGAGCCCTGCTCAGCAATAACGAAAACATCTCTGTGTTATCAGCCCTGTGTTCAGCACAAACACAAACACAGCCCCGCAGCAGCCTCGGGGAAATAAGGAAACCCTGCCCTGGCCAGAGCCAGCACAGTGGTGCAGCCCATTGTCCTCTGGCAGAATGCACGAGTGGGTGCTGTTCAGAGCCGTGCAGGAGGGAGCAGGGCACCAGGACAGGCATGTGACACACTTCACAGCCCATGGCTCAACTCCAGTGCTCTCACTGGGACTGCAGTCCTGGCAGCACAGTCACCAGCACACTGTGAAATTGTGTTCATGCATTTTTAGGTACTCATATGTGTGTTTTAAAAAAATCAGTCTAAGGAACAAATACACAGAACTGAGTAGGGACAGGAAGATGCAAATATGTGAAGTGTGGATGTAAAGTCAAAATATTGATTTTTGCCATGTATTACTGAAAGTAGTAGGTGCTCTTCAGAAACTGAAGATTTTGGACAACTTCTTTGTGCCTCGGTTTACACTTACATATCCTAATGTGTTAATGGTATTTTCAGACATCTTTTACAGCTCACATAATGTTCTTATCATTTTCAGAGAAGTTCTGGTGAACTTACAAGTACAAATTGTGGGACAAATACATCAGAAGTCTTGCATAAAATGTTTGAGTCTAAAAGAGTGATTAGACATTGCCATTATTTTGATAATGTAGAGTTGAAACTTTCTATCACTTTGGAGAAAGTTTATCTGCTTTAGTTCTGTTTCTCACTTTACTGCTGGTGACAATGTATTGTGTAACACTTCATTAGATAATTACTTGATTACAATTTAATATCTTCAGCAGAATCTTCCAGAAGGAATGCACTTACAGTATAAAATTTTACGTGGCTGGTATTATTAAGTTATTGTATTTTAAACGGATTGCATGGATATGATTATTTCATTAAACTACCAATTGCTCTTGTGTGTATGTGTGCTGGCAAGGAAATAATCAGAAAATGGATACTAAGGCCACCCTCTGCATTGCACACTACTCCTCAGCTATCTAACCTGTAATTTTAATGCAACATTTTCTCCTTCACTAACACACTCTGCAGTTATATTGAAATTATAGCTAAATTGTGCAAAAGTCAGAAAATTCTGAAATGAAGCGTTAGCTAAAACTGGCAGTTCTTTCCACATGCATAATTAAAATAAATTTTTACTGTTGGAGGAGTGTTCCCCAGAAGAGGAAAATTATGAGAGAGAGCGAGCTGAGCTCTTGATTCTTCTTGTGTATCATCAGCCAGAAGACTTACTAGTTTCTTTGTAGTAACATCTGTCTGGTGTCACCATTAACTGGTAAGGTGCTGCAAATGTTGAAAAGCCATAAATCCGAAGACCCTGAATTTCATGGGTGGGAATGGACTCAGTCAGTCTCTGGAGCCTTTATTTTCAGAGGACACTTGTTGGGTGAGACCTCGGTCCTTTTTAGGGGTTTGTGGTTGATTTTTATCCAGTTTTTAGGGCAGACTGAGTGCCTCTGTATGAAGAAGAACGTGATGTTTCCATGTTTCTCGTGATGTACTGCAGGAAGAGGACCAGAGCTGGGATTCAGGGTGGCTGTAGAGCAGTGAGGAAGGGGTGTGCCTTGGGGAGGACAGTCAGACTCACCACTCCACAGGCTTACAGTGTGGCAAAGTGCAAGAAGACTGCTCCAAGTGCTCCGGGCACAACAGTTTATTCAGACAGGAGCAGGAGGAAGAAATGATAAATGGAAGAGTAGAAAGAAATGGGAAAAAAGGCGACAGAATAGAATATGGATCCTCCAAGTGTAAAACACAACACCAAACCAGTGTTTTTATTGTTCCCTTCACTGTTTTAGTGTCTTTAAACTTACTTGGAAGAGGCCATGTAAAAGTATGACATGGAGAAAGCATTATAAATAATGTACAGAGCAAACACTGACAACAACTGAGGCTAGCCTTCATCTAGAAAGTCTCATGAAAAGGCAAAAAGGGGGATAAATAAAATGCACTTAAGTAGCAAGAATAAAAATGTCATCTGAAAACAAAATAAAATAAAATAAAATAAATGGAATGAAATGAAATGAAATGGAATGGAATGAAATGAAATGAAATGGAATGGAATGAAATGAAATGAAATGGAATGGAATGAAATGAAATGAAATGGAATGGAATGAAATGAAATGAAATGGAATGGAATGAAATGAAATGAAATGGAATGGAATGAAATGAAATGAGATGAAATGAAATGAAATGAAAAGAAAAGAAATTTCCTGCTCTCCTGCTTGTCTATGAAAGATTTGTTTAACAGCAGGGACAACTGAAGTTAGTATCAGATTTTTTGTTAATAGTTAAGTGTTTTTTGTTAAGCAAAGGTATTTTGGCTCAAGGAAGCCAAGACTTAAAGCAGAGGTAGAGACTGAGCACCACTCCCACCACTCAGATGACAGTCAAAGCAAATTTGTGAGGTGGAAGGAGGAACAGGGATGTAGGATGATGAAGTGGGGTTGCCACCTCTGTTCTCTCTATCTTTGTTTTGTACCTGTTCCTGTGTCAGCAGCCTCTAGATATATCGAGCATATTTTTACGCAATCTATAATTTAACAGTAGCCAAATACAGTTTCTTAAAAACTGAAACAAGAGCAGCCTATGAAAATAATTACATCTGAGTTTTCTTCCAACCTCTCTGATTTTTTTCCTTAAAAATTTAAGTCAGTTGTTGCTGGAAGCAGGGAATGAAGAAAACACCATCTGGTGACAGCTAGTTACACTTTGGTTCACATAAAGCACTCTTAGTCCTTGCAACACTGAGAAGAACACATTAAAGACATGGACTGCATCTACTAGTAGGTAGGATTGTAGCTGAGATTTCTCAGCACTTCCTTTTATTATAATAATAGCTTTGATTTCCCTAATTGCCTCTAACTTTGCTCAAATGTAATCCAGTGGATTGACACTTGACATAAGCACATACGTCAGCTGGAGTCACTAAGGAGAAAATTTCTGCAGCAGTTCCAAGAAAAGGAAAATTTTTCAATGGCATTTTAAAATTTTATGGGAGTTCCTTTTCAAAATATGCATATACATAGAAAGGAATCCAACTGAGGCTGCCTTTGCAACCCTTTTTTTTGGCTTTTTACAGCTGCTGAGAATTTGACTTTCAACCTTAATGTTGTTGCCTAGTACTTCATGTTGGAGATACTACGCGCTTTCACAGTGAGCTCCTGCAAAAGCATAGATTTGATCTGAATGTACAGTACACAAAACACACAGCAATGAAATCATCCTGAGCTTTTAAAGGGAACCTTAGTTTATTTCTTCAGCTTTCCTGATTCCCTTGTAATAAACATGAATCTATCTGTTAATACATCTATCCATGCATTAAAATCTGCTTCTTTTCATTACAGCATAGGGCCTGTGCAACTGTGCCTGCTGTTTCTTGTCCCAGTTTTGGCTGACATGTGTATATTAGATCATTGGGGAAAGAGCAAAATAAATTGACTTCAGCTGATTTTAAAGTATTAGGTTATCTCTGGAATGTGGTTTTCTCTTCACTTATCACTCATGCCGATATCTTCCATGATATTGCTAATAATTTTTTTCTTTTAAAGGATTGAGTGTTTCCTCAGCCATCTTCCCTTGACGAAGCAAATGGTATAGAATCTAAACATGATTTTTTCTGTGTTTTGTGCCGAGAATACTGACAAACCATTCCAGATCAACCTCCTGGAAGTCAGACAAAGTATCAGATTAAATTACCAGACCCTCACTGGCCATGAAAGCTTTACTTTGTCCAAGATTGTGTCTTCGTTCTGACTTCAGAAAAATGTTCTTTCTCTAGCAACAGGATGGAAAATGTCTATCTTTTATCCAGGCAGACAGGTCAGAGTCTAATCTCTACATCTCCTGACTACTGGTATTGCAATAATTTTTTAAAAATACTGGGCAGATAATATTAAAAAACTTTATATAAATATAATAATTTAATAGTCATATTGAGTAAATATATCCAAAGTTTGGCTGATCAAGCTCTTCCTAAGTTTGGATTGATTAGAAAATATTTATTATTCCTTCTTCAGATAAAAATGAGGCAGAACTATTGTTGAACATTTAGGAGTGTATGGATGTAGAGTGAAAACCCCTCAGATCCTTGAAGTTCTCTGCCATTAACTTTGACACGCTACTCCGATGAATTTCCCCTGTATAAATGGCTGAGATACAATTTTTTGAAAGAGCCATGTTTCACACACTCCATGAGAAACTTTGGCAAATATTATAAGAAAATTTATCTTATAATCCCTTGCTTCTCTTTGCCAACTAATGTATCAAGAAACACAGAATACAGAGGAAAGTGTCAGAAGGATATAAATCCTTGGAAAGATGGAATGCAAGAAAGACAATTTCAAGCACTGATTTTAAACTTAGGTCTCCAAAAATCATGAATAACAAACAATGGTTTTTGAACAGAGCACATGTATGTATTGAGAGTAGAAGAACCAGTGGATTTTCTCTAAAGTTTTTTGAAAAAATGCTCACAAAGAAAGAGATTATCACACCTCTTCCCAGAGTTTGTATGATCAAACTGTGAAGTCAACATTAGATCTAGCAGAATCAGCAAGGACAGAATTGCCCATGGGATTTCATCATTAACATTTATTCCCCTCTTACAATTTTGTTTTCAGGAAGGGAGCAATAGTGTATTTTATGGAAGGAAATTGTGAAAACTGGAGTTCCAGATATGCTATCTACACAAGCTGTAGCAGTAAGGCACTAAAGGAACCACAGAAGGGAACAAAAGTCTAGAGGCAAAATTACATAAAAGCAGCACCAAAATAAAGAGGTAATAAAATGAAGGGGGTTTAGTTCTGAATTTGAGCATTTCTTTGTTCCTTCCTTCTTGCTAAATGCATAATTACCAATCTTACAGACTGAATTGTGTTAATCAAAAAGAGGTGGTGGTTAGTAGCAGCTCAGCAGTTGTGTGTAAATAGAGTTTTAGATATTAAATGACAATTAAAGGCTGTTAAAAAGTAAATTACCAAGAGATGAACTAAGCCTCATGAGTGTTGGAAGGAAAGTAGTAAAGCTGAATTCAGCCACAAATCACTAACTACAAACAAACTACTGGCAGCATGTTTGCTTCCTAAAATACCTTATTAACACCCTGTCTTTAACTCTTTTAAAAGTTGTAGAAGAAACTCATAAAGCACTATAAAAACATATTAGAACCTCTCTCTCAGCTTCTGAAACCAGCAAATCTGGAAATGCTTTTCATTTTACAAGGAAAATAGCAATCCTGGGTTATTAATTTAATAATCACTACCTTATATGCTTAAGCTTAAACTTCACCTGAGAAGTCTTGACAATTTTTGGGTCATCCTCTAGTAAAAACCCAATCTAACCTGTAGCTGATGGCAGTGAGTGACAACCAAGAAGAGAGGGAAGTAATCCTGCCAGAACAGCTAAGCCCAAAGGAGTGTCCTGGATGTCCCAGGGTGACCAAGGACTTTGATTTGATGGTGTGAAGCTTGTGGTGTTTTCTCACTGATCTTTCTCATTTTTGGGGGCTGAGAATGACCATGGAAGGTTCCTGGTGGGGATCCCTCAATCAGGGGAGCCTGTGGGAATGCCTGTGGCTGTGGGAATGTCCCACAGCAATGCAGTTGAGTCCATTTCCCCCAGAGACACAGAGGAGAGGTGAAGCCATGGTTCTCTGATGAGGCAATGATGTTCCACGCCTGTCTCAGGTCCTGAAATCATCCTACCTTCTCTCCATTTCATAACTGAGGTTCTTATATTGAAAACTTTATTGCCAGGAGAGATTCAGAGGAAAGAGAGACAGTCTTAGGAATTGCACATCCCTGTCCATTGACAGGAGGAAGTCTAGAGTGTGTGAGACCATGAATGAAATACTTCTGATAAGTGCCTAGGCGAAACTAACCCAGATCTGCTAGTTGAGAGCACTCTAATCAGGAACCAGGCTCTGCATGCATTTCTCTTTGCCTACATAAAGGGGCAGAATTAAGTATGTAAGGTGCAGTATCATGTCTTAAACCATTTTTATAAGTATTCTATATTGGCTTTTTTTCAAAGGCCCTAATTATCATCAAGCACGGCTCTACTAGCCACTGCAGGTTCCCTTAGATCCAAAACCACAGAGCATTACATTAAAAAAAAATAAATAAATAAAAAATAAGAAAGCTATGCACCGGTGCTTAAAATTGAATGTTATTTTTACTCACAAACACTAGCAGGTGTTGAGCAGAAAATCAGGTATCAGGATAATAAGTGTGGTAGGGATAAAAAATAAATGTGAACAATGCTTACACTTGCTCAACTTCTTGTGCCAAAGTCCATTCTCCACACAAACTCTCTTATTCACTCACATTTGATTCCCCATTTCTGTTTCTGCTCAACATCTGACCTCACTCCCTTTCTGGTAAGGTCTTGCTTTCTTCTGCCCACCTTGTTCTAGTATTTTGTAATTCTGATCTTATCAGGAAATGTGCTCAATATACATAAGATATTGTAGCTGGTTTTAAAGATTTAATGAAGAGAAGTTGATGTAGACAATAACAGGAGATGCACGCACTACAGAGGACACCATAATTCTTCCTCTTTTCTTGTTTTATTATGGTCTCATTATTTTTTCTGTCACTGTAGAGTACTCCAGAGGCCCATAACGTCCACCCTTTATAGAATTTAAGAAACATATTCACTGCCTGTTTTGAAAGGGAGAAAAAGAGGTGTCTTTTTTGGGTTGGTTTTTTTTCCTTTTAAGTTGTCAGTGTTATTAGAAAGAACTAATCACATAGCCCTGGAAATAGAAAACCTCTATTGCAGTATTGAATCAGGAACAGGAAGAAGGTACTTCAGCATACTGTCCCCTGCACACTTTGCAGACATGTTTTTTTCTCAGTTGTAGAGAAAGTCTGTTAAAAGATAAAGCCTTGATACGAAGGAGAACCTTGTCCTTTAGGATATGGATTAAGATCAGCAATTTATTTCTATGTTGGGCATTCAACAAATCCCAGCATCACAATGTAATAATTTAGTCCCATCTGAGTTTCCCTTTGCCACCTGGTCACCTTCCCAATCCCTGCAGAATACACTTCATTTAAATTTTGTCCATTTTCTTCCTATTGCAGACTTTCATTAGTTTATTCTTTATCTGCCCTGAAGTGCGTCATGATAATAGCATGGCTTAGATAGCTCTTCTCATTCCAAAGTGCTTTAAAAACATTAACTAATTAATGGAGAAGGCAGAGTATCAAATAATGAATCTTTCAATCTATTGGTGAACTGATATAGACAGATAATATGATTTGTTCACTACCTGAGTAGTTTAGAGGTGGACATTAATTTAAAGTGCTGGCCAATTCGACTGTCACTGATGATGACAGAAAAAATAATCAGTTTATATTTTTCCTACATGAGGCATCTTTTTTCATTTGAATTCATGCTTCAATCCTTCACTTAAAATTTGTTCCATTGAATGGGATGCCTGAAGAACAATAAACTAATTTTCACAGAAATAGGGAAATTAGGAACAACACAATTATTTCCAAATCATCAAAATCTATGGATTTTACATTTCAACTGAAGAAATAGTTTCATACATTTTTGAAAGCTACTTTTATGCTGTTTCATGCTCTACAAAAATCCATTTGGATACAGAATCATGATGTCTTGTGCAAACATAACACTTTTTTGTTAGTAATAATGGTTTAGCTTCAGCTTTTTCATCTTCACTTTCATTGACCGCCTACCATCATTTTCTACTGAGGTGCAACAGAAACTGCCAACTTATAATGAAAGTTTGAGACACATGATCAGAGTAAACCAAGCAGGTTTATTTGGGGGAAAAAAATATTGGTGCTGTGATATGGCAGCAAAAGAGTGACTTCTAGTCTTCCCTTTCAAAAAATTTATTTTCTAATTCATGATGTAATAGGAGGAAAAATGAGAGATTATCAAGTTGTGTTTCCTGTGGTGGGTGTATTTATACATATTCAGGAAAAACTGAAGGACTTGGGACGCCAGCACAAAAATGTGCAATTTCTTGTCTCCCAGAGTTACAGCATGTCTGTGCTGGTAAACCAAGCTGGAACCATGCAAGGGCTGCTTAGCGGTGCAGTCTTGTTCTCAGTCCAGAGGTAATTCTGTTTGGAACAGTTTTTTGCCCTATTTAAATGTGTATCCATAACAGTCAAAGTTGGAATAGATCATGGAAAAGAGATGAATCATTCTGATAGTATAAGAATACTTATAAGTCTTCTTTAAAGAACCCCAACCCACAACCACATTTGGTATGAATTAACATGTGGGCTCCTGTTTTCATGACTGATGGCGGCTGTTAGCTGAGTGTCTGAATTGCAAAGGCCTGGAGAACAATAGCACAAATTATTTGTCCAAAGACTATTCCTGGAAGAATGGTTTCAGCAAGTGGAACTAGGTATGGGTAAGTCAAGCTTCTGCTTGGGGCAGAATGTGGGTCAGAGCCACACCAGTGCTTTACCTACCACACAGCCCTGCAAAGCCAAAATCAGGGTTTTGGCATGGCAACTACTCCCAAGGAAAGGTTTTCTAGAATTAGTAGTAATTGGTGATCCAATTCCATCCACCTGCTGCCTTAGCCATCCCAGTAAGGAAGTCTTTTCAGTGTCCTTCCTTCCCTCCTCCTTTCCCAGCTCTATCCCTTCTCCCTTTTGTACTCTTCCTGTGAAGAGAGTAGCAAGGTACTGATACCATCTTGCCAGGAGGATCACAAAAGCTCAAGCCAGTCCTGGTTATTCATTAGTTTCTCTCTGCCACTCTGTTTTTAAAGGGATTCAGCCCTCCAGCCAGGGATCAGGAGCTGTACCATGTAATTTAGATGGCCAAACTCACCACAGTGAACAAAAGCACATTGACTGAGCAGAATAACTTAGCAAATATTTGTGAATTGAGAATATCTTTCGTAGTCAGGACCTCATTGGAGATCTTGACAGTTCAAGAAGCATTTGGACAATGCTTTTGGGCACATGGTGCGACTCTTGGGGATGGTCTTGTGCAGGGCTTCAAAGGAGTCAAAGATCCTTGAGGGTCCCTTCCAACTCAGCTTATTCTGTGGTTCTGTGTTTCTGCAGATATGATTTATAATGGCTCTTCTCTGCAGAAAGCAGTTGAGTCACTTTGAGATTTCTCCATAGGGAGAGCCTCTTTAGAATGGTAGGGAGCCCTGTGAAGAGCAGTCCTTGTTTAATCCTTCCAACATATCTGACACAGTAGATTTCATAGTTCATAGTTTGTCCATCATATTATCAGGAGATTCTAACTGCAGGCAAAATTCAGTTTTAGAAATAAATTCTTCTACTACCTCATCTTTGCTATCTAATAATGAAGTCTGAAACAATATAAAGCTTAAGTAAAAAAAATTTTATTCCAAAAATTTAGACAGAAAACTTCTCTAAATTATTTTCATCCAGACAGGGAAAGGGAGGGGAGGAAGCAAGAGCTGTCTGCATTTAATTTAATTCTTGATTCATTTGCAAATTGCTTGGCAAACAAGTTTATGCATAATAATTACATTTCTAATAAAAAATATTTGCAGTTGCACCTGTTTTCACAGCAAAATATAAATTGGGCTTGCAAAGCTAATATATCTATAATTTGGTAAGTGCTGGCACAACCATTTTGATGGAATATATATGGCTGGAGGAACAAATGCTGTCACATGGGGATTTTTCCATCAGGCTGTACAGGACACCCAGTGGCTGGTTGCTCTTGGGGAGCCCAAGGTTAAAGCAGCCTTTGAGAGTGCAGGTGTTAGTGGAAATGTCTCATAGTAACACTATAGAGTAATTTTATCTCAGTAAGGATTAAATGGAAAAAAATGCTGATAAAAGTCTCCTAGTTTGTGCACACAAAGACTTGCCAGGTGTGTTTGCTTGCTGTTTCTCAGATTTTTTTAATGAGAATGGGGTTTTTTATCATACATCACCAGTGTTGATCTAGTACCTGACTTGGTTTTTATTGGCAAAATAGCCCATGTGATACCACAGACAGGAACTGCCACAGGTCAAAACCTGATCCTAGGAAAATTTAGGGGATTGAAAGTACATCATGCAGATAGAGTTTGTTCCTGTGGGTGTCTCTAAGCAACACATTTGATTTTTACTGCTATGGTATGATTTGAGTTTTTAAAATTTTTCTTGGTTTTGTTATCTAAAAAGAAAATTTCGAGTAAAATGCTTAAGTTAATTTTAAGTGTTTATTTCTGCTTCGTTATTTAAAGTGTTTATTCAGTGCCACAATTTAGTCTTCACTGAGCTTGTAATGCATCTTGCATAGAATTGCCAGAACATAATATAACATTAGCAAATCTAACGCTAAATGGTGCTTGTTAATGGTTGAAATTATAGTTTGGATCCTGAGAGTATAAAAGCATTATGAGATCCTTTGCACTTGGATATGGGGTTTGGAATTTATATTAATGTTGATGAAATTTATGCTCGGGTATCTGGGAGAAAATATCCATTATGAAAACTGAATTTCTCGTAGCTGTGCTTTGCATAAAGCAAAAAGCTCAAACGCTTCCCACCTATTGCAAGCTTCACTCAAGGCCTGTAATTACAGTACTTAATGGCATTGTATAGCACTACTTATTTTTAGTTGGTGTAATTGCCAAGGATGCTTCTTTTTAAAATTCTTTGAACTGCTTTATCTGTCAGTTAGCACAGACGATGACAGATATTTTTTTTTCCTAATTGAGAAAAATAAATCAGTCACCAAAGTCAAAATTGTTCAGAATAGTGGAGTCACAGTTCATGCTGAGAAGGGACTTGCTCCCTCAGGAGTGATTGATTTTAATGTGTCTGCTCATGAAGTAAGATACTGTTTTAACACCTGAACAAGTCTGTGACAAGCAACTGTGACAAGTGATGTTCAAAGCTTACCCTTTCACCAGGGTTCAGCTCAGATTGTGCTTACAGGGATAGCCAAACTTTCTAAAGATCAGGGAAGCACCCTGTTTTCTTTGCGCCAGCCTTGTTTGTTTCCTTCACTGCAAGAAACTCCAACCATTTTTCTGCAGCTTAATGGGTAAAGTTGAATAAATGCAAAAAGAACAATGGAAATATATGGGCACAAGAATGACTTTTGGTTGAACAAATGGATTTTCACCTCTGCAAAATCTAGCAGAAGAATCACGATTTCCTGTAACATTTAAATGACTAACACAAAGAGAAACAAGAAAAACCAGCTAAGCGAAAAATATATGAAATTATTTACAGCAGATAGCCCAAACCCTAGGGAGCTTGTGAGGAAACAGCGAACAAATCTAAAAAGCACAAAACACTCTTTCCTACTGAGTTACAAGCCAGTTCATTTTGAAAAACAGAGCCTAACATCAGGATGCAACAAACCACAATTTAGTAAAATAATTTTGATTTTAGCTAAAGGAAGTAGCTATTTAAAAGATATTTAAAATGAAAACAGTGGTATCCTAATTGTTCCTACTTAGTGGGTCTGGATCCATCACAGTGTTATCTCCCTCAGCAGACACAGTGGGGCTAGTGGGTGAGCAGGTCAACAGTATTTCATTGTATCCAAATCCAGGTCCAAAACACCCAAATGCAGCCTACCAATTCCTCACATTTCAAGTCTGGCACCTATGGTAGAGTAGCTGTAGAATCATTGCACATTTTTACTTAAGTCCTCAGCATGGAGTCATAGCAGTAGAACTTTATTGACTCACAAGAAGCTAGGCCTATCCCAAAGAGAGGAAGACTCAGCTTTAAAATAAAGAAGTCTATTTATTAACTAATTGATTAAATTACCATGTACAGCATAAGGAGATTAGCACTACCCTGATTTTGTACCTCAGTAATTTATCTGACTTCAAACAAACTCCTCCTACATTTTCTGCATTCTCTGAATGTATCTATTCAAAAGAGGGATGGGTGTTTGGTGGGGCAGGTTGCAGGGCACAGACAGTGGTACGGATTGTTTAGTACTGAGAGAGTTCAAGGGATTTACAGAGAAGTCTTTGAGAAAGAAATCACAAAAGTCACAGTGAATGGACAGCAAGAGTTGTCTGAGGAATAAGCATTTACCATCTCTGACTTCCTCTCCTGTTTGTTTCCTTTTTAAAACGTTAAACACATAGAATGACCAAGGCTGTCTAGAGAGTGTGGGTTGGGCTCTAGCATGGAGCAGATGAGAAATTCAGCTGCTTATGGTATCAGAAAAGCCAGTCTTTACTAGCTGCAGGTCAGTGTGGAGGCAGAGATTAGGTACATGATGCTCTGCAAGTAGAGCTGTCAGGTGAGAAGGACTGGCTCCTGCAAATGAAATAATTAGATTTGTTCAATGCAGTCACTTCTGTTGCCACTCTCTGCAAGTTCTACCAAGCATTCATTGACACAGCAGAATACATTTTCAGCTCTACTGATGAGAACCAGCACTCCATGGAGAATTCAGAACATTTAGTTTCAGTAGGCACTGAGTCTGAAGGTACTTCTTTTCACCACTTGTTCCTTGTTTTGGCGTTTTGGTTAATTTTTTTACTTGTCGTTGATTTTGTTGTTGTTGTTCATTGTCCTCAGAGGAAAAAAATCTGTCTCAGCTAATGCAGGTGCTAATATGTGAAAAGATTTAGTCCTGAAGCAGCCATGTAGGCCGACAGACTAGGATCCTCTTTGTTGTTGTGCTTTACATCTGATTTAATATCCACATCTTACTGGAAACTCAAACACACATAATGAGGAGGCAAATGCCAAACTCACTTGTGTTGATATCTCTGCTTTTTGATGCAGGATTTTCCATGGTTGTGTTTGCAGTTCAAATAATACTGTAGGAAATCATGCAAGTAGACTAAGGCTCTAAAAGGGATGGTCAACAAGTAAGGGCTCAGCGTGTGTGCACTTTAATGAGGTGTTAATTGAGAGCAGGGTGAAGGTAAATGGCAGACTCAGAGAGGGGGCTCGGGTTTGTTGGAAACCAAAACCATCTAAATGCTGGTCTCTCTAATACAGAATAAGGACAAATTTCATTCTGATTTTTCCTACTTCAGGCTGTTTTATAGTTCTTTGGGTTGGAACATTTGTAATAGGTTTACTAGGAGCTATCATTCCAAGTTCAAAAAACCAGATGCGTTGTGTTTAATTGTTGAAGCAGGACTGTTCACGTATTTACATATAGAAAATGCAGCAAGCAAAATATTTATTATGACCACGCCCCATTCTTTAATCCTCCAGTTAAACAGAAAAATTTGTCTGGTGCTATGTTCCCAAATCACATCACAAAACAGTGAAGTAATTTTATATCCTTTCCCTCCTGAAAGAGTGTGGCAGCACTCTACTTCCACATTTCAAGTGTTTCAACCAAGGAGAAAGTCATATAAAAGGTTCTCAAAAGTGTTACTTTATCTCCGTATTCAGTGTTCAGGCTTGAAAGCAAACCCTTTTTTGGCTGCCTCACAGAATAAAATACTAGACATGCCTTTGATTTCCTACTTTAAATAGAAAACAAAAGCACCGTTTTTAGGAAGCTAAATCATTTTTTTACTCTGATACTTCATTAGGCTCACTAGAGGCTTGTGTCTGTCTCAATTTCCAAAGCACTGCAAGAGATTTTAGTTTTGTAATTCCTCTTTGACTGAATCCCTTATTCCCTGCTTGGAAATGTAGCAAAGCTGACATGTCAGTCCTATAATAACTAGGAATATTCTTGTGGGTTTTTTCCCTTCAAAACTGGTGTGCATGTAGCCAATAACATATTTTTGAAGTGCTGTAAATCTGCATCTGTAACTTGAGGTAAAGCATAGAAATATTTTTGCAGGGGGTAGTTATTTTTAACCAAAGTGGAACTCTCTTCCACATCTGCTCCTTTAGTGATAACACTGGCCCATAGACTATGTAGCTGCAGAAGGTCTGCATGAGTGGGCACTTGCCTCATGATTAGGGGAAGGGGAATCCCTGAGTGGCAGAAAGCCATCAAGAACATGTTGTACCTCCAGGACCTCATGGCAGTAACACTCTTAAGAAGAAATTGTAGCCAAACTAAACATAGCAACCCTTTCAGAGTTACTGTCACCCCATACTAACAGTCTAGAGCATCTCAAAACTCTTCTGTTCAGAGCAGAGGTAAGAAGCCCTTCTGCATGGCCATTGGTTAGGGAGAGTGCAACACTCTTTGTGATCCCACGGTCAACTCTGTCCTTTTATTGTGTCCCAAGCACAAGCAGGTCAAAAAGCAACTACTTTCAGCTTGAACGAAAATGCCACAATGCCACTAGGAGGGCTACGCTTCATGTAAGCCTATTCCAGCTGGAAGGCATGCAAGACCCCCAGCATTCCCAGCCCAAGTGGCTGCTCAGGATGGCCTGGCTTTCTGATACCTTGTCTCTCCAATGGAGCACCTGAATTTCCCACTGGCCTGTTCAGAATTTCTCTGCTCCCACGGAGCACCACGTAGGCTGGTGATCTACCACCTTAACAGCACCAAGTCTGGGGCTCCTTTTTGTTCAGTCTTGATGAAATCCGAAGAAATTGCAGAGAAATGTAATATGGTTTGATAGATATTACTCCCAACCCCTGTGGAACTTCATAGAAAAAAAATTCTTATTAATAATGATTGTTGACCAGCCTGTAGAATTCCCTTGCTAAAATGTTATTCCCTGTTAAATTTTATCAGATTCAGGAAATTATTCTGAAGTTGCTATTTTCTACAAGAACTGATGGCACATATTAATAACAACAAAGGTAAGAATCAACAAGCAAAAGAATATGGATAGATAGGCCATCAGGAAAAAAAGTCAAGCAAAATGAGGAATGGTTCATATGTCTTCTCTTGTACATTACTCCTACACTCAAATCATGTGGTCCTTGGACTGCACTCTTCCTTAGGCACAGGTGTCTCTGAATGTACTGTGCTGATATGAGGTGATATGGAAGCAAACTTCATTTGTTCATTCCTCTAGACAGGCAATGCCTTATATTATTTAAGCAGCTTTATTTTTTAGGTACTTTCTCTAATCTGGAATTTCAATATTAACAGCCTGGCCATCCTCAAGGTTCGAAATAGCACAACTCCAGCTACTTTGAACACTGGACTTCTGTCATGACACTCACCCACAACGTGCAAGAAAGAGCCTGGCATGCCAGGATCTGCTCCAGCTAAGAAAGGGTTGGTCAACAATGGATTTTGCCTTTCAAAAATGGACAAAGAATCCACAAAACATGGTAAAGTAATAATTACACAGAAGTGGTTTGCAAATGATAATGTCTGATTGAATACCTCCTTTACTGGGGATTCAAACACTAAGGTAACAGACAAAAAGCCTAATATATTTTGACTAATCAGGATAGATGTTAATTAAAGATGAGTTCAAGATAATGACTTCTCATTACTATGTGATAACTAGAAAGAGAGTGTTCTACCTCCAGGTAAAATAAGCAATTAGATAACTTCTGTTTATAAGAACTTCTTTTTTAAGTCTTATCTCATTCTCTCTTCTTTTTCTGATGTCAAAATATTAATATGTAAATGTCTGATTTTTATTGCTGCTCAGCTAAATGGATGTTTTTTAGTGGTTCTCAGACTGCATTATTCTTTCACTTCAGTGGAATTATATTTTCCTGTTGCTATAAGGGGACCATAGCTTATTGGCTAAAAAAAAAATTAAAATAGAGACACTAAGAATAAACCCTTGGGTTACCATCAGAAAACGCAATGTGAAGTAAAGGCAGAGTTGAATCTCTCATAGAAATGGTAGAGTTTTCTTTAGAAAGTGAAAAAAAAATTATTTTTTTTTCCTCCTAGTCATTTGACTGCCCCAATAGGAATTATAAAAACCCCATTTGAAAGGCACTTCTTGTTTCTGCAGATAGGAAAAAGGAAGAAGACAAAGGCTTCTGAAAAATCATTGGCTTTCCTGCTAAAGAAGTGGTGGTTCAGTATCATCACTTACATTTCTCATTGATGAGGATAAAAGGGAGAAAACAGCCCCTCCAAATCCTATGTACTTGTGACCCAGCATCATAAAACTTCCTGGCAAGGAAAACAAAACAGGCTTCACTTCAATGATAGACTGCTTCAACCAGATTTCTTCTTTTTTTCTGTTTTTCCTTTCCTGAACCCTATTTTTTTTAAAAGTCCATGAACTGTAGGTATTAGGAAAAGCAGCCAGTGCCACCATGAACCTGTAATCATCCTTAGCAATTAAAGGACATCGATTTAAATCCTGCCTTTCCATGTGCCATTCATCAGAGCTCTACTAACACAAGGGCAGACTGGAGTCACTATGTGGAATTAAGTCGTGGTTCTTTTCAAAGATGCATTTATAAAGGTGGTTTGATGATACTGGAAGTTTAACAAATGCTTACATTCTGTAAGCATGTACAGCCTTTAGAGCTGAGCAAACCAAATCAAACTGATACTCATTGGAGTGGAAGTTTCACTGGAAACAAGGCTTACAAATATTTTGAAAAATGCAATTCAAGATTTGAACAAGCAGGATGAACTTTGAGAGAAACTGTGCTGAATTTTCAGTAAACATAGAGTTTCTTGGTGGAGGAACACTTGTAAAAAAAATACAGGGGTTTCAGGACATTATTACTGCACAGAATACAGTGGTTTTGTTTAAGCAGTTATTTTGAAACCAGAGATTTCTTCAAATCCAGAAATACCAGGTGATACTGAAGGTGCATGAGTACTTATGAAATAAAGCCAAAGGCTGGCTGCTGCAGTGCACAAGAAAAACAAAAACAGCAGAAGGAGAAGTTGCCATACATAATTTGCAGAGGAAGAAAGCAATGAGTTTAACTATTCCTACCTGTTTGTATTCATACAAAACTGTTCTTTATGCCATGTCTTTCACTGTTTTATTTTGCTTTGCTGTAATCACTCCTAGAAAGCTCAAATAAGTAGAGCCTCATGAAGCCCATACCATTGATTACTAATGGTTGGGGAGAAATTGGTTTAGAAATCGCTAGCTTAAGAATTAAATGAAGTGAAGCACCAAAACACTAATGGAAACATAGTTTGTATTAACTGTGGAATTGCGGTAATGTGTCTTTGAATATAGAATTTAGATTAGAATTAGGCGCACTCACAGACAAGGGGGAAAATACATCTGTGTTATCTGTAGGGATAGAATAAGGAAACATTTGCATTAAAGAAATTAATGAGTTTACTCTGTGTGACTGTGTTCCTGGTGTTCCAGGACACAAGTATATGGAACTAAATAGCAAATGTACTGTAGAATTTGTTGCCACCTGAAAAAAATGGAAAATGTTCCCTAACTACCATCAACAGAAGGCCAATGGTGCACAGCTGAGACTTTAATCACACATGAATTCTCCAGCCAGATCTTTTTAATGTTTTTCAAAATCGGGCCATATTAGTTAGGTATCAACAGCACTGTTTCAAACTAATTTCTATGTTGCTTTTTAGCAAGGACAGATGTGTAGACCATTCCAAATTGGATGATGTGATAGCACTTTAAGTTTTGCAAATTTAACTCATTTAATGAAAATAGAAACTAGTGTGTGGGAGGCATTTGGTGACATATAGGGATTCCCAAAGCACCTGAGAAACTTAAAAATAATATAATTATCCCATATCACACTGATTTCCCTCCTGAGCTCCTGGGAACTCTACAGTTACTATCTGTGTTCATCTTAGAATATTTAAGTCCTATGGCTAGGAAATCCCTCGTTTACAGTGAGATTTCTGTTTTATCACATAAATTATTCCCATAGATTAAAAACCTAATGGAAGTTTTTTCAGCCTTCAACAATACTAAGTACCAAGGAAAATTTATCAGCTTTGATGAGAAGTGGGCAAGTGTAAATTTTAGGTTACAGTCATTACTTGATTGGGATGAAAAATAATTAGTGGCACAGTCTGTGCTGAGACCTTTAGAACAAACAAAAATAGTTGGCTTTAATGAAGAAGCTAAAGTAAGAGAAGGATACTTAGAAAAAGGTGAATTAAGGTGATGCTGGAAATCTAATTAGTGAGAAACAGTCAGAGAATGAAATGGAAATAGCAGTCTACTAATAACTTCCTTAAGTTACTTAGGAGAAAAAGAAAATTATTTTCGGTGTATTTCCTAATGAAAAAACAGATAAAGCAATATATCCCAATTTCAATAGTCTCTTGGTTCATAATATGTTTTTCTGATTCCAGATTAAGCCTTTCAGGAAAGGGCAGTAAATACCCTGATGCTTCTGTCTGACCACTTCTCAGAGACTCAGAGCATCAGCAAGGCCACTCTGCCTCGTGAGTGCATTGTGAGAAAGGAACTATAGCTGCTCCATGTGAAGTACAGGGGTTGGAACTGGTTCATCACTGCAGCTGGTGACAGCCCCAGCAAGACACTACTGGTGAGAAAATGAGAATACCCTGACTGAGCTGTGATGTCCAAGGAGTGGTGTGGAGCTTGCTATCAGGGATTGTTCCTGGATAAGTGTTCTGACTGATGGCTTCAGACCCAGATACATGATGTCATTCTGTCCAGCCATGGGGTTTAGATTATTCTTCCAAAGTTGAAGAGCTTAACAATTTCTCTCTCTCTCTCTCTCCCTTTCTCTCTTTT
>VYXF01006607.1:81837-161263 GCA_013397295.1 Polioptila caerulea | reverse complement strand
TTTTTTTTTTTTTACTTTCTTTTGAACATCTTTCTCTTCCTTTTTCCTGTCAGTTTTGGGTACAAGGAATGATTCATCTTCCTTTTTCCTTGTGACTTTCCACCCCAAGTGAAGCAAGTAGAATCATAATAACTATTTTTCAAATAGGAGGATTTTGACAGAGAAGTGAACATATTTTCCACAACATTGTCACAAACATACCATATAATTTCCTTTTTCACATTATCGCTCCCAAGAATTTCTTGGATGCATCAAGGAGTTTTTGAAAGCACTGAAGCCAATAGCAAGGTTGGGCAGTAGAGCACACCACAGGTGATCATTAAAAAGGATTATAAGTGAACTCTTGTGCTGGTCTCACAAACCAAGAAACAGAACACAACTATAGCCATGTGACAATAAAACTTAGTAGATCTGAAAGCATCTAAGGAAAATTGTATAAAATTACATCTAATGTTGCTTGTGGTCAGCCAAATATGCAGTAATGTGGTTGTTAAAATTGACAATAACCCCTCCAAATTGGCCAAGAAGCTCACTACATTGGAAGGACTTGGGGGTCATATGTAGAAAGGAAAACAGCCCAGAAGGTCTCATTACAGGGAAAATGTAACAGTGGAAGGAAAAGCAATAGGGCTTCAACTTGACTTCTAGCTATGATTTTTTTTTTAATGTAGCAATCAGAATATGAGTGAGGAAACAATTCAGACATGATCTCAGGCAAAATGCTTTGATTTCTGAAGTTCTGGAGTCTCTACCTGTAAGATCTGAGAAACACCTGGAAATTTGCAGGGGAAGGGTGTTACATAACACATCTAGATGATGCTGTTCAGAAGGGCTTGATCTATGGGCAATATGTGATTCTTCACATATTGGTGTAGCCCCTTCTGAGATTAAAGATTAAACTAAAACCAGCAGCTCTGATTTTAGTCTCTCAGAAACTTAAGGGTCAGGAAGCTTTAAATTTGAACATGCAACTGCAATTTAGAGCTGAGGGGAAGCTAAAGGAAAGAAAAATCTTTTGAATTTACAAGTAATATGGATGTCATATGGCTGTGATTTTGGCCTGCTGTTAAAGTTATGCAGGGTGCCGAGGGTACTATCTGCTCCCCTAGGAATTAGCTGTCAAATATTTCATGATGGAAAGATTTGCCAGACTTCTCTCTACTTTCACCCTTAGTTTTGACCAGCTTCAACAACTTTCAGCTTTTAGAGGAACAGGGAAGACATTGTGAAATGTTGATACTTACATTTCTCTGTCAAAGCCTTGCACTGCTGAGCAGGAGTGGGATCACAGAGCTCTTCCCTTGTCCTCCCCTGTGAATGGCACACAGACTGAGCAGCTGCTGCTATCAAATGTCCCCCTGTTAAAGGGGTCCACTACCATTCAGTTAAATTGAGGGAAACTAAGGTATAGGAGCTGGCAGCTGTCTGCATCAGGGCCTTGCATTTTCCCTTCCTTGGCCAGCCATGCTGCACAGCTGATGTCTGCCTGGGGCTGCAAGATGCTGGACACGTTTATAGAAGCATCTCTTCCAAACCCCTGTCCCACAGGGCTGCTGAGCAAGCCTGAAAGAAAAAGTGACTCTGACTGGTGCCAACCAGAGTCCAGTATGGAAAAACTCCATGGGAAATTTCAACAAGGTGGTGAGAAGGAAGCTTAGGACGAACTTTTGGTTTTGTTGCTGTTGCTGAAGTTATAAAAAGCCCCCCAGTCTTAGTCTCTGGGTGTAGTTTGGGAATTCAGCAGTCCATTTATCCAGCTGAATTAAATTGTTAAGCTCTGCTGATTTCAGGAGAATCAATGAAGATGTGACAATTTGCCTTGGCTGATGAGATGGCCTGGGATCCCACTTGCAATGCTGAGTGGGAACTTTGCTGACAAAGAGCTGTCAGCATTGCATAGTATTGCAAGATTCATTGCATGTCACTTAGAGTAGGGGGGAAAGGAGACTCCAAAAAGTACTGGCTGTGGGCAGAAGGCCAGAAGCAGTTCTTTTCAATGCCATTTCCATTAAAATTAAAGGGGATAAAACCATCTGTGGCAGCTAAATTTGGATAATAAAGTCAGCAGATGAAAGCAAAAAGATCAGAAGAAAAGAAACACAAAACAGAAAAATGTAACTGAAGAAATTTAAATGTGCTTTTTATTGCCACAAGCTTGCGCTGGAATAGGAGGTAGAGGAAAACATTTTATTAAAAAAATATAAAGAATGGAGCCTGTTTCCTCCTCATGCAAGTGAATTGCTCACAGAAGGAAGCCAAGGTTGTAGTACAGGCTTTTTGTCTGCACTCCCAGCTGCAAGGGAAAGATCCCATCACAAGTGAGACCAGAGCATGATTGGTGCTGGAAAATCCCCAAGGAGATTCCATAATTTCCAGTAGTTCTGGGGTTCTGTTGTCTTTATGGTGATATTTTTTTAAATGAGCCAGATACTTTTTGGGAACAACTTCATGGCACAGTTTGAAAACAAGTTGATCCTCATGTCCTGGCAAAATTCCAGTTTGGGTAGTTGCATCTGCAGGGGCAATTCCATCTGCATACAGATATCTTCCACTGCACAGGAAGCATCCTGCCCACAAACTGCTGACCTCAACTTAAAAAACAACCCACAAGCTTGTGTATTGTTAAATGGCATTGTAATTTTTACCCCAATAGTGGTAAAATCAGGCTGACTGTTTTGCAGTGTGCTAACCACTAAAAGTACCCACTTTGCAGAGTACTTTTACATTCTTCAGGATAACAAGTTGCAGAAATGTATGCTGCTACACAATGACAGGAGTAGAGTGCATGTGTTAGGGAAGGTGAAGAGAAGAGAAGTAGGAAAGGTTAAAGCTATAGGAGAGAGAGACTGAAAGAAAAATGACAAGGGAAAAAATTCATTGCACATATTCAATGCCACATTCAAGCTACTACAAATAGTCTGTGATATTGCTATTACAAAAAAAATTTACTGAAGGCTCACATAAAATTTAGTTTTCCTTTTTTATATTAAGGTTTTTAATATACTACTATGCATGGCACTTAAAATACAGAAGCAGAACTTTGCTTGCTATTACTCAAATACAGGTAATGCTTGATGGCTGTTGTGAAATTCCAGTATATATTCTTACAAAAGGTGACATTTGAATGCTCAATACATCACTGATGTTCAGTCCAGCTAGAACTGAGATTTCCTCAAAGAATTTGTAAGTATACCAGGCTTGTGAACATGTTTATTCAAATTATTGTGGAGGAAATATACTTATTTATGAAATGTTGGGAGTTTGGTTATAAATAGCTAATTGTATTTTCACAACTGACATCATCAAGAGAAGGTCAGTAGAACTGGTACTGCTCCAATCACTGTCAGTTTAGTTCATGGATCACTGACAAGCTGATGTATGATTCCAAAAGAAACATAAGGAACACAGAAGTAATAAATTCTGAACAAAATTTGTTTAAAAAGCTGTGTATTGCATGGAACACTGTTTTTCAGAGGACTGCTGAAGAACAGGACAGTAAAAAAAAGATAACTTGGCAAAAGACAGTTTTGATTTATGATTATTTGCAATTATTGCAATGCCAGAACCAGGCATCTCCTCTTGTATTGTAAAGAAATCCAAATAACAAAAGCCTCTCAATATAAATAGACTATTTGCACTTTATTCATTTAAGCCTAGCCTACCTGTCTTATTTGGTTCCCAAAAATGGAATCAGCCTCCCAGAGTAGTCACAGGCTTTCTCTATGGTGGCTTTAGCCACTAATCTATTGTTTAGAAGAAAGAAGGGGCAGATCAACTCATATTTCTGCCCTTTTATTACTGCGCTGTAAAATGTAAGTGATGCATGCCTTCCTTTTTCATGACAATGCATCAGAGCACAGCTAACCTCAACAGATGAGTAAAAATCTGCTTTGTGGATCTTGTGCTGCATGGGCAAAAGCAGCTTCTGGGTAACATAGCTCTGACAAGACTGAGGAAGTCTTGGAGGTGTGGAAGACCTTTGGATAGCCTGAATTCCTGTCAGACAGGATTGTATGTACCTGAGAACAGCAGGTATCTATACACATATGAAGGTTTGGCATCAATAAACTTTTTTTGATCAGGGGCCTAATTAGCCTAATTATAAATTGCAGAGAAAGGGGTCCTAATTCAATAGGTTGAGCAATGCTTAATTAAGATCACAGCTTTTATACAGTATGCATAGTCATAGACCCAAATGCATTCTGCCCAATCGTAAATAATTTAAGAATGTAGACTCTGTGTTCAATACAGAATGGAAAGTAGACACTCTCAGAGATAACTCATGCCTTAATGGGGCTCAATTATACTCTGGAGGTGCCCATGGCCTTGGGAAATAGGGGATTCCTCTATATTTATATACTTAGAGTACTTAGGTGAGACTTAAGCCACAATTTTAAAGCTAGAAGGAAGAATTATGTTCAGCCAGTGGATCTCCAGTGCAACCTCAACCACAGAATTTCACCAAGTATCATCACTCTGCGCCAAGCCTTCTGCTGGAACTGGAGCCTATCTCTTAAAAAGATCAGCTGGAGAAACTGCCTATTTAAAACCAGGATATTCAGTTTTATTATTATAGCTCCAGCGTATTTCCTAAAATTGTTGGAATGCCAGATGCTGCTTTGGTGAACTCCAGATGGCGGAACTTTAATCAGTAGTGAGATGTGATTTACTAGAAATGCTCCTCTACAGCAAAAGTAGCTCTCAGGCTTCTTGTTTTTTGAAGTATTTTGGGTTGCTCTTCAGACCATGTCTTTAAAGTTTATTCACTGTACAGATTTATGACAAGTATCATTATTGTAAAAAAAGTACCACAGACCTAAATACTGCCTGCAATGTGCTGTGGTGAGAAGTACAAATCTTTATCATAAGGATTGCCTGAGAATCTAGGACATCAGACATCAAACTTTTTTTAGGCTGAAAGCGTATGCTTAGTGATCACAATAAAATACTTTCCTTCACTTTTAAATGTCAGGGTGTTGTTTCATATGGCAACAGCATGGCTGGTTTTAAACATTTGCATAAGGACCAGGCTCTCTGGTTTGCTTGGTTTTGTGCTGCCTGTAGCTTCCCAGCTGGGGCTCCTGCATTGATGAGAGAGCATAAAATCAAAGGCAACTCTACACATTTCCCCCTCCAGCCCACTCACAGGAGCAAAGCAGTGGGCAGCAGCCAGAAAATGATACCCTGCTATCCCCAACCATCCTGTACTCTCTGTGATCATATCTATCATCTTTATTCAAAGAGACTGAGTTGCTGGAAGGAACCCAGAAGATTTGACTGCATTTTTCTGTCATGTTAGTCTTCTGTATTTCTTCTTTCAGCTAGAAGTGCAACTAGATAATGATGTGCCCTATTTCCTCTGTGGGGCTCAGGAATAACATGAATTTTGTGTCATATAGAAAGATAAAGTGGAAGGGTGCAGAGAGCAGGCCTGGCTCCCTGATTATGCCTCCATGGATCCTATTTGTTTAACTACAATTGCTTTTTTTTATACTTTCTGTTTAACTTACAAATCTGTGAACACTGTTCAGAGGGTACAAGTCATCATTGGCAAGAATTTTAACAATTATAACCTATTATAACAATTATAATTATAATTATAACAATTATAACCTGTGAAAATAACTAGAAATAATTTGGGGCTGGAAAAGACAGTTACAGCAAAGAAATCATACTCTACAGCTCAAAAAACCCCATAAAGATGCAAAGCCATTACCATCCTTAGAGTAGGTATAACTTGGAGTAACTGCCCCCATAAATTCTAGTGCTCATACTTTTGCTTTCACAGGCTGTATCTGCTGTGTAGGGCTGGCTGTAACGTGATTTGTTCACCTTTCACGTCCATTAAGCAGTGAACATGGGGGCTGAAGTGAAGCCCAGGTGCCCTAAAACCGGGCCTGTTTTTCGAATGGGCCCTGAGCTCTGTGCTGCCATAGTTGCCCAGGGTATCAGCAACGCCTTTAATGCAGGATTAGTCAAGGCCATGGAACCACTCACTACCAGAAGCAGCTGCAGTAACAGCTGCATATGTCTGACATAGATTTTTGGAGACACTAGGAGCCACCACCTCAGAGGCCTGCTGTCCTGCTAACCTTGTTTCCCCTGCAGTCGCACTAAAGCTGTGTCCCCACTTGACAGCACACCTATGAAAACCAGCTAGGCTAGAAATATAGCTGAGGTCAACACATACTCAGGGGTTAAAAGCAATTGATTCCCTCATTTCTCTCTCTCTTCCTTTCTCTGGGGTAAATAATAAGTCCTGTTACAGGGAGAAATTCAACATATTGATTTAGTCTTACCCAATTTTTGTTCTCGATCCCCCTCAGTTATGGGGGTCAATGAGCGGAAAATACATTGAAAGAAGAAGCAGCAGAGCAAAGAATGGTCAGGTCAGAGCGATGCCTTCTGGAGGCTGACCTGGAACAGACACTAGACAGAGAAAAAGAATAAAGTAGGTATTTATTAAAAGGTCTCAATGGTACATTTGGGTAGCACAAGAGTCCAGCCGGACCACACCCAAGATGAACCCCAAAATAGTCACAAAATGCATGACCAATCATGAGGTCCCACACTTTTATAAGTTCTGGTCCATTAGCATATTGGAGTTAATTGTCCAGTTATAGCTTCAGGTTATGAAGCTCCATCCTCCTGGTTTTTTCTTCTCACTTCACTGTTGTTTCTGTTCTTGGGCCTGAAAGTTGTATCGGTTGTCCTTGGTCCCAGGCTAGAAAAGGAATTGTTTTGTCTATCTGCTCTGTGAAGAGAGCTTAGTAGCACTTAATATGAAACCTAAAACTACTCACCAAAACAGCACAGAATTTAAAAAATACAAAAGCTAAAACTTAAGGCATCAAGAGGATTACCATTTGGACTGAATTCTCTGAGTCTCTTCCTCTCTACCAACAGAATCATATGACATCTTTCATCCTGAAAGATCTTGTTCCTGAGTGCCTTGTAAAACTTGACCTGCCTCCCTAAGAATGACTTCATACTTTGCTAAAACATAGCCCCAATGGGACTACAAAGTGCCTGCCAGGGGGCATATTGCAACAGGAATAAAGCTGAAAATAATACTGGGTCGCCTGAGGTGTTCCAGGAGACATTTGGGTCAAGATTTTGGGACTGAATTCCTGTCCAAGCAAAAAGATCGGTGGGATAATTGGGGACGAGATCAGTTTTACACCTAATCTGAAAAAGGGCATCAGTCCCATCCTTTTTCAAGGTATAATTAAGTCAGTTCAGTAGTCACTAATACTTGCTGATATCTTAATTCTGCCAGGACTTGCAATTTTTTAATGTTTTCTGGGAAGTTATTGATTCTAACACCAGCCCTTCTCCAGTTACCCTTTGCACATTGATAGAATCAGCTTTCAGGAACAATACGGTAAAAGTGCACTTTCTTTGTGCTGTGTATCTTCTGCTGCTACACCAGTAACCAACCATTTATCACATAATCAGATCCTTGCTGCTATATGCCATCTGTGATCAAATGAATGATGAATAAATTCAGAATGCAATTTCAGCTAGTCTATTTTTTGTTCATATTTCGTTCCTAGTAGATTTGAGTCTTTTTGACCTTGTGAAAAATAGCTGCATTTGAGCTAAAAATGTGGGGTTTTTCTAGATAATGGACTGTGCCAACTTCTATTTCTTTTGGAATTCAACAGAAACTGTTTTGTATATCAGGACATTTTCTACATCCGTATTTACTTTTTCTTCCTTTCAGACTATACTCTTTGATATAACTAAACTCCAATCTTTGTTCGTATCTCCTGGCTCCAGCAACTCTTTTTTGATTTCCATTGTCTTCTGTGTGGAAGTCACTCTTGCTATCAAGCTTTTAGTTTTCCACTCATGTAGCTATGAGCTAACAAATTACACCAATTTCTTGAGGCCTTCTGAGCTAAGTGAATTTGGCTCAATATTTCTCAGTTATCAGCCCTTTCATTATTTTTAGGGAATGCTTCAGTGATATTTATTTGCCATTCTGGTAATGCAAGTTGTTTTGCTTTGATGCTGAGGCTTTGAAATCTGAATTCCTGACAACATAGAACATCCTTCTGAAAATGCCTAATTAAAATGTGTTAATGCAGCGACCCTTGGTCACTTGCAAACCCTGAAGACATCCCCAATGGATATCTGCTTTTGTTGTACGTCAGCTTTCAGCTAAGGAAAAATGTGTTGGATTTACTCACTACGTAGTGCAAGGGGTGGTGTGGAGCTTTACAAAAGGCAACAACTCTGCATTCCAAATCTTGGGTACAGGGTGGCCTCTGTGAGCCCTGGGAAAGATGCAGACTGCTTCTTCCCTATGGCATGGCCGATGAGCTTTGTGCAGCAGCTTATAAAACATTTTCTGCAGCTTCTTTAATGGAAAGACTTGTGTGTTTATATATTGTTGCCCTGATCTTTCAAGCTTTTCTGATGCACTTTCTCACTTAATGTTTTTCATAGTTCGTAGTTCTTTCTCACACATGGGTGTTATAATTAGAACATGTTTAAGTTAAGACGAGGTTATTTACTGCTTTCTCTTGGAGTGAAAAACAACTGATGGGCAGTTGTCTTGGCCAACGGGATGGGAGAGGTGTCAGCCTTCTCCTCCAATCCCTGGTCTGTGTGGAAATACCATAAATTTAGAGTCAAATGTTTTAATAAAGAGTTTTTAGCCTTCTCATTAAAGAGTGTCCGTGTGCATCCTTGTGTGTCCCACAGGGACAATATATATTGTGTGCACAACCATAAACATTGGTTTTCCTAAACCGTGTTTTGGCAGAAGTGAATAGCATCAGATCAAGACTTATAATGCTTGACAGAATTCCCTGGGGCAGAAGCAGCAGATGTGGAAAGGCAGAAATTTCAGCAAGGCACACTGGAAGACTGGGCAAGCATTTTTTTGGGAAAACAAAGCAGTCTGAGCTAACCAGGGGAGCCAGAGGTGGATACTGTTTCTTATCAGAGGGGAACACTTCTGTGATTTTCCTGTAGATTGTCCTTATCTTCAATAACTCTTGGCCTTTCTATTGGGTTCTGTCATCCATTCTGTTCCTTCATTAAGTCCTCAACTGCTTCTGATTTTCTCTAGGTCTTCTCATTTACTTCCCACCAATATTTTCATTTCTGTTTTTCCTCAGCACGGAATCTCACCACATTTCCTCTACCTCTGATTTACCCCATTGCTATTGTTGCTGTACTTTCTTGCTTGGTTCCTGTCTTTTCCTCTCAATTCCTCATCATATTTTTTGTCCTGTTAAAGTGGGATAGTGACACTGGTAATGATACTGCTGCTGTTTCAACCCCTTCAGGACTGATGGAAGCCCACAGAGCCCTTTGGTGCCTGTTTTGAGCTTCAGTATGAATGCACGCACTTGCTGGAAGCCCAGTCAGATAAGAAGTATACAGGGACCAGGTAAGAGCTGGTAAGAGGTGCCAGAGGGAGAGCAGGAGGAGTGAGCACCCTCCTGAGTGCCAGACCAGGTGTATAATAATTTCCAGGTCTTCACTAGGCTTTGAACATAGGGCTCCAGGTAGCTTCAGCTTTGGTCACACTCTCAGTGAATACTCTTGGGTGGTAAAGAGGGACAGACAGCTCCACCACAGTTGTATCACAAAAAAGATGCAGAGATGACAGACCTTGTCATGTTGAAGCCATTTTTCTATGACACAAAATAGTAGACGAGGTTCTAATCACGAGATTTCAAGAACTGGTTAGGGCAATCCCTAAACTGTTTGTACTTTATGAAGGTGAGCGTCAGACAAAGCATTTTGCAAGCATTAAAAGTGACTCACTGGCAGCTTAGGCTGGCAGCACAAAGCCAAAAGATAAAGACATAACTGTCTGATCAGCAATGCACCATATGTTGGTGAAAATATCTCCTGAGGTGTTTGTCCCCGGACTTTGCTCGAAGAGAGTGAGCTGTTTTCTGCCATTGCATGATATCTTGCATTACATGTCTAAGTTGTGACTCCTGAAATTTTTCATCATAATGCTTCTTTTACAGTATGTGACTGCTTGTAAACTGCACCTTAGAAAAGATACATTCAGAGGTGTAAGCCCTCTAGATTTTGTTAGATTTAACTCCTACACAGCAAAACATGTATTGGCAAATTAGGAGAGTAACTTGGTGCAACACACAATGGTCAGCTAGATATGCTGAAAGATGGTGTGCTTTTCAACTCACCTATGCCAGAAATATTCTGAGTAGATCACTAGGTTATACTTCTGCACCATCACAGGAAAGTTTAGAGAGGAGCAAAAGGGAGTCTAATCAACTCTGTGACCATCAAGGGAGAAGAACTGAAAGTAATCAATTGTGTAGGTTGGGGGTTTTTTTCCATTTCTAGCCAGTAAGAGGTTAGAAGTTATAGTATTGCCTCGTTACCTGATGTTTTAAAGGATATATATTTGATTTTTCTGATAGAGAGTGGGTGCTAGTTAAGGATGATGTATTATTAAATCATTTTACAAGAAATTAAAATGAATATGTTAAACAAAAGGTAAATTTGTAAGGTAGCATCATAACATAAAAAAATCATATTTAAAACTAAGATAACTCCTTCACAGATTAGAGTTACATTAAAGTTTACAGCATCTTACCAAATACTACACTGCAAACTGTGTTCAGCAAACTTTGCTCTTTTTAATGCAGGTTTTTAACCACTTGGATGTCTGTGAATACATGCATTGATAGACACTCTGCACCCTATTAGTTGTTTTATCGGGGGTAAGGCTGAAAAACATTAACACACTTTTAAGAACTGGTCTCATTTGAAATAAATTGTGTATGCTTTACTATATATTAACAACAGAAACAGTCAATACAGCTTATTTTGGCTTGAGTTTTCAAGCAAAAATAAAGCTATTCCTGTGATCTCTGGGACTGGATTGCAAGTTCAACCTTACTGATATACTCCAATCTACCATCATATTTCCAAAATAAAGAAAAAAGTTGACTTTTAAGATTCTTCCTTCCTTAAAATGGTGACAGGCTTTCTCTGTACATTGTTGATTGCTGGATATTTGGATCCAGGAGAAGTACTCCTGGGGACAGCAGTTTTAGTTCAGTCTCAAAAGGAATAGGAGATCTCTTTGTTTCCAGAGGAGTGGCTGCTTGGATAAAGCAGGGCTGCAGATCAAATAGATGAAACAATAAGTGAGATGATGCATTTTAAATTGCACAATGGTATAATAGTGGGGAGGTGCCAAGCTCTCTTTGGAAAGCGATTTCAGATGTTTCCTACCCAGAACAATACAGATTTTGGAGACTTCATTTAAAAGCAATCACAAGGCAAAGGGTCACCATGCAAACTGACTGACTAATTGGTCGCTGGCCAGATGGAAACCTCTGCTTAGTTCATTTCAAGGACAAGTTGCTGCTGGATAATGTATGGCAGATGGGGATCCAGGGGAGTTTATTTTCATGAGTCACACTGCTGTGAGGGCTATATAACTCTTTGTACTGGGGGTCAAGCCAGATCTTGTCTTTCTCATCTGAAGGACAGTCTGTGTGTGCCCCATGTTAACAAGGAAGCAGAGGAGTACAAATCATAAGCAGAGATCTCACCACAGGTTCTATTACCTGCGACCTCAAACTGAAGTATCATATGTTTGCTGTCAAAGTACAGTGTAGTTGTAACCCTTTCTGTTCTCCTGGAAGGCATGTGATAATCTTCATCTAGCATTCTGTCACTGTCTCCACAATACAGTACATAAATGGAAACATCTTTGCAGAACAAATTTAGAAGATGATTTATTATTTCCCTCTCTCTGATTCTTCCCAAAGACACACTTTTACTAGGAAATTTTCAGACCTTCATGGTAGCTTAATAAGGAATAAATCCTAGAAGACAGTACTTGTAAGAAGGGGTAATTAGTTTGGATTGTAAATAATTTTAATAATACTAATGAGAAACGTTATTGCATTGTCTGACACTTCAGAGAAGACCCACCCATTCCCATCTTGAACATGGAGTCTTTTGTTGCATTTCCTTCCACATTCATTGCGCATTCTTCAGATTAGTGTACATCTTCATTTGTTAAGATCTTAAGAATACCTCCTCTTTTCTGCTTTTTCTTTGCTGTGGAAGTAGATTCTGTAGCTTCAGGCAAAATGTGTGATCTGCTCTTTGGCTTTCAGAGCTTTGTAAAATTGCTTTTCAATTCTGTTGTGGTTTCCAGTATCCTAGGAACAAAGAGACACTAATGTTTGAAACATCAAAACTTATCAGTTAGTCTTAGTTAAAATGCAAAAATTTAGGATTTGCCAGGTACAGAACAGCCAAAATTGTAAGCAAAGTCTTTGTAGGTTGTGTGGCATTTTTTTTGTTAAAATCCAGTTTACTGAAGTACAGGAGTGTCCCACATGCCTGTGTCCAGAAAGCTCTCGCATAAATTGCACGCACATTTGGCAATGTTTCTTCCTAATATGAATCCTTATTTTATGGGGCATTTTAATCCCATTCTCTTTCTATACAAAAGGTTCTCCACAATGTCAGCTAGCTAAAAGAGAATACACCATGCTGTGCATGCTCTGTGCAAGTGGCAGCTCTGGGCACAGCACCTTATGTTTACATTGCAGAATAGCACTTCCATAAATATTTTTCTCTCATAGCTCAGGTTGTAAATATATTGACAGGGAACTGGGTGCCAAGCTGGAGAGCTAATGTGGGGAGGCAGCTGCCAATATGGGTTGCTATGGATATCATGTTTGATCTATGCCTTTGGAATAGACCACACTCAAAGGCAGCTAAATGATTTAAATAACTTCTGCAGCAATAAAGAAAGTTTTGTACCGTTTAAACTTAGATGCAATTATGACTAAATCAAGCATGAAGGGAAAGGGAGTAAAATCTAAAATGAGAAGCAGAAAATACCTTTTTTTTCTTAAAATGTTGCTCGTCAAATTAAAATCTTAAATTGAAAATTTGAATCCATCTGCAAAAAAAAAAAAAAGGAAAAAAAAAAAAAAAAAAAAAAAAAAAAAAAAGAAAGGAAAAAGAAAAAAAAAAGAAAATTTAGAAAAGCCTCTGTGATTCCATAGACTTTGTTTCTAACTAAAAAAATAAATACTTTTTGAATTTAAATTAGGATGAACATTTTTTAAATTTTTCATTTTTAAATAGATCCTAGCTCTGCAATCATAACAATCAAAATGGCAATGAATTCTAGCAGCAGTAAGAATCTCTATTTAGAACCATCAAGCTCTAAAGACTTTAATTACGCCAAAAAGCAGGATTTTACAGAATATGCACAAATACGATGTTTCATTCAGCAGCAGCAAACTTTTTTTTTTTTTTAATTTTACTATTTGCTTACCATAAAGGTATTGAAAAATGTCCTTTCCAAGTTAAGAATAAACAACCTACAAAGTTAGTACTGAGACAGCCAGCCTGTAAATACTAAGAGCTAAGCCCAAGGGAAAAGAATTCAATGCTTAGCTAGTTAGAGGAAAGAGGAAAACAAAAATAATTAAGTCAAACCAGGAAGAGATAAAAATAGATAGGAAAGCTAAAACAGAAGAAACTATTTTCATTCTGTTCATTTTAATACTATCTTGATCCCTGTGGTTATGAGATTGCCTTAAAAGTTATGAGTTGAAATTTTTAAAAACTGGAAAGAATTTGTTCTTTTTATGTTGTTACCTTCTTCTTGAACTTTCAGGAGTGGTGTCTAGCAGAGCCTCCCTGAAAACACAAGGTCAGGAATTTACTTTAAAAATAAAAAAGGCATTAGAAGTTGTCCTGTAATCTCATGGCAAAGAGCAAGTATTAATGGTATTTCTGCCTGGAACTTTCTCTCCTGGAATTTGTGATCCTGTGCTTTCAAAGAACAGCTCTGCAGCCCGAGATGAGGCCCAAATCTGCCAAGAGGCTGCTGGTCTGCAGAGTGGCCACAGCACAAAGCCTGATTTCTTTGAAGCAGGATATTGCAAAAAAATGGCTTTGCAGTGAGGCAGCATGTGGCTTTTCCAGGAGCTCCAGGAAGTGAGGAACAGACGTCTCTGATGCTGCTGGTACATGTGAGCCACCCTGGGGTCCCCCCTTGTCAGTGTTTGTGTTGGTTCTGAGCTCTGCACATGAGAATCTTGACTAGATTTGCAACACAGAGCAATAAAACACAGCAATAAAACCAATTTAACCTTGTCCCACACCGCACATAAACCCCCCACTGCTCTGTCTCCTTTGGCAATAGTTTTGGTCTCATGGGGAGCTTTCCCTGTTGGATTCTGCAAGAGGGTCAGTGGCCTCAACTTGTCCTGTATCAGATCAGAGCAGGAAAAGGAAATTGATGGACTGAATAGAAAAAAGCTTTACAGTACTTTAAAACCAGCTTTCATTATGTGAGGGCCTTCTTTGGCTCCATATTGGTTTGATTGGGTTATCTCCAGGAAAGCATCTGTTTTAATTTACAGTTAATGCTCCAAAGGCTTGAATCCTGAGTCACAAATCCACCCCCATCCCTTCAGAATGAACAAAGGTAACATTAATTTCGAACAGTGAAATGAGCAAATGAAAAAACACAAACATTCAATGATTCTTTGATTTGATACATCATACAAAATCCAAAAATCTTTCTTTGCTGCTGTCACCCCTAGGTCTTTGCTGCCTCACTGCTGTTTACCAAGAGTAAGCATTAGCTAGAGATTTTGATCAGATTTGGGAGAAAGTTAACTGGGGTGTGATCCAAAATTGTTCAGGAAATTCAATTTTGTAGATGCCAAAACTCATTTGAATCTGTTAGAAAACAGTTCTGGAAGGAAACATAGATGGAGAATTAAACAGTTCAAAGATTTATTTAAAAAAAAGGCTCTTGTTCTGTAATGGATCTATTTGTTCAAAACCAAAATAAGAGAGAAAATATCAACAACAGTAAACCAGAGTACAACCTCAAAAGAAACAATGCTGTAAGTAAAAAAAAAACAAAAAATATTTTATTCAGCCCAAGAGTAGATTTCCAGGTTGGTGATTGTGGTTGCTGAAGAAAGTCATAATTTCTGGTTTAGGACAACCCAAATAAAAATTAATGTGAGATTCTTCAGGATAGAAGCAAACCCAGCAAAACCATCATTCACATGGATATGTTTTTCTTGACTTTTATTACAGTAATATGTTTTATCTGTACAGCATGCAGGTTGTTATTCTAATAACTGTTGTTATGCTTGAAAACATCTTACACATCCTGATTCTGAAATTTTCCTATGTAAAGAAAATTGGTATTTTCATACCTTAGGCTTGTTTTGTGATCTAATCTACCCTTTGCTGCTGAGTGGCTTCAGATTTTCAGGGTAATTTCACCCACAACTTTGAGTGCCTAGGGACCAGGAAGAGGAATGAAAGGCAAATGTCTGAATTTTGGCACAGAGTCTTCAGCTGCGCTTCAGACTGCAAAGCCTTAATGAACCCTAAGGATAATTTCAAGAAATAATCTCCCAGTACTGGCTTGCTGGCTCTCCAAGAGGTTTGAGGTCTTTGAAAGATGAGCATGGTGAAGCTGTTAGTGCAAGATAAAGACAAATATAAGCCATGTGTGTGACACTGAGGCACGGTCAAATAGGGGCCCCAAGAAGGGTCACTCTAAGCTAATTTGCAGCATGCAAGTTGAAAGAGAGCATGGTGGGATTGAAGACTTTGCTTCCTTAAAGTCAAATATTGGTGCTAAAAGACTCAGCATCAAAGAAGAGAGAGTGGGGTAGAAGACCTTGAGGAAACTTCTGCCAGCTGTCTGTTGCTGGCCTGTCCTATCAAGCAATAGAGCCATCTCAGCTGCTGGCATGTTCTCCTGTCTTCCAAAATACCAAACTGATGAAAAAAAGAAACCGCTTTTCTTTCCTTCTGCTGGTGTTCCTGTTGAAATTGCAAATGTTTTCCCAAGTGCTGATACAGAAGATTTGCAGTTGGGTACAGCTGTTGACAACTCCTTCCCCAAGTAACAAAGTCTAACAAAGGCAGTGCCTGCTGCTGACCAGAGCCCACTTAGCAGGCTGACAGCTGAAATCTGTACAGCAACTCTTTTTATGACACACCAAACAAGCCAGGGCACTTTCAGCCTAGGAACAAGAGAATAAAATATTGATTTAGTTATGGCAAAATAGTAAGACAAGCCAGGCTGTATCTCCCTACAAACTGCCAATCTGCCATCTGCTATGCTTTCATTTTCCCTCGCACCACTGATGCAAGGAGTGTCCAAACTTCAGCACATGTTTTGCAAACAGCAGTGCCCAGTGGGCTGTTGCTGTAGGTCTGCCATCAGCGTCAGGCCTGTTCCAGCCTACTTAACCATTTAATTTGGTAAATATCAATACGGCCTCTCTGTTCTCCTCGGCACCATATGCTATCTGATTAAAAGTCAGTCAGGTTTCTCTCAGCTCCTCTTTCTTTCAGGAAGATCCTTGGCAGCCGGCAGCCTCTCCTGGGAATCTTAGGTAGAGAAGAGCTGTGTTCAGTGGAAGTGCTGCAGTTATCATCAGGGCATCGTTGCACAGCTCACGGTGCATACATGTGATGGAAACACAGGCATGCCCTGCAAGGTGGGCAAGGAGAAGAGTTCAGAGGTGAGGTAGAAAACACAAGGATGGGTATGAAATTGTTGTTGAACAAATTATTGATCATAAATCAGATAACAGGAAGGGCACGAGACTTTTTCACACTAAAGTGCTTAATTGTTTTATTCATTTCCCCCAAGATGTCAATTAAAGAAGTTACACAAAGCAATTTTGATTGGGCAAAAGTCAAAAATTGATGAAGACTAGAGGTGAAAAGGGCAGAAAAAGAATAAAAATACAAAGAGACAATAATAGATCCTAGCATCCTGCTCTTAGAGACGTTGCTCACAAATACTCAAGACAGAAATCTCTCTTTTACAAATTCTGTGTTGCTTTACTCCTCTTGTTCATACAAATGCTCTATGCACACACTTCTTATTCTTTGTGGGCCACTAATTTACCTTCTCTTATTCATGGTCCTCTGAATCATCTGGTTTGATTTTTAAGTAGGAGCAGGCAGGAATGCATACAAGGCAGAGGAAAAGACAGGGTTTATTTGCTGCATGGGCAGAGGGATTTAGTTGAAAAATCAACAGTGTTAGATGGGAGAAAGGCAGCCTTAAATCCTGTTTCTGGCAGAGCCATTGGCCTCCTGAATAACCTTAACTAAACCTCACCTGTCCCATCGGCCGCCCTATCTCCTGTGACCCTGTCAGAGCTGTCCCAAGGAGCCAGCTCACTCACAGTTTCTCTCCAGCTGCATGTTTGCCTAATCCAGCGTTCAGTCCACATGACAAAGTTCATCTTGGACTTTTCTTCCCTTCACACTGGAAGGGAAAAGCTTCTCTTTCTCCCTACAGGGTTTCTCCTTGCAGGGGAGAATGTCTGTAAGAGATTTTTTCCTATAGGTAAAAGTGATGACATGACAGAGGGCAGTCCTGTGCTCACAAGCATGCTCTGGGGGCTCTGCCAGGGGACCATGCACCAGCTGCCTGCAAGGGATGGAGACAAAAGTGGTGGTGAACGCAGGGGAGAGACCTGACACAGCTCACCTGTCAGTCTGCTCCAGCCCTGCTTTCAGCTTCACCCACCATAGGAAGGCCCAAGGTCAGGCTTACAGCCACTGTGTGCTGGGGCTTGATCAAAGACAAATCAGGTCTGCAGTTACATTGGGAAAATGGCTTTTCACTGGTTTTTTTTAATATGAGTGGTGGGGAACTGGTTATAAAGATCTAGTTTTTCCTTTCCTGCTGTATTGAATTTGCTCACAAACAGTGTTTCTTTCTTTTTAACTTGCCAGTTTGGAAAATGCAGTCCAGCTCTGTTATCACAACTGTGCTGGCAGCTTCCAGCTGAAAACAGCTGGGTCTGAGCTCCTGCTTCAGGAGCTGAATCTTACACCCCAAGTTGAGTCATGAAGTTCTAGACAGAGTATTGTGAACATAGAGGTGGCTGCCAAGTCTGCTGGCTTTTTACCATGTGGATTAAAATAGGTGTCACTTTATGATTCCTGATGAAGAACTGAGCAGCATTAGTGTGTCTCTTGGAAGGAATTTTGAGATCTGTCTTCTATAAAGGCAGTTCCATATGAGAATTGTTACTTGAAGATGTTGTTGTTGTTGTTCATTCCTACTGCTGTGGAAGTATCTGTGTATTTGGTTTATTATCATTATTTTTCTTTGTTTTTCTATTTTTTCCATTATCTTCTTTATACATTTCATCTTTTGCACTGCTCTTTGCAGGGAAAGACCAATGTCTCTACATTAAAATACTAAGCAATCAAGAGGACTGACCAGGTTACAGCACATTAGATCCCATCACAATGAACTCTTTGCCCTAAACCAGGACATTTAATTATTAATAAATGATAGGTTACAAAAGGTTATGCTCAAAATACAGAACATAACTTTTATGTTATTTATTAATTAATTATTTATATTAAACATGCTCTGAAAATTTAACAGTCATTATTCAGGCCAAGATTTGAAAGTTGCTGAGTAGTCCAGGTCGCGCCATTAATCTAAAATGTAATACTGGGGTCCTCTACACAGGAAGTTAACTTATTTTAGTCCCTGAAAATCATTGTCTTAAGATGGTACCAGACTCTCTTGCTTGCACAAGAAAAAAGAGCTACATACATACATGCCACCTTAAAAAGTTGATAGGAAACCTCGTTTTTCCAATGTCGGCATCTTACACAGTTGGGCTGAAGTAACTAGAATCATAAGGTGGTAAAATATGAGCTTTTTGATCTCCTGAATGTCAAGCAAGACAAAGAAGCTGTCCTTGAACTTCTGTCATGGTCACTGCAACTCAGAGCTGAGTTATGTTGGTGTGGGTTTGCAGAAGAGTGTTGTGCTCCCTCTCAGCCTCATGCCACAGCTGCCACTCTACTGCCACTGAGTGCTGCTTCGTTCACTTCAGGGAGATGGACTGTGCTGCCTCCTGCTTCCTGCAGCGGCTTCATTGGCTCTGACTAAGGCATTTTCTCACTTGGTAGTTAATGTAAACTGAGAGGCTAAGGGGAGAAGAGTGACCAAAAGGGTCAGGAGGCAGGATTAATAGCTCTTTCTATGAATGGATTGAGTGGGAAATTAGAACTGCAGCTAACGTGTTGGAGGAGAACATTGATGCAGGACACATGGAGCTGGTCTTCCCCTTCTCAGAATTAAGTGCTTGCCACTGACCAGCCACAATTAAACTCTCCAGCCTTTGATGAATAGAGATGCTGTGGTTGGTGCTAAAATTATTCTGCTTTGGCAAAAATGAGAGGATGAAACCAGGTAATCACAGAATGCAACATTAACCAGCAAGACAAAAATGGATAGTCAATTTAGTGCAAAGCTTAGTGGTTCATTATTTCATATCACAAGGCTCTTCAAAAGAAATAACAGCATTTACTCAGTAGAAACTGGAGCTTGCCTGGTTGCAACTCTCCTAGATATTCTTCACCTCAAGTGGTGTGTTTATGTGTATATTTTGTTTTGACAAATGAGGCAAATTGAATGTCCTAAGGGATCGATAGATTTTGATACTTTCCACATGCTTTTAAAATACAAGCAGTAGCTAGCAGTGAATCTGCAGACACCCCAAAACTTAGGGACTTGACTGAGTTAAGGTTAAATTAAACATATTTATTAAAGATGTGAGCTCATGTACATAACATCCAAAGCTAAGCCAAGAAGGAAGAATGTCTGGAGATCAGAGAAAAGGACTACATTTGTCCCTGAGAAGGTCACTCTCATCTAAAGGACAAGGGTAGCAAGAGACCTGATTTAAATTAGGACAATTTGCAGCTCTGGCCACAGCCCTTGATTAAGGGACTGAATCACTACTGTGAGACAGAGACCATGAATCTGTTTCTGCCTCTTCATTTGGTACTTTTCAGTAGATGGAGTAAGGCTTGGTTATTTTCTGTATTACCACAATAATGCCCTGACATTGCTGTGAAAACTCTGGCTATTTGACTGAGACATTTACAGGTAAACTAGAAATGGGGGAGTGCTGAGAGAAGGAAGAGAGGAAGGGCTGAGTAAAGAAAAGAGGGATGAGGGATGGAGAGAGATGAAGGGAGGGAGGAAGGGAGGAAGGGAGGAAGGGAGGAAGGGAGGAAGGGAGGAAGGGAGGAAGGGAGGAAGGGAGGAAGGGAGGAAAGAGGGCAGGAGGGAAGGAAGGAAGGAAGTGAAAAAACCCTACAGATTCAGTCCTTAGCAGGGACTGGATTCTGAAATGATGCGTGTGCTGGCACTGCNAAGGAAGGAAGGAAGGAAGGAAGGAAGGAAGGAAGGAAGGAAGGAAGGAAGGAAGGAAGGAAGGGCTTGCCTCTGCCACTATGGGTGGCATACAGACAGGATTTGGTTCCCACTTGCAGCAGCTTCAGTCTAATCCTCTGAAGGGAGCAGTTATTGTCAGATGTGTCCAGAAGCACATGACTGGAGAGGTACAGGTTACTTGTCCTATCTCTGCTTCACGTTTCCAAATGCCAGACAAGTGGGACCTTTGCTGTGACACATGGGGATTGCAATGAGCTCTGCCTGGGAGAGAAAACAAGACCTCACTTGAGTGATGAGTATTTACTCAGCTGGCAAATGTACATTTAAAGAAGATAAAACCTCACCCCATCACACCGCTCCTTTTTTGTCTGTCTGAACCTGCCCCGTGGCTCAGTCTGACTCCACATAGTCCCTGAGGCAGCTGGCATTGTCCCTGACAGCAAGCTGTTGCTCTGCTGAACTTCCATCAGTGGCCACCTATCTTTTGGCATGACTGTCCCAGCAGCACATCCAAAGGCTTCAGTCAGAAAGCCTAAGTTCAGACTGCCCATGTTCAGCTCAGTCTGGGCAGCATCTGCTCTCTGCACAGGAGGTGATTCCAGTTCCTGTGCTGAGACTGACACCTGCCCTGGAGCAAGGCAGGAGGGTGTCCTGGGAGAAACCTCTGCAGCAGCACACAGAGGAGCTGAGTGATGCCAGGAAGCACACAGCAAAGGACACGAGATGTGCCTGCCCTTGCTGGCTCTGAAATCAGTCTCTCTCAAGAGGGCCACGTGCTGCAGCATTTCACTCTGGCCTTAATTGTAGGCTTTGCTTGATGCTTCTGCTTACCTCCCAGTAATGCTGACAAATGGCTCAAGCTTCTAGGAGAGCATGGCCATGCACTTTTCAGGATCTTAACAGTTCATTTTACCCTCCTCAACCTGCTGTTGAAATTTTAAGACATTTTTTATCCACTTGCTGGGCAACTTGAGCAGTCACAGGTCTCCAGTGAGGTGACTGTGTGTGCCACTGAGGCAAGGAATTAAATTACTTGTTTGTACCTTTTTCCTTCCACTTGCATTACTCCACCTCTTTTCTTTATTACTCCTAAAAATATTTCTATGCCACTGTTTGCAAAGCATCAGCATTTTTTGCTCTTTTTTTTCTGACCGGTGGATACTGCACACTGTGTGATATATAAGTCTCTCCTTATTTTTGGTGATCTTATTTGGAGTCAAAACTCCTTACTATGCACAACCCTTTTACACACTCTTTGGCATTTAAAAGGGGTATCAAAACTAGCAAAAATGAGGAACAGTTGAGTGTAAGGGAATTATTTGAGAGGCACCCTCAGAAATATGAAAGGGGCATGTGTTCTACATATTGTCACAACCTGTCTGGCTCCTGAAGCAAGGAAGCTGTTGGAGCAGGGTTGAACTTACCTTGTCTAACACCCACTGCTCAGCCCAGATGGAAACTCTCATCTCCTCCACTCTTTTCATCCTCCCTACCCAAATACTGCATTATTAGGAAAGATCCTACTCCTGGCTAGGAAGTGAAATGAGAGGATGTAAATAGGGAAGGGAAATGGTATGGAAGGACAGTTCGCCAAAAAATGTATGTCCTCTTTACAGTTACTATAATGTACCATAAAGATCTTGGTTTCTTATTTCCGTAAGTGTAGAGACTTAAAATTTTACTAAGGCAACATGATACAGCTGGTTCTGCCTAGGAATTAGTTTTTCCCCAATCAATAGAAACCGAGCAGTAATAACCTTAATTAAAATTTGCATAATTATGATTAGTAGCTTACAAAGAAACTGTTGTAGTAACATTATAAAAGATTATTTAGCAGTTATTGAATTATGCTTTCTTTATTTAATTTTTTTTAAGTCACAGGAAGCAGCATCCAGGAGGTGTCTAGTTGATTAGTAATTAAACACATTAAGTAGCTGTAAGCTGAAGTAATTAAGAGAAGTTAGAGCACTGTCTAGGTCAAGCAAGATCTACAAGAAGGCTGAGTGTTTCCTGAGGAGCCCAGCTAAACATCAATGCTGTCCAGCCTGAAACTCAATTCTGGGTTGTTCGTCACTGTTCACTGATAGTTTCATATGCTTATTCTCAAGAAGTGCTCCTGGAGCCCTAATGCCTAATTCAATTAGATGGTACAGTTCATTATTTACTGCTCAGCTTCAGCAGTGCTATGAGAATTGGGGCCTAGGATAACTCTTTTTTCAATGTCAAATTACCTCAAGTGTCAGTTGTGATGGATCCAGGACTAACTTCCAACCAAGATTAAAGCTCCATGGCTCTGCCCTGTGCATGCTTTGAATTTTAATGTGGATGATCAGAAAGAAGCCAGGAAAAAGGGAAGTGAGTAGTGAACCTGAAGGGAGAAAACACCTTCAGGTTCCTCTGGAAGACCAAAAGAAACTAGTAACAGGTTACCAGAGACAAGAAGCAAGGACAATAAGTCTAACAAGGCACTGTGAGAAGTATCAGGTCTGATTTTTATTTTGAAGTTTGAAAGCATTGAGGGGCTGGTGTTGAAAAATGCAGATAATTTTTAAAAGAGAGAGATCCGTATTTTGGTCTTGCAGAATCTAGAGTATACCATAATTTTTAAAAGATCAGAAGGAAAAAACATACAGAAACTGAATGAAATACAATAAGTGTCAAACATAAGGAAGTTCATTTCATTCCCTGAACTCAGGGGTTTGGTGCTAGAGTTCACTTACCCAAATAGAGTACTGAACTGTTTATCCATCATTTACACACACTGCAACAAATAAATATTTCAGTGCTTTAGGAGTTATTAATGGACTGATATTACTGCTAGTCCTGCTAAAGAACTTTCAGCAAATGACACTTTACAGAAAGAAAATTAAAAAGTAATGATAGAAGTTTCCCTTAAAGCTGCCCACCTTTGGATTTATTACAGTTTATCTGTACTTACAATCTGATGCATGTTCTTCACATTCAGCCTTTTAGTCTTTATTCTACCTTTATCTTTCCTGGACTTTCTTCTTTCTTCTCAGCATCACAATAATCTATGGGATAGCACATTGTCAGAGAAGTCCTTGTAACTGGCTGCACCCAATTTCTCTGCCATCCCAACAATCTTTACTCTCGTCCCTCTGGTTTTGTTTGTTCTCAGATATTTTTTGGTCCCATTAGGAAGAGATTGATCTTTCTGGTTCCACCACGCTAAATTATTCTAATTTTTGTAAGCTGGAAGTGACAAAAGGTGTATGTTTTCAATTAATCTTTAAGACTCATTCTTTCCTAGATTGGACATCTCTGAACTTGAACCTCCTTTTTGCTTTGGCAACAAGCTGAAAATGAGACAGCTTAGCTGAGGAGGAAATGAATTATTAACCCTTTCAAACACTAAGAGCATCAGCTAATGAAAACTGTATTTGGGAGACCCTTGAGAAGTAAGGTTTTATAGAAGCCACAAGAAAAGTGACTGAAATAAGAACTAGAAATACAGAATATTTATAAATCATGTAACTCGCTCCTAAGCTAATATAAAAATAAAATAAAATAAAATAAAATAAAATAAAATAAAATAAAATAAAATAAAATAAAATAAAATAAAATAAAATAAAATAAAATAAAATAAAGAAATAAAAAAAACTAAATTATGAGTCTTGAAAATGAAGCACGTTAGGGTATAACAGACCACTATGTGCAATGATTACTAAATGCTCCGCTGTTAGACTAGAGTATCCAAAATATTGTTTCATTTTAGCATATAGGAGACCCACAGCTCTTTTTATTGCATGCTTTGGCTATGCTTCTGTGTGTTCCAACTGTGAATTTCGACTGCACATTAGGTATGGAATAATCCAATTTTGCACAGCAAAACTTGGCAGACTTAAATGAGTTTTCCTGATTCAAACACAAGATGTTTCAGTTTTGCCTGGATTTCACATCAGACTTGAAAATTCTTTTTTAGGACAAAAGCTTCACCAAAACCGGACTGGATTTTTCTGAAGCTAGTCACCAATCCATTAAAGTTGATAATCAGGAGAAAGTCCAGTAAAAGCACAGTAAAATAAGAAAAATGTACCACATCCATTGGAACAAATGAGAGAACAATGGCTTCTATTGACAGTTGCTTTATTACTGGAAAAATCCTTTTTTGGGGGGGCAGGGAGGGCTGGATTGCACAGAGCCATCCTGTAAAGGCAAAGCCTAGCTGCTGTTAATCCCGGCCTTTGGCAGCTGAAAATCTGTGCTCCGGGTCTGCTCAGCCCACTCCGTTTTGAGAGCAGTGGCAAAGATAATAAATTTCTACTCTGCTGCATCTGCAGCTCGCAGTAATCAGACACCTTCATAGATTCCTCCTGCAGCAACACCACTTCAGCATTCACTGAGCCAGAAATGCCAGGGAAATCTGGTGGAATAATACTTTCTGCCTTAAGCAAGTCCCTCTTCATCAGCCAAGCAAGTTGGTTCTATTCTTCTTTTCAGCGGCAGGGGCTGAAGTGGGCGCCAACACACTGCAGCCGGCGCAGGGGTTTGGCAGCATCACTGCCTCCAAACGCTGGCCATGTGGGAGTTGCTTCCCTGCAGGTCAGGGGTTCCCTTCGGCGTCTGGGGGGCTGATGGGTGAGAAAAGGAGGTGGCTGGAGCAGCTCCCCCAGCTCTACTCGCCCGTGCTCACAAATTCATCTCACAAATCTACATCAGTGTATTTACTCGAGCCTGCTAGTGCTGGGGATTGCTCATTAGCTTATATTCACAATTATCCCTAAGGAAGGGAGGACTACAGCCTCTGCTTTCAGCATGCAAATTGAGTAAAGTTTGGAGCTACTGCTACACAAAATCACCAAATGCCAGGCTGTCATTACTGCAGTTGGTTTTCAGAATACTGTTTTAATTGAACTAATTATCACAGACTTCAACAGGTATTTTGAGGTTTTAATGAACACTTATAAGAATTTTAATCATACTCCCATTGAAGGCAATACCAAAAATGCTTCAACAGCTTTGCATCACTACACACAGTGCAGAATATTTATTTTTCTTGTATAACTAAATAATGACATAGATCTGCAGCTCATACAATGGAAAGCATTAAACTGAGGTATTCATGACTCATTCTATTTGGAATATTTAGACAAATAGAGCCTCAAATCAAAAATAGATAAAGCAAATTAATAGCTAATTTAGACTGTTACCAAGAATAACATCAGGAAGTCACAGAAGATGGAAGCACCACATTTCATTCTGATACCAGATGAGAAAACCTGCAAGCACCAGCCCTGCTTCTGCAAAATCCTCCTGACAGCACCTGTGCAAAGGCAGAGAGAAACTGTCCTGCACTTACTAAAGTGAGTGTGTCTAATATCGTCACGGAACTTGGGACTCTAAATGAATTAATTGTAATAATCTCACAGATTTCAGCAGGATTATTTATCAAATCAGTAGCTAATATGTGCAAACGAATGTGCTGCCTGGAGGAAGGAATGTGAACAGCAAAATGTTTAGAACATAGATTTCCTATGGGATTTTATTTTGCACCTACAGAAAGAGGCATTTAGCCTGTTCCTTTTTTGACCTGGCCAGGTGTTACTTTTTGCCTGCTCTGCACATTATTGTGCAGTGTGCTGAATCAGGGCTGTCTCACCATCCATAACATCAGAACACATGCAGGACAGTAGTTGTTGCTCTAGAGAAACAGATTTTTAAACTATAACTTGCAGCTACCAAAAAGCTAAGTGTGGAATTCCCATGCTGAAGCATAGGGTGCCCTTAAGTGTCTGAGTACTGATGCAGGGCACACAGACATGACCTGTGCCCTCCTGGAGTGGCAGCTCGAAGCCAGGCAGGGTGATCTAGAAACAGACCCCCAGTGTAAAATGGGGCTAAACACTCTCAGCCACCTGAGCCTCACCTCAAATATCTTTCTATGCTTCCCATTTTCTGGTAGCACTCAAAAGAGGCTGGAGATGCAATCAGCTGTCCTTAGCAGAAAAATGTGCCAACAAAAGGTAATGGCAGGTTCCACATATGTTGCTTTAGCTAGAACATTCAGAAAAGGGGAAAAGTAAGCTGACTTAGCCAAGCTTTCAAGGAATATGTAGTGGGTAATCTAGCAAGGAATATAATGTCCAAGGGCAATAAAGACATAATAAAGGGCAGTAAACAAGATCTAAGAGCAGTCATCTGGCCCTTCTCAGAGACTCACCAGGATCAAATATCTAACAGATGTTGGCCTAATTTGTCATTTATAAACAGCTTTTACACAGAGTCCTCAGTTCTCCCAAGAAAGTCATTCAAGTGTGTCTCTACTCTTTACATTCCAATGCTCTCATTTTCTTTATTAACCTCCTTTGCTGTAGTTTAAACCCATTATATCTTGTCTTAGTCCCACTTGTGGTATCTTTTTACATATGTGAAGGCTTACTATGACATCTTCCCACTGTTGTAATAATTTAATTGTAGCATTTTAGCTTTTTTTTCTGCTGCTAGACCATGTATTCTAGACTGCTAGATAACCCTTTGTGCTTTCATGTGGCCACTCTTTGACTGCAGAAACCCTGACTCTTCTCAGTCTCACCTTTTACTCCTTAGCAAATGCTTTGCAAAGTACACGAGGCTGCTCCTAGCCCTCAGTGCCTCCATCAGTCAAATGAGTGGCATCAGAACAGTCAGATATTAGTTGTGTGGCTTATGCTGGCTGTCCCAAGGGTTTCACCTGGTAATTGCCATCAAGAAAAAAGGTCAAAAAAAGATCAGCTGATGAAAACTGAGCAGAAATTATAGAAAAAAAACAGGAGTAATGGACATTCTTTTTTACCCATTGTGTCCCACAGTTGATATCAAAGTTCAGATTTGATTCTTGATATTGTTTGAACTTCAAAAGATGTGAACTTTTTTCAGTATCAAGGGAAGACTTCCAAGGTTTCCTGTAGTTCTGCTCAAAGAAACCCCTTCCTTTTTTCATTCCTCTGTTCAATATTTGACTCCTTTTATTTGACCTTGTGTCTAGTTCTTAGTGAAACATAGAGCAGTACAGTGCAGTAAAATTATTGCAGGGTTACTTCTCTCTCTCCTGGAAATTAGACACCACTGTGTCACGGGTTCACTGACACACTGTCAACTCAGTTCTACTGCTCTCACCTCTAGAGGGCCATCAGTTTCTGACAACATCAATTTTTCAGACTAAAAAATTAAATTTGTAATTGCAGAGGAAACCTCCCTAAACCAGAGCAGCACCATCTTGCTGCACCTACAGCAGACATACACAGTAGCTCAGAGAAATGTGAACTACCCTCATTTAACTCTGCCCACCACCAGAAGGGCAAGTCAAAATTCAATAAAAGACTGTGTAAACGCTCTCTGGGTAGGAGAGAGGGACAGCAGGAGGAAAGAGTATTGCAATTCCAGACAAATCTGGACTAATAAATCATCGTTATTTTATCCATGAACTCTCACAGCAGACATCAGAGTTCAAAGATGTCAGTCTACCCGGCCACTAGGTTCCAAACTGAATGAGTAGGAAAATTCTCTGAATGGATTACTTTAGCAACAAATTTCAAGGATTTGCTTCTCTTGTATAGATAGTAATATGTATGCGATTGGTATCTTGGAGCTGCAACAAATAATGAGAATTAAACATTTTCTTCCACATCCCAGCATGATTATATAGAGAATAGATTGACATATTATAATTATGTATGGTGCATACCTTTTAAACTGTCTCCTTAGAGAACTATCACCAAAGAGACAAAGGGTCACATTAACTTCTGGTATCCCACTTGTTCAGACCAACTGGAGTGATATTTGCATCTCTTCCAGATGAGATCTTAAAGATGAAAAATTGTGATAGGTAAGAGAGCATTGTTGAAATAGCTAAATTCTGTACTAGGCACTTTAAAAGTATCCAAATGGCTTATTTTTCAGCTGTGAAATAGAAGTCTTTTCCACTGTTCTGGAAACATGGGATTCAAGGTGACTTCACAGGGTGTTAATGGACGAACGATCTGCACCCTGCTAACAATATTTCATGAGCAATGATGTAGCAAATAATATAGTCTATTACACTGTGCCACCAGATGCCATCTGAAAAACACATTGCTAGCTTTAGCATCCCAGATTTAATCAACTTTCCACAGAAATGACACTGATGCTGACTGTAAAAGACAGTGTGTCCTCAGCCCTGACTAGCAGCTCCTTGGATGTGGCAGTAACAGTGTCCCTTTTCTAGTACTTCCCCCGCCAGCTGAATTTCTGATGGCTAATGAATGGTGATGGCATTAGTCTTCCCTTCAATATAAACAGACACCTATATGAATAGGGCACTTGTTTCAGTATGGGGCACCTTGGACATCCTCAGCACCATTGGGACTCATCTCCCTTTAGGGTTCAAAAGATAGGTAAAGGAAGGAATGAAGCGGAGGGCAAAATACATTGCCTTCAGAATATACTTCCTTTTGCCTTTTTGGTTGTGTCGTGGTTTAACAACAGGTGTCTGCTAAGGAAGGCAGGAGCCTCCCTTGGAATGAAGGATGTAAACCCGCTCCCTCTGAGTTACTATAGTTTGGGNGGTGCAGCCCTCTGCTGAAGGTCCAGTGGTGATAGATGGGCCTGGTCTTCCTCGGGGAGTCCAGTGGAAAAGGCTACTTGTTGTTCCAAATCTCAGGTTTTTATCCAGGTAGGAATGCTTGGCTTCTCCCCCTGGGTGGAGCATTTCCCAATGGGATGATGGAATTTTATCAGTGGGATTCAATGGCCCATTAGCAGACGATCTCTCCCTGGAGGGAGGATGGGTCGTGTAAGTGATAAAGAAACTGCCCTAGCTGGTTTCTTATCAGCTGGCCTATTGACAGACGATTACACCACCCCTCCCCCCAGTTCCAACAGATGGTGATGGAATACACACTTTTTGGTTACATTTTGCACTGCAAGCCATGACAAGTTGCTAAACACTCTCCCAAGCCTTTCATTGCAAATCACTTCTCCTGGAGCACCATTAGAGTGATGAACTTTTTAAATGGAGTCAACCTATTCTGCAGAAGAACAGTTGCAATGACATGCATGCTTCAGGTTTGTCCTCAGGGGCTTACAGACTAAAACTAAAGGGACAGATTCACTAGGACATGAAAGGAATTTGCTCCAAATAAATTAGCAAGTGATTTGTTTGAAGTTTGAAATATATTTTCCAAGGTCAAGGCCTTGCTGCTTATCTATTTTGTTTATCAACTGGCGCTGTTAACTTCCACCAAAATAAATTTGCACAACCAGCATCAGAAAAAATATCTCCTGTAATACATACTCTACTGGCTAAGGGGAAAATTCCTAAATAAGAGTCTAGGTTCTCTGCTTAGACCTTGCCTAGGGTGAGTGTTACACAGAAAATAACAAACTTTAATGACATATTAATGGAAGAAAATGAAAACTTGTCTCTGATCTTTTGCAGTTCAGTCACTGGTAACTGTTGTAATTGTATTCTTTTGAAGTTGTATTACATCAGTATGAGTAAAAAGAGATGTATGTTGCCCTGAGCTATCTGGAGGTAGGTAATGCAAATAGCAGTACCAATAATAGTTAGTCACTGGTGATGGGCAGAAATTAATAGAAATTCAGGAAGAAAGAGGTGAGGAGAACAGCTAAGGAGAAGATAACTATAAGCAATTTATAAATTCTGAATTATGTCTTAGAGAACACAGTGCATTTTCTGTTAAATTTATTTTAGTTTTTTTTTGTCCTTTTCCTTATCTTTCCTTTTCCCAATGTACATATATATAATTAAAACCATGAATATTTAGAAATACATACATATAAATAAAGCATATATATATGATTTTCATTTTAAATGAAGATTTTGAACAGAAAGAAAAAAACAGTAAAAAAATAGCAACTCCAGCTTCCTTTTTCCATAACCACTATCTCAGAATTTTTAGAGGTATGAAAAAACAGTGTGAAGATTTCCCGGAGGGTTGACAAATACAGTGGCAGGCATGCAACCCCCTCAACAAACTCTGCCTTTGCTTCTGCCTTCTCTCCCACTTAGATGCCAGTAGGCTTTACTTCTCTAAGGGAGCCACTTACACAGAGCCATAAGCTTTCTGTCCATTTTAACATATAAAATTAGCACCAAGAGAGATTTTATCTTGGAGAGATCTATCCCTTTGCCTCACTCCTCTTTCATAGCAGAAAGCTTGGTGACCATTCAGTTTTTGCTTACCTTTTGTTCCAGTTCCCTGAAAACTTTCACACTCATACAGTTAACTTTTTCTCTTCACCAATAAAACAGAGCACGATGACTTTCAGAAGCAGCCAGGAAGGCAATATTTTCCCCACTCAATTAAATTTCCCTTGGCATTTTCTTTCTCTGCACCTCTCGGTGCCCATGCAACCTATTCCCCTGCAGGGCTCAGCGTGAGCAGCCACCTGCCGGTGCAGAATAACTGCATTTAGTCTGCAGCAGGAGTCCTCAGCACTCAGTACTTTTCCTAACACTTGACTGGGAAAATTGGCCGGGGAACCAGAGACCTGATGCAAGGAGTGAATATAAGGTATGAGCAGAAACCTCCTTGTTTTAACACCTGGAGACGAAGCACACACAAAGGAAGAGCGGATTATTGAAAGACTTCTCCGGGGGGTTCTGTCCCATCCTGACCCTTCCATCCTGCATTACTCTTTAGTTATATATTGTCATTCCGCCTCCTGTGAGATGACTGTGCCTTGTCATGTACTGAGAGCACCAGCATCCCTGTGGGAAAAGAGCAGGACTGAAGCTATGCAGCAGGTCCTGCCTGGCAAGAGGTCACTTTTACTCACAGTTTGGTAGGGCCATGATCACTGCTAGCTCATCTTCTTTCTCTCAAGTTAGCATTCTGACAGGCATTGGGCAAATAACTGCAATACCTGAGTTTCCTTTACGTTAAAGAGAGGAAGGATTGTCATTCTCTCCCCTGAGAAGTGGGTTGTAAAGAATATTTAGCTCCTGTTTGTAAATTAGTTTGTAAAGAAGAAAACGTCTGCGGAAGGGCCAAGCACAATTCACTAATGTTACTGAACTGGTGTTTAAGCTAGCAGCTCCTTGCTAACTGTGTCTTTGTAGAGGAAATAGGACATCACTTTGAATCCAAAGTTAGTTCATTTGTCCTTTACTTGCTGGATGAGCTCTCAGCTATTTCCCATTGTCCTCCAAGGTTTCCCACAGGCCACGTTCACAGTGAGAGCTGCAGGCAGTGCAACCTGTTATTTCTTAGAGCCACACCAGGTTATATAAAAGCAAGTCCTATCCTGGCAAGCCCTCAGTCCTGGGTCAGATGCAGGCCAAGCTCCATGCATGACACCAGACTAACCCTGGTCCACCCTTTCTCTGAACTCATCCTCAGCACACATGAACAAGTGGTATATTTCCTTTTAGCTCTGAGACATGCGAAATTCATCCAGATCTCTTAATTCTGCTTTGCCCTGTGTCTCACAGGAGGTCTTTTTAACTCCTGTCTCTAAATGAGGCAGAACTTCCCAGCCACAGGCAGTTCATTTAAATATAAATGTAAAAGCTGTGCTGGAGGAAATGGTTTCTGCTCAGCTATTTGGTTATGATATCAAATCATTTCTCAGCTGTTTGCAAATTGGTGGCTAACGGACAGTAACAGTGAAAAAGGGGGACTGCAGGGCTGGGTTTACCTGAATTAAAGACATTCATTCCTCTGTATGCTGAAACCTATATTGAGAGTAGTGTGTTTTCAATTATTACCTGAGCTTAAGGAATTTTTTGTTTTCTTTGATCTCTAGAACACCACAGAGAAAAGCCTTTAACCCTCAGGAAACTGTTACCTGTAGAATTATACACCAATACCATCATTATTCTTTCTTATCTTCACAAATAATAACAAAGGGATGAATTGATGGGTGAGAGCTCTACTTCAGGCAACAGGAAACACCATCTACAAATAAGAAGAAAGGAATGGATAAAGGAATAGGCTAGCTGAGCTTCCTTGAAACATAGAAACAGGTGCTGAAAGCATAGGAATCCAATAGTGATTTCTGATCTCTGATGTCACAGAAAAACCTCAAGGACTTGTCTTTTGAGTGAAAGAATGGTTCCTGTCTTTTCCAAAGGAAGTCAAAGGGCAGCCAAAACATCAGTATTTTCTTCAATGCCCAAATGATCTTGGTGCTTTCAAACTTAAGCCACAAGAGTGAACTTCCTCTACCATAATTTGGGTTTTGGAAGGAAAGTGCAAAGTAAGAAGCACAAAAATTGTAGGTTAGAGTCCCTTAGTTCCTCGTCCTCTTATCTTGAGCTGCCTTGTCACAAACTTCCTCACCTTCTCTCGTGTACAAGTCACTCTTTCCTATGAGGTGTCTAAAATTCTTTCTTTTACCTTGTGAGAAATAATTAATTCTCCTCAATACATTCTCTTTTTATCTATATGTCAATACCTTGCAGGGATTCACAAAAGCACATATGTGCATTCTCTCTGCACCTTAATGTTTTGCAACTTTGCAAACCTTTGCTCTTTTCCAATCTGAAGCCTATGCTAGCACATGTAGCTGATCTGTGCAGAGCTCCCTGGTTGTAGGATATTGGCTTCTTTCATTCAGCTGCTGGAGTGGTTTGCAGGAAGCTAAGTGTTAAGGATTTTTCTCATATTATTTTTCTATATAAACTTCACTGAGTTTGCCACAGGGATGATAGTCATTTCCTATTAGGAATGAAAGGCTAGCAGAAAGGTGTATAAAAAAAGCTCTATGTTATATAACATCCTGTGAACCTCTGACCCAAATAACCTAAAATGAATAGGAAGATTGTAAATAAACGTATCATACAGTAGATGAGTACAGATGATGTGGATATTGACTTGCTGCTGAAATTTCCATCTGTGAGCTATGAGACAACCCTTCATGAATTTACAGTGCAATAATTTTTGAAAAAAGAATTGTTTCAATCTTCGTAAACATTTTGCGGCTTAGGTCTATGAACACTGAACAAATCAAGATTGGACAGGAAAGTTGGAGGTTGGAGGGGCTGAGTTTCCTTTTCCCTTCCACAGCCTATGGCACTAGCACTGGCTGTGATCTAGATTTTGGTCCATTGTGAAAAAGGATTTATCTTTATTCCTTATGGTTCTTTGGACATATCAATTTCATTTCTACTCACTTAAAATGTCTATAGTTCCTATTTCTATTACTGCCCTCATATAATCTGGTACATCTTCTGCACACTTCCCGAAACAGATGGCTTTCTGTCTGCCTTCTGTCTGCCCCTTGTGTCTGGAGTAACTAAGGGAAGAGTAATTTATGTTACACACCAGTGGTTCAAAATTATGTTCCTAGAACATCAGCAGGAAAAGGAATAAAAGCCACAGGGAAAAAAAAAAAAAAAAAAAAAAAAAAAGGTAAAGAGGTAAAGGCCATTTATGCTTACCTATAAGTCAATACCACAGTTATAATGAAACAGGGTTTATTCATATTTTGCTTTATGGCTATTTCTTTGTTTATACCATAAGTTGTTTGGCTATAGTCTGTTCAACTGTCTGTGTGTCTGAGCATGTATATCTGTTTGTTAGGACCTGTAATTAGGCAGTCCTTTGGGAAGAGTTAAAGTATGCAACCTTTTTGTAATAAAAAACCCTCAGCCTAATTTGCTATTTCTGTATTCTTGCTTTAAAGATCTAAAGATTTAAACAGAGCCTCACATACAGTAAATCTGTGTTTCACTCATTGCCTCTTGTAGGAGATGAATGCTGTACTCAGAGGAGGAGTCAGACTTCATTTAGACCCTGTTCATGGTCAGTGGTTCTAATTGTCTGAAAAGGCAGCAGTGGGAATTAACCAGTCATACTGATACAGCAAATAGCCAACTATGTTCTATCTAGGATTTCTCACTGTACTCACAAACATTGTATTAAGTTTTACTGGATCTAGTTGTAATTATATATTGTTATATATTGTTTTCAGATAATGTCTTTTTTCATTTCTTCCATGCAGGGTTTCCTCAGTATTTCAGATTTCATTTCTTTACCACCTAACAAAAAAAACCCCCGACTCTATTAAATAAACATTAGTTCAAAGTTTCAGAGATTATGTGTTTAATTTGTATGTTTTCTGTTTCTTATGCCATTTTGATTCCAGACGTCCAAGACATTTTAACTGTGGAATGGAAAAAGCATCTGGACTGGAAAAGTGTTGTGGGAGATAATCAAACCCTGGTAAAGGTAATAACAGAACAGCTGATACTCATCAAATGTAAATTCACTAAAGCTATTTAAAAGGAGAACATTAAACTGAAAGAGGAGAGGCAGATCACAGGATAATCCCACAGAATAATTTTTTTAATGATCTGTTTTCCTTCAAGTTTGAGAAACTGGCATTGTCTGTCTTAAATGTTCCGCTATAACTTGCATGTCATTGCATACTACATGTTCTAATCTGCTCTCAATCTGGAATATATTTGTACAAGTGCTTCACACAACAGGACTGTAGCCAGATTTTTAACAGAATGTAGCATTTAAAGATTAATCTATTTGGTTACCTAAAATTGTAGTGAAGTGCTTTGGGAGACTGGCCCAGAAAACCTCCTTCCCACTGAAAAAAATGATACCATTCCAAAAAAAAAAAAAGGCAAGCCTGGGCTTTTAAAAACAGCTGCATATATGTGTAGGGATACACATATTGAATATTTCCAAGCATTTAACCTATTGGTCCTCAAGTGTATAAATAACTGAAGGGAGGGTGCAAAGAGGGACAGAGCCAGGCTATTTTTGGTGGCACCCTGTGACAGGACAAGAGGAGATGGGCACAAACTGAAACACGTGAGGGTCCCTCTGAACATCAGAAACACTTTCTGCCTGTGAGGGTGATCAAGCACTGGCACAGGTTGTCCAGAGAGGCTTTGGAATCTCTCTCCTTGGAGATATTCAAAAGCCCTCTGGACATGGTTCTGGGCAACTGGAGCTTCAGAACCGGATGAGTTCTGAAGGTGCCTCTGCACTTCAGCCCCCCTGTGAAATTGGCTTGCAAGCAAACCTACCAGCACTCTTCCAGTCTGCTCCTCCATTGCACCACTGATTCTTATAAGATCCAGGACAGGTTAAAAAAACTCCCAGACAAACAAGAAAATTATTTTCTGCCTGCTTGGACAGATGCCTCACCAAAGCTTGGCAGAAAAAATCTTTTGCCAAGTAACTTTCTAGAATAACTGTATCCTTTTATCCTTCTAATTGCTTACTTGTCTGTGTCAGCACAGTATCCTACGGACAGAAATTTTTACTTCCTTTTATCTTTTCTTCCTCAAAAAGAAAGCCAGACTCTTGACCTCTGGCACATGTTCTGCAATATCTCTGTTCAGTTCTTTGCCAAAGGCTTCCTGTGTGACAGAGGTTATGTTGCTTTATTCAAGCAATAATCCACAATGCTCCCAGTGATTTCAATGCATCTGAGGAGTTTTTGGCTTTAACATTTCTGTCTCATTCCCTTATGTGTGAGATATAGTTAACAATACTTTTCTTTGGCTGCCCTTTATGCATCTTCTCCATCTAGAAAATAATCTTTGTGGTAGACAGAGCCTCTCACTATATGTTTGATGATGTCTGTCACAATAGGTCATTCATCTTGGCTGGGAAGCCCCTAAGAATCCCTGTCATACAGTGGAACTAGGGAGGAACTCCACTTGCACCTCTGGGTTTTCTTAAATGGAAGATGAAATATTTCACCCAGAACTACAGGAAATCAAAACTTAAATAGTATACTGCTTTTGAGGGAAGAAATATCTGCACATGTTTCATCCTGAGGTTTGTGGGTCTGGGCAAGAGGTTACATTTCTAAAAAATAAAAGCTTAGGAAAAAAATTGGGTAGCCTCAACAAATAACAGTAATACTAGAAAGTGTAATAATTAATGAGACTGACAGCTGAAATGGCTCATTCTTTTTTTGCAATATTGGCCTGCAATATTAGAAACTATATCCAAAACCAGTTCTTGCACATAATAGTGGAATCTAACACTGCTCAGCAGCAGTTTGTCACAAATTCCAGGGGAATGCTGTCTGCATGTGCCCTAATTTTTCACTGCTTGGTGAAAGCAATTCCCTTGAAAAGAAAAGAAAAAAGAAAATGAGAAGGGGGTTCCACAACTCATCTCAAGTTTCTTTTGGTGACTGTCTTCCATTTCTTTTTCATGAGGTCTTTGACAAGCAGGAGCAGTTACAAGATTTTAATTTCCTGGAACTTTTCTTGCCACGGTAAGAGCTAGGGGTTCTCTTTTTGTCCACTTTTTCCCTTCCATTTTTTCCTTTTAAGATAGATCTGCAGCATGTCCAGAGGAGACAGCCATTATCTACTTTTCCCAAAATGAATATTGAGCTTTGTGTACTTTCTGGTATTTGGTAGGACATTCTTATTAGAAATCTTGGGTTTCTTTGTGTCAGCCATCCCATGGCAGAACAACAATGCAAGGTGTAATTCAAGTTGAGGAAGAAATCCCACTATCATCTTTGAGGAGGAAAAGATTTTCTGGGTGTCAGTGAGCAGGTTTCTGTACCTTCAGTAAAAAAATAAAATCCAAATTAAAACAAAGAGACAAGGACAAAAGTGTTGTTTGCCAACCATTTGCTGTAAGAAACACGTGCATTGCCTAATCAGGGCCAAAAAAAACCAAGTGTAGGCAGTAGAACGTACCAAAAATTGGGAGTTGTGGGGAAAGTTCATGTGAAACCTCTCCATATTAGAGACAGTTAGGACAATTTAGAGACTGAGACTAATAATTTATGTAAGACTCACTAGTCATCCTTGCCTTCAGTAGCTTTCCATCACTTGTGAACCAAGGGGACAGCAGTGGAGACCACAGCATCCCAGCAATTTGTCTGGGCTGTTTAAGAACATCCCCCAGCCGGAGCCGTCCATCAGATCGCTGGGCAGCGGCGGTGACATTTCAGTAGACATGTTTAATTATATCAATGCATCAATAGTGCTGACATTTCGGAGAGCTATCACCTCAGGATAAACTAGGTCTAGAAGTAATCTCTTTTCTGTCCTTCTCCATCTGCCCCGAAAAATAAAGCTGCATGAGTCAGATTTTTAAACAGAGATAGTATTTAGAGAGAGGTACAGAGCTCAGAGATCTCCATTTGAGAGCCCACAAGCATTCAATTCCCACTGCAACCCTCGGTGGCCTGAGAATTTCTTTCAAAGCCTGACTTCAGCTGTGAAGTTCCCGTTCGAAATCACTAAGGAGAAAGAGAAAGGGTGGTCCCATAGTGCAAAATGCTTGCATCTTCTTTGACTGCCTGCCATTCAAGAGTCAATCCAAACAAAGAGAGTTACACTGGCCAGGAAGAGGTGAAAAGGCAGGTTTGTCTCACTAGCTTGTGTGTGCCCTGGCTGCTGACACCAGCTGGTGAGCAGTCCCACGCAGCCACCCCTGCAAAGCAGTGACGCTCCTGCTCGTGTTCCACTGCTGCCCACCCAAACCAGCATCATCAGCCAAAGCCAGAGGTCCAATCTCTGGGCTCTGAAGCACCAACAAATGTGCTGTCAGAAAGAAAAAAAAATAAAGTATCTTAGGGAAGTAATGCAAAAGCAAAAAGAAGGCAAAGCAGCCTGCTAGGGAATTGCTGATACAAAATCCTGCCGTCTTTGCTCCAGACACACAGAAACTCAGATAGTAACATCATACAGGATGCAAATGGGAGTCTGTCATTTGTCACTGGGTAAAAGAAAAACTTTAGTTGTCTTATTTAACATTTTTACTCCTCTTTCTACATGTTTTCCATGGCATACAATACCTTAGAAAGGAAAAGGATTTCTTTGTGTTTCCTACTTGAAAGCAGGAGATAGAAGCAATTCAGAGGACCCCATTTGTCCACAGGATCACAGGCTCTGCTCTCACCTGTAACACAAGTGTAAAGAGTTCCATGCATAAAGGGGCATGAAAAAAACTCTTTCTCAGTCATGATGTGAACAGGAGCAGGATAGAGGTGCTGCAGACCATGTCAGCAAGTGAATCTCTTCTATGAGATCCATAAATAACTGAGGATTTCCAGGCTACAGCGGGGCACTGACCACTCACTGAGATGTCTTACAGCCCACTGACCGGGAGACAAAAGCACTGGAAACTGATGATACTCCCCATTACAGTTTTTTCTTCTTGCTGCTTCCTGGTTGCTTTTTTTGGGTGCCGGTGATGGGCACAAACAGGGCAGCACACAAAACTCAAGAGTAAAACCAAATTTTGTCATTCACTGCTGTCTCCACCAGAGCTTTTGCTGACTGCTGAATTTTCATTCTGTGTCTTGCAAACCCTCCATTAGATATTTGAACCAATATTTTTAATGACTAAAATCACAACATTTCATCTGAGATACATTGAAATGTAACAGTTCATTGTTTTAAAAAAAATACAAAAACTTCTTAAGTTGTTTTCTACCAAACTTCACTCAAGGCAGTGAGTTGTTTTTTAATAACTAAAATAGTTCCTTAATAGTTAAAGAAATTTGGCAAAAGCTGTGATTTTTGCTTTGTAAAAGCTTCTTTATCATATTTATATTATTCACTGTGGCAGACAGTCTCATTAAAGGGAATTTTTCTTCTCTGTTGAAGCTTACATAGAACCATAGACTCATACAATGTTAAGGGTTAGAAGGGTTAAAAATCATTGACTCCCAAGCCCTCACTTCTATGGGGTTATATATTATATGTAAATATATAGATATATTTATTTATTTACCATAGGGTAAATATTTCCTGGACTACAACCTGAAAGCTGAGGTCATATTTTCTGTTTATGGCCATACAAAACCAAAAAGACTCCTCCTAGTGTTCTGAGGGCAGTTGTCCTGAGTGGAGCCATTGCTGCTGTGTTTTCCAAACATTTCAACCATACCAATGTGCTACAACCTAGAAATGGATTGTGATTTTATGTATTTTGGGGGAGATGATGAAAGTCACTGTGTTTAGGCACTGGAGCTGACTCATGCTCACCTACACAACTCCTCAGCCTGTCCTCTGCCGCTGACTCAGTGATCCCTGCAGGGCAGGATGAGGCTCCTGCAGCCAGACTGTGAGAAAATATGCCTTAGACAGAGGAAGTGCACTGCAGGCCTGCACAAGCACTGATATATCTACTCAGGGATAATGAAAATGCACTGGGGATAGATTTCTTACAGCCATTTGTTGCTCTTATATTGCTCCTGTCCACGCTGGCTTTGTGCCAAATTCAACCAACAGTTTTCAATTGTTTTGAAGTGTTCCTTTTGAATCTCAAAAGTTGAGGAAAAAATGGCTTATTCTGATTCCTACAACATCCAGCTCCATGTTATAAGTACATTTCTAAATGCTTTTTATACCAATCTTGTAGCTGTTTAATTTTCTTGGTGGATTTTTTTTTTTTTTTGGTTGGTTGGTTTTAGTTTGGATTGGGGTTTTTTTTTCAGAACCGCAACAGACTGTCTAGAAAATAAAAATTGCTGAAGAGCATGTTCCATCACACTTTAGGCAGCTGCACACAAAATTGATAGAAAATTAACTTTCCAAGGTGAACTCAGTTTAATTCCTAATCTGCTGAAAAGAAAGGCACTTTGAGCTTGAACAACTTGGAAGGATCATGTAAGTGAAAAAAAATTTTCTGACAAACCTCATTGGAACAATATTTCTCACAGCTTCTTAGTTCATGAATAATTTTTTTGACCCTCTTTGAAAAGTGAACAGAAATGAACATCAAAAAGTTTAAAAAATTACAACTTAGAAGCCAGAATTTTCTTGATGAGGCCTTTTTACACTTTGGTAAATTTTGATAGTGTGTTTTGAGTAGATGAGATGCACCCTGAGGAGCAGTATCATTTGTTTAGACTGCGTTGACAGTGACAAGCTTAGCTAGAAAGGAGGGAGGGAAATTTGAGGAAATAAGTCCAAGGGAATGGGAAAAAATACTAGACAGACTGATTATAGCATAGCTTTGCCATTAGGTCTTTCAAGATGCTGAGGATACTTCTTCACTCCCCTGTTCTTCCCTGCTCTCTCAGCTCCTGATGGACAGAAAGACCGGCTTGTACCCTGTGTGCCAAATTGAAGACCTCACTGCTTTGTTTTCCCAGTGACTCCTATCTTTAAGCCTCTAGAGAGCACTTCTGAGTTTAGCTCTGGCCCCAGGGTTCCTGAGATCACAACATTTTTTTCAACATTTTTTGTCACATCATTGCTGTTCATCCTTTGATCAATTCTCTTATTCTCTTTCAGCCACCTTGAGTGATAACTCCTGCCTTCACTCATTCGCTTGCATTCCTTCCTGCCTTGATAAAAAGTACAGAAGTTTAGGGTGGAAGTCTGATTTTTCTTTTTTTTTCTCCATCTCCATATCTTGCTTTTTAATTTATCCCAGGGTACATCTAACACATTGATCAAGGGTTGATCTACATCAAACTTTCATTACGTAAAATGATGATCAGAGCAGTTGCTATAAGGCAAGCATCAAACATCCTGTCTGTACTTTATATTGTTCTACTCTAGCTTTTTGCTGATAAATGCAGTGCTGACTTCTTCAGGTATAAAGGGAGGTACTGCATTCACACAGGACATCTGTCTTTATCTTGTGGCCTTATGAAATATCATGAGGATTTATCTCATGGATATTATGACTTCATTGTTAGCCTCTCATTCAATCTTTCATTTTGTGTCACGATGGGTCTGGCAAACCCAAATAATTTGCCACTGACTTTGTTTTTTATTGTGAGTGACTTATGTTCTCAGTGCATCCCTTAAATTTTAGGGCAATATAGTGTTTATCATAGAGACTAAATGATTTAAATCACTGTTGACACTGTCACTTTTACATCATTATAAATACCTTGACTCCAAAGGATTCAGGCTCTGTGATGCACTCCAATAAATCTCTTCCTTAATATTGTCAGGGCTTGAAATGGAAATGTCTGCAGTAAGGAAGAGACAGAATTGTTACAGCATCATACTTATCTGTTTGAAATAAATGGTGAGTTGTTTAATCTTCGCCATCAGGAATGATAAACGACTCTGCACTTGTTTATTACAGTGCTGCACCAAAGCCCTTCCAGAATCTCTCTACAGTTGGGCAGAATTATTAGGGCAGGCCAATGAGGAGTATTTTGATGTAGAGAGTTAAAATCCACTGTAAATAAATCTGTGTTTGCCCTGTCCTCAGTGTCCCAAGTCTCTGCAAGAGTAGGGGAAGGTTCTCATTGAAGCCAAGACTTCATATTATGCTGACAGCGAGAAGTGTTCTTAAAGTAGGATTGAATCATACCTAAACTCCCTTTGCGTGGTCCTTTTTTATATATATACTGAAACAGCTTAAGCTGGCCTCAGTGATCAGATTCAAGGAAATACAGTGTTAATAAAAATAAATGCCATTTTTCATTTTTGCTGTGGATGTTTGCGTCTTTCCACATAGTATTTTAGTACTTGTGAAGAATTTTTAGTAGAAATCAATGAAAATTAGTAACGATAGAGTAATATAAGTAATATAAGAAGCTGCATTTCATAGCAACATTTTTATGGGCAAAATATCAATGTGTTGGCTTATAGGACTCAGAGCACAGGGCAGCACTAGGGAGGAAAAGAGCTATAAACCATTCAACCTCACTCGTCTCATGTAATCTGCACAGAAATCTAAATGCAGCCCACTGACAGCTCTAAAATAGAGCAAAATACCTTCAGCAGTCTCACAAAACCAAGGGAAATGTCACATCTAAACCTAAACCATAAAAAGAAGAGGAACTAATGCACAAAAGGAGCTGGGGATCTGGTGGGTGTTTTAATAGCAGGATAGAAAAGATGAGAGCTAGGCAGTATTTTACATCAGCTAAAAGAAGAGGGACACATGAAATGGCCCCCAGGCGCCTGCCATAGGAGAGGGAGGTTCAGAGACCCCTGACAACAGCAGCAGCAGCCCTGTGGGCATCTCCTCATTGCACGGAGAGGGGCAGCCTTGGCTCCTGCAGCCCTGCAGACAGGCTTTTTCTGGTGTGTATCACCTTCCCAAAGCTTCCCTCTGTGAGAGAATTTGAGACTCAAGGCTCCCTGGGGTAAGCATCAAGTCTACCATGAGCCTTTTTCTCTAAGACAAGATATATTAGCCAGTGCTTGCTAAAGCATGCATACAAACACCAGCTAGGACTAACAGAAAGTATGGGTCTCCTAGCTATTGTATGTTGCTTGGAACTCTAAAAACCTCCTTTTTCCTTCCTGGTGTTCATAACATGAGAGATATTTTGCAGTCAAAAATACCACCACGGCAACCTGATCCGACCACCTAAAGAACACATGCCTCAGAGACTAATTAGGAGAGAAGTTTGAATTGCTGTTTCTTGCAGGAGCGTGGTGCAAATTCTACAGCACAAAATCTTTAAAATCACTGCCTAAAAGAGTTAAAACTGTGACTGGAATCTAAACACCTCAGTTTTAGTGCCTGTGTGCCAGTGAACCCACTGCTGAAAGCTGACCCAGGCATTGAGACTTTTGTAAGAAATGTTTCTGTATATGAATTCAGGCAATGGATGAAAAGGTGCTAAGTTGTATTCAAGGATATATAGTCCTAGGGAATTTTGTACCAGCAAAACATGCTACAAAATACTCTTTCTATGCAAGTTCACCAAGCCCTTGACACCACAGGCAGCTTCCAATTAATTTCTCCTTCCTTCAATCAGTTCCCAGTTGCAATGTGGGGAAAACTCTGGCTTCCACCTTGGCTCACTCCTTACTCCAGTGGTATTTCCACAGCAGTTAGTTCAGACAGATGTTGTACTCCTTAGCATGAACAAGATACATTAGCACCTTGCTGTAGTGTGAGGAAATATTTCATTACAAGCACGTAAAATACGCTGCCAAATTGCTTCATTATGTAAAGTCTTTTAAGAAAAATATCCCAAACCTTAAAACAAGATTTTTATATAAATATGAAATGTAGCTTAAAAAAAGAAAAAAAAAAGAGGACTAGAGGGAAATTAAATGTTACTGACTTTATTGAATGTCTCTATTCAAATATCTTGCATAAGCAGACATGTCACTTTAATCAGATAAAACCCACCAGGGAAGGTGGTAATTATTTGTATTACTTCTTGACAGCTATAAAAAGCTAAAATGTTACTGTGCAAATTCTGTCTGAACTATTTAAACAATTGAAAAATGTGATTTAACAGCTAAAACAAACTTAATTCAGGCTGATCTCTCATCGAGGTGTAAGCTGAAATAAGCTGGCACTTTGTAAAGGGAATAGAAAATAACTTCTCAATGCCTTCACTAGAGGGGTTAAAAACTGGTAACAAATAAACCCCCCAGAAGACCTCATATTACCATGACATAAGCAGGAAATGATGGCCATTTCTAAACTCAGATCTGCTGCTTTTAAACTTTGGTTGACAGTAGTCAGGGTGGGGTTTAGCCTTGGAAATTCCCAGAGAGAATATAATATATCAAGCAGTCAGGCAGCCATGCACGGACCAGTGGATGAGACTGCCTTGCACAGGTGGAGGGTATGAGGAAAGTCAGGAATTATGTTTGGCAATATTGTTAGCCTTGCAAGGTCCCCTCCAAAAAATTACCTGCCCAGGAGCAAGGCTTGAGGGCAGCAAAACTCCCTGCTGGGACTGGTGGTAGACCCTGGGTTGGGTGCCCTCAGGACAGCTGTGCAGCCAGCTTGCTGCAGCACCAACAAAGCACAAGAGAGGTCTGCAAATGCAACTCCAGCTGTTCAACCACCCAGCCAGCTTCTGAGTAAGAGGGGTGGGAAGATTTAATTCAGTCCAGTCCTGGGGAAGCCCTAGGCTGTCACTCACAGGTTTTTTCTTGAGTGCTAGCCTTCCTTAGGCCTTTGACGCTCAAGTTCAGAATTACACCAAAGCCAGGAAGCACAGTGATTTCCAACAATACAATCTGCATGGCTGGCCTGGAAATTGCACATATCCATAATAAATCACCATTCCATAGATTCCTCTTCTTCCCTCTTGCTATGTCTGCAGACTGCCACTTGTTGCCCTGCTTTGTCTTTGTAACAATATAATAGAGAACTGTTTTCCACCTTTGCTACTCCCAGGCAGCTCAGATTTATCTCAAAACCTCCAACTAGGTATTGTCTTAAAAAATCTAAGTGCTTGCAAAATGAGTCACTCCACAGGCAGCAGGATTATTAAACCCTGACTCTATAAAGATTTATCTAATTTCTCTTTAAGGTCTTAGTTTCCATCAATAATTCAGGTTCCCACATGTCCCTTATGTGATCATTGTGGCACCAGGGGAAGCTGGAAAACACTGCTTAACTGGACAGCAAAGAGAAGCATCTTTGTGACCTGGACAAGCAGCTCCAATTCCTACGACCAGGCAGACCATGCCTGTTTTCAGCCATTCTTTCATCCTCATCAGAGCTGGAAAAATATTATTAACAAACATCAGAATCATGATTCCTGTACTTATAATTACTTCCTCCTGGCTTCCTCTTACCGCTAATGACTGCACATAAAAAGAGTCTGGAAATAACTGCAGAACTTGGAAATTCTGCACCTGAGCTCTCCTTTTTCTGCTAGAAGAAGGTTTATTCAAACATGACATTTTAGGCACTCTCTCTTTCTCTCGTATTTTTGCTGTCACATTTTGGAAGTTCCTCTCCACTGCAAACAGCTTTGCCACTGTGGAACTGAGGGTCTAAAACTCAGTTCCTGTAATCTAAACCCAGCAGCACCAAGACAGAGTAATCATTGTGAGCACTGTCCTCCTACAACTTCATGTTAGGTTAAACATGGAGGTTCATTCACATTTCTCACCATCTTGTCAGCTAATGTAACTCACTGTAATTGTTTAGTGATGAAAGATGCTCACCAAAAGCACAGCAGAAACAATGTAGAATAAAAGAAGACACTGAAGTCTATTTCAAACTTGTGTAAGCACATTCACAAAGAGAACAAAGGTCATGGAGCAAGCCTTACACATCAGGACAGAGGAAAGCCCACTAAAACACTGAGTGTCCCCACAACTAGTGGAGTTAAGTGCTGTCAGAAGACTGGGAGTGCATCTGCTAGTAAATACTCCTGCCGACCCGGAGAAGCCCCACCAGCAGCAGGCAGGTTTTAAGGTTCAGGCTACTGGAACTGATTGGTCTATCTGGAAAACCAAAATGTTGGGGTTGTTTGTCTCTGCTGGCAGATGTTACTTTAAATTTCTGCTGACAGTCAGCCTGGTGCAACAGGGACAGATTCCATGTCAAGTTCCATCAGTGCAGTGCAATAAGCCTGGCCTATTTTGGAAGTTTTCTTTTCATCACTTTTTCACTTTGCAGCCTCCAGCCAGATGCTTGCAACAGTGACGTCTTCCTACCAACCCTCCACCACCTTCATGTGTATCAGATCTATGCTTTTTGATGTGCTATTTCCTGTAGATGTTCCAGTACGTTTGCTCCTTCTAATGACTTGCTTTTCTCCTTTGAACAACTTCTTTCTTGTGTTGATTTCCTGGAGCACTTATCATTTATTGATGGATAGTTAATTATCACCAGGCAATAGATCTTGCTCAATTCCCTAAAAGCAGCAGCTGACATTTTGTGTGCCTCACCAGCAATGATCTTTCACAGTTACAGATATTCTTTGCAGCAGATAATACATGAACCTGCATTTAATCACACTGAATGAGTCAAGGATTCTTCCTTGTCTTTGGTTAAATCTCTGACTACCTGCAAAAAGTCCTGATCAGTTTCCAGACTTGCCTCTGTTAATGGAGTGATTGATTGCAGGCACCAACTCTCCTCTATCACCAAAACATTTTACCATACCATCAAATTACTGATCACAGCTTAGTTTTGCTATCTGGTTACAACTACTCATCAAAATTATCTATTGCCCCTGCCTGGAGGCATAAACATCAAATTCTTTCGCTCTTCTCCTCTGTGTTCCCACTTACAATATAATGCTCTGGTGCCTCTTCTCTATGTGCAAACCCTGTCTGATGTCAATTCCAGACTCTGTGCACAGCCCAAGCAAAATGTGCTGTAGCAACAGGGATCTAGGGAGGCAATGGGTGAACTCAGGGGCTGTTTGTGATTGCTGATGCAGCCCTGTAACAGAGGGGCATTTCTCTCTCCTCTGCTACCTGCCTGCCAAACCCAGACCACCCCATGCAGGCCTGCACGGCGCTTCCCAGTAGATCTGCATTAACCAATTTCCTTGCTGTGCAGCTCTCCCCAAAGGTCTGGGAAGAGCTCTGGCACACACCTGAATGAGAGCCTTCAGCCACACCAGTGAAAGAGAGGTGGCTTTCTTCAGCCTGGATGTCTCCTGTGCACTAAAGCACTAAAAATGTAAGCCACCATGCACAGAGCCATTTCCAGTGAGATGGAGTTTGCTTCTTAGTTGAGACAAATGCATGCAGACAACCATCCAACCTCCCAGCCTAGCCCACTACCCCTGCCTCACAGGGACATAAATCAAGTACCATGAAGCTATCTTTGCTGCTGCTAAGGCTTATTGGATGAATTGTCTTTTTTTCTTTTAGTAGAGGGCCTTGCTCTCTTATCAAAATGCTGGATAAGATGTCTAAGTGATAGACTCCAAAATGATAGAAGTATGACCTTCCAAAGCCTGGCACGAGCTGCTGTTAAAATGCATTTTATAGTTAAAGAAATTGCCATCAATTTATAAATTCTATTGTGAGCATAGGGAACAAGATTGCAATATTGACACTAAATTTTGCTTTTTCATAAATCTGTGTTTAGGTCTGGTTGTCCTTCCACAGTCACTTTATGTGATAGAAGAACTTATCAAACCAAATCTGAGGCCATCAGGAGAAATGCCATTGCTCTGATACTGGCTGGGACAGTTATCTTGGGTTTAAAACACATTGAAAATTCCCTGAGTGAATCAGCTGATAACAGATAGGACATTACTCATGGTTTTACACTTGGCAGTTGAACTGGTGCTTCATACACTGTATATTTGATTCATTCCTCTTTGCTGATGTCCTGACTAAATTCAGAGCACAGGACATTTTTTTATATAAGAATTTCTCCTATGACTTTGCAGCACTCTTTTCTTCCTAAGCAAGATTGATCTGTCCAGGGGAAGTACACATTGCTGCAGACTGATGATCATAGCTTATTGCTCTGAGAAAGCAGTGGCTGACATATAAAACGTCTGGCTGTTAATGAGTGGGAAAAGCCTGGTTGATTCTAAGAAGGTATTGTTTAGGTGGAGACTTAGATTTTGGTTTTAAACACATCTCTCTAGTTCCTTTTTTGTTATGGCACTGATATTGGCACACAAGCTACTTCATTTGTCACCTAGACACTCCCCAGCTCAGCATTTCATGCATGCATTTGTGCTTGCAGCTGTTGGCTGTGGAACACTACCATATGAGACTAGTCCTGTATTTTCCTCTCACTACAGGTGATTGTGACTATCAAGTCACACATTAAGTTTTTATCCTTTAACACATGGCCTCAACCTACTCCCATTGAACTTGGAGAAAGATTTGCCTCCTGCTGGATTAAAAGACTTTGCTTAGAGTAATAGCACCAGGGCTGGTCTCTAGCTTGTGAAAGCTCCATACAGCAGCAAAGTACTGCTCTCAGATTTGGGGACGTCCTTCACTTGAATTCTCCCTCCTCTCTCAATTAAAGTGTTCATTATATGTCACACCTTAGGTTTCATGCACTAACATGTTCATCTTTAACCCAGCTCTCTCCTTTAATCTCTATNTTAGGTTTCATGCACTAACATGTTAAGGAAATTGATTCAAGTTGTAGGTCTCTATTTCATCTTTAACCCAGCTTTCTCCTTTAATCTCTACATCCACCTAGAATCTGGATCTTTCTATCTGTTCACTTTGGTACCTAACCTGTCCCCTTTTCCCTCTCTACAACTGTTTTTGTTCAAATATTTTCAACCTTTCACCTTATCACAGTCAGCTTCTCCCCTGACTTCTACTGCAGCAATCCAGATTCTCTGAGGTTCACATAACACCCTGTTAAGATCATAAAGGACTTTCTCCTGCAATAATGCTGTACCTTTGTCCCTGCTTTGGTTCCCACACTTCAAACGCAGTCATTGACAAGAAGCCTTCATGGGCTGCCCATCTCTCTGCCATGTTTTGCCATGTTTTATTGTGACAGTTCACACCTGCCCTAAGCCTCATCCTCTGACACCTTCACTGTCTCCCTTGTCTACATCCAGCACTGGAATCTTAACATTTTATTTCCTGTCTTCCCTACTGTTCTCAGTCACTACCTACCATTGCCACCCCTCTCTCTTAAAAACACACACATACTTTAATGGACTGTGAAAAATACAATTATCTACCAAAAAGGAGTGTTGAAGGTTGTAAAAAGAGCACACTGACCCCATGCCTGAAGGGCCATAGTCTGTATTCTGCTACAGCCACTTGGAGGGAGGTGAATTGGTTGCTAGTTGAAAAGTCTGGTTTAGGCTTTCTGAGAATGGTGGGATGAATGACTGAACAATGTTAAACAGTATTGGCTGTTGATGGGGAGGGTTCCAACAAGCTTGAGCTAAATTCATAGCTTTCAGAGGTTTGAAATTACAGCTCATCTTTAACCCACATCCCTGCTGATGCGCTATACAGACCTATAATGTGTTTTAGAGAGACTCCCTGGAGTGAGTCCCACCTTTTTTTTTTCCTACCTGCTGGGATCAGCAGTGTCAGCAGGAGGAGACCAACCAGCTGCTTCCCTCTGTCTGTATGTCTATGAAGGATGAGTTAAGTCCTGGACCTGACCCCATCTGTGAGCTTAGTGAGAGCAGGACCCTTGGCACCTGGCTATCAGCGCTGGATAAACAAGCAGGATAACATTTCCTTTGCTGCAGAACCCCTGCCCTAAATTGCACACCGGTGAGGGGAAACGAGCTTTGGTGAGACAGCAGAGCAAGCTCTGCTCCCTTCTCCCACAGAAACGAGGATGAAGAAGTAAAGCTGCAGAAGTAAAGGGAGCAAAGGAGGAACTGTGACTTTCACACACACAGCTGTTCCTCTGGGTCATTCCACCTGACCCAGAATAGCTAAATGGAACACAGTGCACAACTGCTGGGTGATCTACACCACTGCATCTTGTCAATGGTGAGTTTAAACTAAGTGCAATTTACTGGTTTTCCCTTGAGATTGAAAGGTGATGACCTTTGGTCAAGGAAGGGAAACAAAATTCCAGAAGAAGGGATAAAAATAACTTGAGAGGGGCTTTTCATTAAGTCCACTACAATATTTTATACAGATTATACTTTTTTTTATTTCCACAAACCAAGAACAATTTTCCAGTCAGAAGCAGAAAAGCCTTGACAAAAAAAAAAAGAAAGATAACTCATGAAAAAGAGTTCTTAGGCTTTGGAAGAAAATAACTTCATGTCCTGTCCTTTAATGTGCAATAGAGAAACCACAAAGTTAGATCCTTTTTTCCTAGAAAGGATTGCTTCTGTCATGCATTTCATCAGTCAGAGCACATGTAGTATCACTTGTGATCAAAGATTTCTGGCCAAAATCAAAATCTTGAGTTTGACTAGAATTTTTTATGGACTACAAATAATAGGGTTTTATAATAAAATAAATATATTTATGCAGAGTTATATACAAACCAAGTCTACAAAACCTATATACATTTATCTCTGAAATCCACACTAAGTCCCATCTGAAGGTTTGTAATTTATTTTACAGGGAATATGAATCACAAAAAGTAAGCTCATGCATATAATATATTTACAAAGAACACAAAACCTGCAGTCCTTATCTAGCTAAACAGCTAAAGATGAGCTTAAATGCCACATGCAGTGAGGACCTCTGCAAGGATCAGCACAGACATGAATTTTCTTTTGCCTAGTTTTAAAATTTTAGATAAAGCTTTCTCATGAGAAAATTTTTAACTTTAAAATAAGCCTTTTTTCATCACTCAGCACAAGGTGCAGATGTTGCACAGTTTGCTGCATAGCCTGTGGGAGACAGTCCCACTATAGCAACTATTTTGGCAGAACAGGGCATTTTTCCTGCAGACCATTTAACCAGTGTTATTATTTTTCCTTCTAATTACTGAAATAGAAAAGGAAGCCTTTACTTTTAAAAATGATATAGTGGAAATTTGAAGTGTTTCACAGTATACTGAACTAACAGCTTTTCCTCTCCACTAAGAGATCTCAATTTCTGAGTTTCTTCACCCACTCAGAGTCCTTTCAGCTATTCTGCACATATACATCTTCACCCTTGGACTGCGACCTACTGAAAAATTTTATACTATCTTCCTTAAAAGAGGCAAGTGTATATAAGCTGAGTAACAATGAATGGATGCCTTTCAAATCCAGGTCCAATTTTCCATCTATTCTGTCATAAATCACCTGTCAATCTTAAGCATTTTCTATTTCCATAAATAAGTTTAATGCTGAACTCACTGTAACAAAACTTCCACTGGATTTTGGAGAGCCCTATTCTTCTCATCCACAGATGTGATTGAGACTGTGTTAACTGGATTCTTTACTGATCAATCTGTAGATTTGTGGGATCTGCTTCAGCAACTTTGGAACAGTTTGATTTGCCAAGCCCTATGTACCCAGCTCCATTTTTCTATTTTTTTCATGGATGTCACAGTCACCACTTTTTCACTGTCCAAAGCACTTGTGTGTGTGCCTTTATGTACATGGTTTTCTGAGTAATTTTGAAGTTACATTATATTTTCTTGGCTAGACAATGCTTTTCAATGTCTGTGTACCATTCCCAGTAACACAAAACAGAAGTTTGAGAAACTGGGAAAGTTTGCTAAGGATATGTCCTCGTCAGGTTTTGATGTTTAGGACAAATGTTTGCACTTAGGCCATTTCTCACTTCCTACAATTGTGCCACACCAAGGTGGCACCATGAACCTTTTCACTTCATGCTCACCATCCTGAAGAACTGCCATCACACATATTGCAAACATCAGTATGATCTGACAAACCAAAATTGTGACTGATAAGCTGATCTTGCTTGCCCATTTTTTTTTATTCTGCTTTTATCAAATTCTCTGCTACAGGAGAAGAGCTGTTTCAATAATAAATCAGAACAAATTAAGTTCTTCAGCTGTGAAAACCAGGCTGGACCCTTGTGCTAAATTTACTAGGAATTATTTAGGTACAACAAAATTCAGTCTTGTACTAATGGAGGAGGCATGAATAAGACAATCCAGTACAGATCCCTTCAAGAAACTGGGATAAAAATTTATGCAAGTTTTGAGGGCTCCTGTCTTGAGATATTAAAAGATAATCCCTGTCACAGGTTAGCAATTACTTCTTTACATGACAGCAATAGCTGTCTCTGAAATTTCAATCTTCATTCAAAAAATTGCCCTTTTCATACATATACAGGACACTTGAGAAATTTATTAATTTATTTAAATCCAACTCACAGATGAAAATACAAGATCCTGTCTGCTCACAGATATTATAGACCATAATACACCTTTTCAGAGGTAGAGAGGTACCCTCGGTGTCCTAGTAATTACAAACTGTCCACCTGTTTTCCCTGTAGGGATTTGAATTAAAACAATACTTAATCTCCTCCAAGGTGTGAGTCAGTGTGCCTGAGTTCCAGCCAGGAGACTTTACATTTCTGCACTAGATGAACTAATTACTGTTATCCCCAGTGCCTGCATAATTAGAAGAAAAATATCTCTGCTTTTCCTGTATCTCCACCTCCTGGGGTCCCAGAAGGAAACAATATCTCTTAACTGAAAAAAAAAAAAAAAAAGTCCTTCAATTCCTATCACACTGATATTCTTCTCTTTCACTTTTCCCTCACTCCAAGTTTTTAGGCAGAACTTTCCAACTGTTCTATTATTTATTTGGAGAAGAAAGACATTTTAAAAGCCTGAGTGCTGGTAGAATGACTTTCTCTATGATCCCATGATTGCCTCCATCCTACAGCTGTTGTGCCAGTGGGCTCTGCCACTGGACTACAGCCTCCCTTCTTCTCCCTTCAGAGCTCCCTGTGGGGAGCAGTGGGGAGAAGGTGCCCAGGGCTACTGATTTCACAGCAAGTCCATGACCTCCTCCAGCAACACAACTGAAGTGAAGGTTACTGTTAGCTCAGCACAGTTGAGGACCAAATGTTCTTATTTTAAAAGGGCTGATTGCTTTCAGCTTCTCAAGAGAAGAGGTGGTTGTTTTGTTCCAGGATGACATCATGGAGAGGGTCAGATGAATGACTTGGTCATCAGAAGTGTGTCTTCTCCTTACAGGAATTTATGTCCCTCCATATAACAGTTGTAGGGTTAATTACCATTTTTTTTTTTTTTTTTTTTTTTTTTTTTTTTTTTTTTTTTTTTTTTTTTTTTTTTTTTTTTTTAGTTTTTGTATACAGACTACCCATAACAGCCTTACATTTATGCTTTCCATACCTCATTGCATAATTCTCCTCCTCTTCCACAAGAATCCAATTAACACTTTCCATATATTCCCACTGCTCTTACCCTTTGGCAAGTTTGGTGGTTCTCCTTTGAGAGTCAGCAGACAGTGGTATGCAGTGGCCAGACAAAATTATTGAAACAACAGTATTCATTGTTCATAGTGCAGCAAGAAAACAATTTTAAAGAAAAAAATAGTTCAAAGTAGCAGCAGTTTACATGCAAGTCTAACTCAGCCTAAGTCCAGACATCAGTGACAGCCACTGACAAAATTCCATCTTAACCAGCCAGCTCAGGATGCCTCTGACTCTGTCTCTGATATTCAGAAGGATGGAAGTGTCCAAGCACTGAAGTAGCTCTTGAAAACAGGACAGACATATCCAAATCACCAGGAAATATTCTACTCAACTAAAAACAGATTAAAGATATTTTTGCTTTTAACAAAGGCAGAGTGTGTCCACACGTGTGTGCCCTCCCTCTACTTGTTCTGCCTGTTCAAGGTTAACATAAGCTTTAAATAACTTTGTTCTCTTTTAATTACTGATTTCATGCATTATTGGATAGCTCCAGACTGAAGTTTTCTCTTTCAAAACAGAGCTGTGATTTAGTTGTCCTTGCTTCTTCTTTATTAACAGAAAATAGATTCTTTTGTTCCCATAAATAAAGCACTTTTGTCCCAGAACACACTGCTTTGACACTGTGCTGATAAAATCTTCCCAATGTAGTTTGGGGACTGTTAGCAACCCCTGTGGCCCTGCACTGCCAGGCAAAAAGCTGTATTTCTGTCAGTCATTTTTCTTCTATCCTAGTGTTTCAGTCCCTGGTACTAAAAATTGTCAAACCTTAAAAAAAATTAATTGCATATACACTAGTGATCACTTCCATAGACAGGGCCTAAGGTAAAACACACAGATGAAACACTATGCATCTCCTTCTGACATTTTTTGGCAAATGCTATCCATGACATTGCAAATAAAATCACTAGGACCAGCTTCTCATTTTACCTGTGCCCTTCCAACCAGATCAGCAAATGGCATCCTTACTCTGAAGTTTTTGCAGGTCAGACAGGATCTCTGCAGAACAGAGTTATCCAAATAGTAAAAACAATTTATTTCATGACTGTAATATATAATACATAGTCTATAGTATATTATATACACCATCTAATATATAATAAATCTATAGTATTCTATAAAGATATATGTTTTGTATACACATATATAAAGTATATATGTATTATATACCTGTCTATCATTTATATATGGGTATCTTGGTTTTTCTTCCTTTTTTTTGCTATTCAACCACTATTACAGTTGCACTCAAATGTATACTGGGCTTCATTTTTCAGGCACCACCCACAGAAGATAATGTGGAAATGTCTGAAAATGTGCTACAGGTTCAAATAGTACCTCTGTGCCTCAGCTCTCAAACTCAGATGTCAGATGGGTGCAGCTCAGAGGAAGAACTTCCTTGGAAAGGAAAGAACCCTGAGCATCAGGGTTCAGGGAATACAAGCAAAATAACTTTCAACTCCAGACGTCTTCGATGTCTGAAACTTCTTGTTCTTAATGCTATAGTTCTTCTGAAGAATAATCCAAACTACTACTAGATGGGAAAACCTAGAACTGATATCTAAGCTGCTAGCACTGAACAAAAATTGATGCTTACCCAAGCACATAAAGTTTCTCAGGTAGGCCAATACAGAGTAGGGCAAAATCTTAACTTAGATATCCTACCCTGCCAGGAGCCATCATAATACCTCAAAATGCATTATTTAATTCATTACCTTGCATAATACTGGACCCATAATGCAAAATAAGCGATCTAAATATTTTAGATATTATTTTTATCCTAAATTTATATATTATTCATCATCACTGGTAGTATGAAGGCTCACTGGAAGAGATGTAAGAGATGTGAAGGAAAAATACCATATTCTTTCTTAGCAGTGAGCTGCATTCATATCTGGCTGTTCCCCAACTGAAATAATACTCACTGAAAACCTGAGTGTAAATTTTGAAGGTTTATTTAGAAAGAACGCATTCTACCTGCAATTTCTAGAGAAAAATGAAAAAGCTAGTTTAAAACATTTTGAAAATAATAGAAGAAGTTAACCTCATATGCCACATCTGAGCCGTTCCTGTGCTATTCCAGTTGAGATGATTGACAAAACAAGTATTTGCAATGGGAGACTGCAGCATGACAGGAATTCATGTGAATGCATTATAACAGTCAAGTGTTTAATCACTTTTCAATTCCTGTAAAACAAAGACCATTTTCCAGCATTGTCTGAACTGAGCTTGCCATAGTCAACGGGTGTTCAACTCCTTTGCATGAGACAATTGAGTTCACCACCCTGCATAATGAAGACCTACTGTTTTTTAGACTATAACTCAGCAGGTGATTGAATATTACCCACTTCACAGAAAAAATACAAGTAAAATGAGCTCTTCAGCTGTAAATAATTTGGTCAAAAAAGAGAAAGCAAATGTATTTCTCAGGTAACAATCTCAGTTTTGCTGCATGGTGCAGCAATTTTCCCTAGCCAGTCATGGATTTCTTATCATCAGCTACCCCAAAAAGGGAATGTTAAGGAGGGGTTTTGTGGAAAGTCTCATTACTTAACTGAGCATGGAAATTGATGTGAAGAGTTCAATACAGAACATGGCCTGACTGTATCTTCTCCCCAGCACAACGGGAAGAAAGGGAATACTGAAATAATCTTGTCATCTAGAAATAGCTTTTCCTTTTTCTTCTTTCTCCCACATCCTAAAGTTAATCCGGATGGTTTGACAGCCCTGCAAATGCTCTCATGGGCTCCACCAGATTTTAGTTTACATTTATAATGCAAAATGGAGGGTTTAGATTAAGTTTTGATTTTAGAATATCCATAATATTAAAAAGGCCTCATAATCAACTAATAACAAAATTTATCAACTAATCCCTTCCTCCAGAGCCATTCCGATCAGTCATTTAAACCCTGAGGTTCTAACAGATGCCACCATGACAGATTTCTTTCCCCTCCATGTTGTTTTGATTGACACAGATTTTTTCATTTGGGTAAGAATTGCATTTGGGATTTCCATGGCATGTAGTTAAACTGGCTCATTTTTAATGTTAATTTCCTGAAAATAATTGAAAACGAATCCATACTTTTAATCTGTGTCAGGTGCTTGCCAATGATGGCCTTTTTTTGTTGTTGTTGCCATTGACACACATGATGATCCAGGAAAATGTCTGGTTCCTGTGGTTCTCTGCACAGCCCTGGCTTTGTGAAATAACTGGTTTCACTTAGCCAGGTTGTTCACAGTCATTTACTGGAATGCCACTCACTGTCCTGAGGCAGCTCTTTGGCATTCTCAGTCTCCACTTGGAAGCCCACCCACCCTGATCAGTGGAACTGTAGCAAATTTGTCTATTCATGAAAATACCATGTCTTTATAATATATAAAATACATGGATATTTATGCTAATTTTTTTCCTCTGCAGTACAGGTTATTCCCATATTACACTGGGTGAGAAGGTTTGTAGGAAAAAGTAATGGGTTTTATGAAGCCAATATAATTTCTTTGAAAAATCAAACAGGGCCTTCTTCAGGTCTGAAGCAGAAGTGTTCATGCAAAGTGGTTTTCAAATATGGCCACAAGAATTTATCCTTCAAAAGTGACACATAATTTTCAACTTCTCTACAACCAGTGACATCCCTAGAAAATAATGCGGGCACCCTTCTCAGGAAATATCAAAATACAAATTAGAGTAAGTCTGCAAAGAAAATACTGTGTATATGTGCCTGCACAGACATCTCAGACAGAGGTAATAGTTCTGGCTTAGAAAATAGAATTTGCTTTTCCATAACACAGTGACAACTTTTCTGCAGAAACCCACATCCCTGAGTAGCACAAATGTGCCCCATAGAGTTCAATACAGCCTCATCGTGGCTTAAAATTTGGTGTATGTTTAAATGTGCTCCTGGGGTATTTAAAACACTTTCATTGTACCCCACCTGTTAAAAGCAGATCACAATAATTCTAGAGACTAAAAGAGTCACTGTTAAGAAACATTTTAAAAGCATTTTTAAAACACTTTACCTCTTTGTTAGAATTATTTTAATCGTTGCTGTCAGCCCATTTCTCACAAGTGAGTGAGGGAAAATGCTTTTGCTTAGCATCTGTCTCCTCTTTTTCTGGCCCACCTCCAGTTCCATCTCTCCAGGACTTCTTAATCACTGTTAATAGGCAGCTGCAAGGCCTTTAAAACAACCTGGTTTCATACCAACTGACTGTAAGCTCTACAGCAGTGTCATAACCTCCCATTTTTGTTCCTAAGGACATGCAATTCTTTTAACAGTTTGAAAATATTTGATCTTTTCAGTTTTTAGAGGGCCATCAGACAGACTGTTTACAGCTAGTTGAAGAGAAAGAAAAAGAAGCTGGCTGCTCATGAAAAAAAAATGCCCTTACGTGTGGAATTAGATGGAATTTAGTCATGACAATTCATGGAGTTTGGTGTCTGATTTTGCAAATTTGATCCTGTACCAAGAGACTGTACAAACTGAGTTCAACTTGGGCATGACTGTGTTGGCAAAGCCTTGGTTTTCAGTGGCATCTTCAGAGGCTGTTCAAAACACAGGCTTCTCAAACACTGTTCAAAACACAGCTCTCAGAGCATTATGGTTCAGGCTTTTCAGCAGAGGGCAAATCACCTCAGCTGAAGACACGTTTTGAGGGCACAGCCATCCTGTGGGGATGTTCAGACCCAAGGTCAGCTGGAAGCTGCAGAATGACCATTGCTTGTACCTGGATCACAACTTTCCCCTTACAGCATACAGCCTGATGTGGCTGCTGTGTTGGCACAAGGGACACTCTCTGGCAGGGGTTGACACAGCTTTTTGCTGCAACCCAACAGGATGGTCTAAGTCAGAGCAGAAGGTTTCTCTGCCATATTTTCAGGCTGGCCATCCAGAGCAGAAGGGTGAAAAGGGCTGTTTAAGATGAAGTGTCTGCCTCTCTTCTCCCACCTTCACACCACCATGTGAAGCAGCTTCTCTGACCCGGTGAAGTTAAGGTAAAAGACAAGAAATTCTAGGCAGCAAAATCCCTTGAGCCATATGTTTTGCACACATCACGCACTTGCCTCCCTTCCCACCCCCCAGGGCTCTGAGATGTCCACATCTTCTGGAACTGGCTCCTGAGCTGAAACAGAAGGGGTGCTGGTGTGTATTTAATGTGCAAATACTACTGTGTAATAGTGACAGGAGTATTGCAAGTGACCTATGAGGTGAGGTGAAGCCACTATCCAACAGGAGTATGTTACTCCTTCCCTGTGTGAATGTACTGATCTGTTAGGAGAGAGCCATGGGAAAGGTGGACAAGGATCATACCATAAATCCTGATGACCTGCTGCAAGCACACACTCATGAGGGAGCGACTCAGCCATCTGCAAAACCAGTCAGGAAGACACAGGCTTTTCTCTGAGACTGGTGTCTGGGAGTGAAAAAAACAGCCAGAGAGCTTCCAAAGGGACCTTTCTCTAAAATATCATGAGACAAATGATTTGAGTTAATGGTACCAACCTTGTCAGCCCAATTGCAGAACTCAGCAGCACTTAGTGCTTAGCCTACTCAGGAGCCTTCTGTAGCAGTGCTTTCATGCAGCCTTGCTATCTATTAGGCACATCTAAATTGCACACTAAGGATAAAACAAATAAGAGAGAGGAAAATGGATTTGTAAAAATACATATTATCTATGCAATTTCTTTTGCCACTTGGAGATCTTGAAAATTGGATTTTTCCTTTTTTTTTTTTTTTTTTTTTTTGTAGTATAAGAGTTTTCCTTAAGCACAGAATGTAATAGTCTACCAGATTATATCATTGTGTAATCTGTTATTGCACTGGCCTTCTCAGAAGGTTTTATAATGATTTTATTTTATAGGAACTCTGAGCACAGGAGAGGAGAGGGACTGGCAAACCTCTCTGCAGTTCTGAGCTGGCAAATGTGTTTGTGATCCACAGATGTTTGTCCTCTATCTCTTGCAACATCTTAATGATGCAGCTCACTGAGCCCTGCCACTTGCCCCTGAATTTTCCTCTCATGCTTCCCCTCAGCTTATTTTCACCTCATTTAATAACTATTAAGATAATGCTGCTGTTAGAAGCCAGTAGGGGCCCATTGCTGCTTTCCTACATCCACTCTCTACCCTGATACACTCACCTGTCTGCATCAATTGAGCTAGTTAAGAGAAGGCATTTTCTAGGACACAAAGATTTTAATAGCCAGTTTTGTGCCCACAGTAAATCAGCCTCACACTGCGCTATGCAGTTTCTCCAGAAGTTACTGGCTTAGCTCAGGTGAGGAAGTGCTGGGTAAGTAGCCAAACCTCAAGGCAATTTTCCTTTTTCCTTTCCTTGAAGACTCTCCAGAGCTGTCATCCACCCGGGCACAGACCTACCACAAAAAGATAAGCCTGTCCAGCTGAGCTTAGTTTTCTTCAGTGCTACAGACTCATCTCTGGCTCACAGCAGTGGCTTTTCTCACACTTGTCAAGCAGCCTTGACCCTTGAGGCACTGTGCTGGGCCATGATGACAGTTTCACATAACCCTGATAATTAATGCCTTTTGGATCACTGGTTATTTAAACACAACACTTGATGAATGCACATGGTTCATTTTTAAATATGATTATTCAGTACAGCCACAGCAAAACCCAAATTAAGGTGTTTCTTTTGCTTTTAATTCCTGCTTTAGTGAACCAAAAGATCTTCTATGAAGAAAAAAATAATTTTAAAAAGGAAACATCCTTGTTAACTGCAGCAGGTTTTGCTCCTTTGGTTAGTGACAGTGCAAGTCACTGTGACTGGAACTATGGATGGGTGTTAAATGGTTGCCACAGACAGGTGATGTTGTTGTACAAACCAATGATCCAGCATCACATTCCAGAGCAAACTGTTCTACGTTAGTAAGGAAGGTGGGCCAAATTCATTCACTCTGCAACTCACAGCCTTCTTGTCTCCAGACTTTCCATTTATTTTTTATATCTGCCAAGGGGGTAGTTTAGAGAACATTACATTATCTTAACATTGTATTCCACTGTCAATATTCCTTAATTGTAGTAATAATACATAATCAGCCATATACATACGAATTAATATATTACCCATACAGCTTCAGCACTAACTTCTGTTACACCCCAACACCAGTCATGCTTGGCTGCCTCCTTACCTGAGTTTCCAGATATGAAATTCTTTCTGTTAAATGCTTGGGGTCTATGTTATTTTTGTAATAGGAGCCAATGATGTTTCTGTCAGAAACACAGAGTTTTATTGTGAAATCTCTAATTTTTATATGAGATTTCCAGAGGGCTGAAGAGCCCAGTGCTGCAGCACATTAATGAGCTGGCAAAGGGTGAGCTCTTGGGATGCTCACCAACACAGAGGAGTTTAGGGACACCTGAAACTACCACTCTCACTGTCTCCAGCTGCTACAGAATCTGCTGAAGATTTTACTGTTACTTCTTTTTCTGAGGGCACTTGTATGTGTGGGAACAGGCATTGCTCCCTAAGCAGAGGGGAGCAATTTTTGAGAGGGAAGGAAGAACACAAAGAGTCAAAAAATGTGGGGTTTTGATAAAACCATTTTTCTACAATAGCAGTTAGGCAACAATTAAGAGCCAAGTGAGAGAGCTTCTCAGCTGGCCTTGGGGCAGGGCAGCTTCAGCCAGTCACAGCTACTGATCACACACAATTGTGTGTGATTTAATGCAGTGTTCCACATCCCACCATCCATTTACTGTCCCCCAGCCACATAAGGGCTACAGAAGCTAAACCACGTGCCAGAGTCCCACCCATCAGAGTTACAGACTTGCCCCCAAAGCCACTCTGAGCCAGACGAAAAAGGCCAGTGGGGTCAAGGAAGGGTAAAAATGGTACAAACACACCGTGATACACACTTGTTCTAGAAGGGTAGGTAACACTAGTGCAGGAGGAAACAAAAATCAAACAGTGAAGATCAATATCTTTCATCTGTCTCTGCAAAAGCTTTGAATGACATCTGCTGAATGACAGTATAACTCAATTTTCAAATTCCTATTTTAATTGCTACAAATGGCAAGCAGAATAAATGTCTGGCTTTTTCCTGTGTTTTGTAAAGGTGAAATGGGGGACTGTGAAAGGGGGTGACATTGGTGAATGGACTAACTTTGAAGTTATAAAGAAAAATGAACAGGGGAGGAAAAGAGAGAGAATTGGAAGAAATGGAGCAAGAAGAACATTATTTTGTGTAAATTAAATTTAAATAAAAAAGGATGACACTGGCTCTAATCTTGTCATGATGAAGTATTTTAAGGCCTACAGTAATAAGAGTATTATATATAACATGACTACCCCATGACTATCAGGTCCACCATTTTTCTTTTCTAATAATGAGGATGCTGATGGGCATTTTTCAAGAAGACAAATAAACATCCTTTTTATTGACCAAAAATGGCAGCCTTAGTCACGTAACATCTTCATAGTCCAGCTGCATCAAAGTTAGGAACTGTGAAATCTGTCTAAAAAGTGCTAGAAAAAGCCTCAGAAGTATTAGGTTGCCAATCGACTGGTCTTTCAATGCTCCTTAAATAGCTGGGCAGAGCTGAGGGCTCTTTTCCATGCCTTGTTGTTTTCATATTGCTAGGGAAGTTGATTTCTTCTGCTCCAGTCTAATCAAGCTCAACAAGACTTGCAGGGAAACTCCATCTGAACAGTGATAGCCATAAAAGAAAACCACAAGCCATCTCTGCCTGCAGATTTTCCATGGATGCTGGCACCAATGCAGTGGGTGGGTTCCTCCCAAGGGCCAGCAGACATTGTCACCTCAGAAAGGGAAAAAGAGTATGGAAATATTCAATCACATGCATAAAATCTGGTAATGATGCCATGAAGAGCAGCTGCAAGGCAAGACAGGTAGTAGCCACAGAGGCAATTGGTTTGTAAAATGGAAAACAGGCAAAATCTTACCTCTGGTCTCCTGCAAGATAACACAGTGGGCTTCAGGGAAGATACAGTAAGATATTATTAGAAGAGAATAGAAGTGAAAGGATGATTTGTGACTCTAAGGAAAACTGTATAACTTACTGTCACAGGATGTTGAACTCAATGGTATACATTTGTTCAAAAATATTTAGACTTGTTCACTCACATTCAAATATTATTAAATATGACAGTTTGGACACAACTGCCTTGCCAGAGAGTGCCTGAACATCATCTGGTGTTCATTGTCAGATGTGAGACATTTCATACTGGCCCTTTCCTTTACACACATTCCCTGTGAATTGGCCAGTAGGTAAGAGCAGAGACAGGATGCTGGGCTAGATGAAGTTCTAGTCTGACCTCCTATGGCCTCTCTCCTGTTCTTAGGAGGACAAGTCCAGGCTAAAGGTATAAAAAGGCTGCATGGCAGCCTATATTCATTGCAGTAAGTAGCATGCTAATCATGCACCCAGATGCTAAGAAGTAGCTGCCCTTCAGCTCTCCAGAGTCTGAGCAGAGAAAATCAGCCAGACAACCACAGAGGTGCATCCTTAGACAAAAAGATCCTTACTTCAGAGGCAGACTCATAAGCTGTTCCCTTGTCTGCCCTTGAGGGAGCATACACACAGCCCATTGTTGGCTATGTCTGTGAGCCCCCAGTCCCTGGAAGCCTTCCCTGCATGCTCAGTGTCCTGAAGCGTGAACAGCCCAGAGCAATTTCCATCAGGCAAGTCACAGTCCATAACATGAACAGAGCAAGATTTTCTAAGTCCAGGGCTTAAAGCGGGCCTCTAGCTCAAAAAAGTACTTGCTTGCACTGTGCAATCTCTAACATACTTTCCTATAGGGTTAGTACTGACTTTTGGCTAGAACATACAATTGTTATACTCACCACTGATTTTTCCCATTCCAGGGAGACAGTTGTACACATAAGCAAAAACTTCCTGCATTCCATACAGAAGGAAGAGAAGTATTTTCATATGACAAACTGTTTCCAGACAAATGCAGATATTTGACTGAAAATTAAATGGAAGCAGCAACTTCCACTATGGGTTAAACTTTAGAGAGAGAGTTCCTTTCAATCCTTTCCTATTTGGGAAGCCCTGAGTACTTTCCCGGGGATGCATGTGTGGATGGATTGAATCTAAGTCTGCTGGTCGTCAGCTCACTGCAGTCCTTGGACAATGGTTCCATGCTCACAGGTTTTGGAATCACTGCCAGCAGCATCCTCAGCACCTGTCTGGTATACAGGGAGACACATTCCCTGGCAGCAGTAATGCTGAGCACCAGGGCTGGCCCAGGAGGTTATTGTCTGCCCTTCCTGCAAGTTTCTACTTCTGTAGAAAAAATGGGTGCATTGGGTTTTAACAACCCTCAGACTGTGATTTGTGGAATTGCTTTCGGAGTCTGTGTCAACATTCAGCACCGTCACCGCCTTGGGCACAGAGAAGCCCTTTGGCTGAGCACTGTGCCAGGCTTTGCAGAAAAACACATATTCTTGTGCCCCCTGTAACTGCTGGAGGCACCCTCCTTCACTGGTCAAAGGTGAAAGCTGGGAAGTAGGAGAAGCAGATGATGGATGCAGACACTCAAAGGGGAGGGGAAAGATAAGCAGGAAAGAGGACTGGAAGCTGGAGTGAGATCCTATTGCCCTCTGTCGATCAATCCAGTAACTGAGCTCAAGGGAGGCAGAAAAACGAAAAGGAATGGGTGAAGCTAGCAAAAACCAACAGGAACACCCTGCCTATGAGAAAACATAAGCTGCAAATCACGGAAAGATTCCTAAGAAAAGTAAAGCTGGTAAACAGGCTTTAAAAGGAAGAGTAGGGACAACATTTACTACAGATAGGGTGAGATTTATTGCATTCTGCAGTGCTTATTGTGGTAGCCAGTACTTACAGCAGACAATTTTGATACCTATGCACAAGATCTTTCACAAACGCTTGTGTTGTTGCAAAACATCTAAATCCACTAGCCTGAGTACAACCAAAGGGTTGAAAATGAACAGAGCAGCTTTCATCAAAAACATGTTGTCAGGAAACTATCTGCTGCTGCAAGATGAATTCTTTGATAGTATGTAATATTTTGGATATAAGGAAAAGTTTCAAGGTGTCTGAGGGGAATCCAGAACATGGCAAAATTTCCAAAATGAGATGCAGTCTTACCAGCAAGTGTCTGCTCTGCCTCTGAAACTATGATGCTGAAAAAAGCTTGAGGAAAACAGGATAAATGTAATATGGGTCGGTGACATAGACATTGCTTTTGTTAATTAGAATGTGAAACGAGTTGAATATTTTTTGTCTGTTATGACTATTTATGTGCATGGACGGAAACAAGCAGCTTCTTGAGCTTTCTGGTTAGGCTGTAACTGCTCAAACCCAGCCACAGTTTTAGCAAACTGAATACACAACGTCGACAAGGCAGCAAGCAAAAGAGGGGTCAGTGCACGGCTACAGCTAAAAGAAAAAAAGCACAACACAAGCTGTCAGAACTTGTCTTGGTGCAGCCAGAGTGAGACTGCAGACAAAGAGCTGGGGCTCAAGGACAGACCTGCCACCCATCCAGGAAGGCAGGGTCCTGAGGTTGCTGTCACCAAATTGATATGGAGTTGGTTGCACAGCTCTGGGCTGTAGGAGAACAACAACAAATATTAAAGTGACAGGGCTGACAAGTGAGCGGCTCTCTGGACCTTATGGAAACAGAAAGGCTCATACCTGAACCCGTAATTAAGGAAACAGACTGATCCCCAAATTGTCTGACCTACTCAATAATTCTCACTCATATTCAGTGCTGTATTTTCGGGTGGTCCCTGTCACCATCTAAATGCTGTCCTTTTCTCTCAGAAGCCCAGATCCACCAGCTGCACTGAACTGAATGGGGAATTGCAGTCTGGCCATGCTGTTCTCATTTCTTCTTTCACTTGTAGCTTCCTCATGCAAACAGCGACAGGAAAGCACTATGGGTAACAGCTTCATTTCCCATGTGAATTCATAATTTTCTTTTTTATTTCATTTTATCATGTTTGTTATGTACATGTACTGCACTTGTATGTTTTCAAACATTGACCCTGTCTCCTCCATGCTTCCAGGCAGCCTTTCCCCTGCCCTTCTCATTCTAGCAACTCTCTTGAGCTACAGACACATTCAGAAATGACAGAGCGTTGTCGTCATTCAAGAAACATTTCTGAAATTATTTTTAGAAGCTTATTCCATGAGACAAAAAGTCAAAAAGTGAGCTCCTTATCCATGATTACTTCATTAACTAATAATTCTAATGCAATTTGAGTGAGATGCTGGGAGATTAGCAAAGGCCGACAACTATACTCAAGGAGTTAAAAATAATCCGAGCACCAAATGTACTATAGGTTTATTGAAGTCTCATCACAGTATAGGAGTAACTTTTAAGAGAGAGGTTTAACTTTATGGTTAAAACACCAGGAAGCAGCTAAATCTTCATTTTTCTGGCCACATCAACACCATCTCTTGGTAGTGGCCACCTGTGAGATGCAAAGTCTGTGAGGGAGGGAATGGTGGGCTGGGCAGCTGTGTATGCAGCTGTCCTGAAGACACAGATACTCAGCTTCCATCCTCATCAAGCAGGAGTAGCCCTTCCTACACTTCTCCTGCCCTGTCCTATTTGTAGAAACATACCTGGGATGTGCCTTGAGTCCTGGAGATGGACTCCCTGGCAAATGTCTTACTGGGAAATGCAGCGGTGAGTAGCAGCAGGCAGCTACCTCCATGCATCAGGAAATGCTATGCAAGTCTCCAGGAAGGGCTTTCTGCTGAAGCATCTCTTGTGACATGGGTTTGGTGCTTCCTGATGAGCCCTGGGGCTGAGAGCAAAATGAGCAGGTTCCTCAGCAACTTTCAGGGCTCGAGGCAATCCCTGCCAGCTAAATAGGACGTGGAAGCACAGAATGGCCCCAGGGAGCAGGGAATCTCCTTCTGCCAGGCAGGTGAGCTGCCTGTCTTGGCCGGGGAGCTGCAGCCCTGGCTGGGCAGCTCCTGGGCCCGGGTTCGTGAGTGTCGGTGCCTCACGGGGCCCTGCCAACCCCGCCAGGGCCCGGCCCCACCGCCACCTCTCCTCCCCTCTCTGCCTCTGCTACCAACAACAAGCAGCAGGCACCACGTGGATTTGGAGATTGTGGAACTGTGAAGCTTACCGTAGGATAGATGACAAAAATGTGCAGAAAAAAACATCCACTTGCTACAGCAGGCCCTGGGTGGGGCTCAATTACTGCTGCTGGCAGGGGCCTCCCAGGCCCCTTGTCCGCTCAACCATCCAAAGGTAAGGCTGCTGTTTCCTTTCCATTTTCTCTTTGCTTGCTGTTTGGGTTCTCCTTCCATTAAAGAGTGGGTAGGGATGCATGAAAAATTAAAATGTGTTATTACTTACTCTCCTTCTGAACCACTTGCTTCCCTGAGGTTATTTGCTTCTTACCCTACCTAGTGACAAGGGCGCATTGTGCCTGGCATTCATTAATCTCCATCCCACACAAACCTTGCTGTTCAGGAAGGTTATCAAAATTAAAATACCAGACTTTTGTCTGAAACCGTTTCCTTAGCCATTATCACGCCAAGGATTATGAGCTGAAAGAAAGGGGGAGATAGGTGAGGGGTGGGAGAGGGAGGGACAGGAATTTTTTCAAAGGAAGGGAGAAGAGAATTTTTTTTAATTGGAAAGTGTGGTGATAAAATCACAGAATTAATGAAGTGAAAGAGCTCAAGGTCAGTGCAGTACCCAAAGATACTTTAAGCTCATTTCCTATCTTGGTTTCTTACGAAAACTAGCCAGTATGTGCATGTCTGTTTGCTTTGCCATTCCACTCTCCATGACTTCTAAACAGTCAAATCCGAGAGAGGAGTGGTGGCTCCTAAGTAAATTAATTTCTTCCCTTTTCATAAAATAGCCACTGGCAGAGATAGGGAATCAGATTCAAGCAATTCATTGTTTCTCTACCCACTTTCAATGCTCATCGATCTAACTGCGAAATTGTGCACAGCACCATCCCATGTTTTACCACCAACTCTGCTCCAGAGGGAAAGCTGTGAGGAGGGAGAATGGGGTTCATTTTATAACAACTGAGATTAGTTCTAACGAGAGCAGCCACTAAGTGCTGAAGGGCAACACCTGTCTTGTTGAAAAAAATGACTCAAGCAACAGAAACACGTCCACTGGAAAGTCATACAGTCATAGAATGGTTTGGGTTAAAGGGACCTTAAAGATCATTCAGTTCCAACCCCCCTGCAATGAGCAGGGGTACTTCCACTGGGCCAGGTTGCTCAGCCCCCCATCCAACCTGGCCTTGTCAGTTGCTTTTATTCCTTCTCCAGCTCGCAGAGCGACTGTGAACAGCCCTGAAGAACTGAGCTTGGAAATGGGGAGCATTCATAGGGATGAATGGCTCTGGTGAAATGAAATCTCCTCCTCCACAGACCATGTTTGGTCTGTGTTTTTGCTCGCAGACAGATCAGCATTGGAGAGCAGATGGGCTGGGGTAGAACCTGGCAAGGGCTGCAGGGAGGCACTGGGCTTGCTGGGTGCTGCCCCTGCTGCCCTGCTTCCCTCCTGGTGACACCAGGAGCTGGGTCCCCAGGCTCTGCCAGTGCATGCCAAAGGCACTCGCTTTCCAAATGGGAAACAGTCAGGCCTTGGAACAGTGCCTATGTAGGGGCAAGGCCAAAAGTAACAAAAGAAAGCATGTGTGTGACAGATTATGAATAATTGATTCTGGTGACAGCGATTCACATATGTGACATCACTTTTGGGTGCATTAGGACGCTGAGCATCCTTTGGGGGATATTAGGAGTTAGATGATCCAGGGAAATCAAAGATGTTAATGCATAATTTATTTTACAGGGGAAAAAGGAGACTAGAGCAGTCCACAAAATTATTATCATATCCCCTTTCTTTAGTTGTGTCTCCCAAAAAAGGGTGGTCCAGCAGAGGAATTCTTATAGAAAAATATCCACTTTCCATATGGAACATTTTTCTCTGTGAGTAAAATCCAAATTCATTATACCTTTAATTAAAAGCTCAGTCTTATGTAATTATTATAGCTCACTGGAGCAGGAGTCCACAAATAACAAGTCAATCAAAAAAGAGAAACACAAAAGGTGAAACAGATCGCTGAGCTTTATTCAGCAACTGCAAAACAGCTTGAATCTTCATGCTCAAACAATCCCTCTTAAGTTCAGTCCTGTAAAAATCACATTTCCTCTCTTAACCCCTACACCAATAGCATGTCCTGCAAGGGAATCTGTCTGTGCAGACTGGATTTGTTGGTGATACCACCTGCAGTGCCTGGCTGCTGGCTGCTTTCTGAGGCCGACAACACCTTTTGATGCCAGCCTTTTTCTCCTTTTTAGTGGATACTCTGCTGTCCTTTCTCTGAGTGAGTTTCTTTTGTTCCACCTCTCTTCCCCTCTGGTTTTGTTCCTCTCCTTTCTCCCCTAAATTGCACAACTTTCTAGCAGCTTTAATCTTCTGTTTCTTTCTTTCTTTTTACAGAATTTGAGTGAAAATGAAGAAAGCACCTCTCAAGAGAACAGGTTACATTAAAAAAGTTTTTTATTTTGTAATTGGATTAACTCTTCGATTGTCAGATATCATTCTATATAACACTCAGGCTAATGAGAATCACTTCCCTTACTCAGGTGTGTTGGCTTTGGTAGACATGATTCAAAGTTTCTTCTTGTCTTCATTGCAGACAGAGTATTTTCCCAAAAACACATCCATGGAAGCATTGCATGAGTCTCCACGCATGGATCATATATCATAATAATGTTATTTCAGTATTACATGGGACTTCAGTAGCTTTATTTTTATTTGCTACTCAACTGGAAGAGTCAAGAACTGAAGCTTCTTCCTGGTAACAGCTCCTTGGGATTTTGTATTGGCAAAATTTTGTATTTTGATTTGGCAAACTTTGTTAAAAGTGTCACTTTAGCAAGCCTCCATTGGAAGAAAACTTCTGCTAGGTCAGAAACAGTATGTACAGAAACCCTTCAGAAGTGCTGTTCGCCATGGACCTGCATATCTGCAGTACATGGAAGCTCCCTCCTTCCAAGCCCTGTCCAGAGGAAGCCTATGTGGATGGCAGCTTTGCTAAGAAAGGAAGGCTGGCACTAAGGACAGCTGTGTAACCTGAATTCAGCCGTCCCACGCATTATGCTGCAGTCACTGAGTCTGTGGGAGCAAGCAGGACCAGAGGGGTAATCAGGCTGTCAGGTGTGTGCAGCAGAAGCTGCAGAAGCCCCGGAGATTGGGGCTGTGGATTGGGGATGAGGAAGGACAGCCAGGCTGAAGCTGTTTACACCTCTGCTTGTGGACTTGTACATCGGTAGCAGATACATAATTTCAGACAAGCATCTGGTCTTATCAGGGGAGTGTTAGCTACCACATAGCAAGAAAGAGAGGATGTCTATATTAGCCCTGAGAGCATGTCTGTTTGGCTTGTAGACTTCTTTTATTTCCTGACATGCAACTAGCAAAGACTGCGAGCCAACATAACCCAGAAGCAAAATCCATAGGGATATATCTGCGTACATGTTATTAAGCATCAAAGGTAAAGTTAGACTAGCAATAACCCAAATAAAATGCATTGTGATTGAATAATTAATTGAAGTAATAATAAAAGTAAAGTAATTCTGACTCCTTTTTTTCATTCACAAAGCTCTTATTATGCAGTGTGAGAATGATCAGAGAACTAGAAAATTATCAGAGAACTAGAAAACACGACCTACAAGGAAAGATTGAACTAATTGGTACTGTGCAATCTATGGAAGAGAAAATGAAGTAGAGACATGATAAGGGTTTTCAAATACAGAAAAGGCTGCTGCGAAGAGGGGAGGCTTACGTTTTCTGCATCCATGATGAACAGGACAGAAACCAGCAGGCTTTATCTGACGCAAAAAAAAAATTCTGGCAAGACATTAGGTAGCACGTTGACTCAGTTAAGGACAGTAAAAACAGCAAATAGCCCACTTGGGGAAAGTCCATCTGTGGGGTTCTTAAAGAGGAGGTTAGAGGAATATCCATCAAGCTGTCTGGCCCTGCTCTGACAGACATTTTAAGGTCCTTTCCAGCTCTCTTTTCTATGATTCTACATGTTGCATGTATTTACAATGATTGTTTATATGACAGAAAGCCTGTCCCACCACACCACACTTAACTGTAACATTCTGTCATTGGCATCTGTCAGAAAAGTATCAAGCTGATCAGGCCCTTCAAGAACTGAGTACAAAGCAGAGATTGATATTGCTGAATGTTGCTTAATTCATAATTTGTGTCGGGCCTTGCTTCAGCGTAAACTCATAGGATAACATTGTAAGTGATGCATGATACACACATCATGTATAGGAGCCTCACAAAGCAGAGCCTGGGATAAGAAAGCATATTAACAATGCATTGGGCATCTCAGAATTACAGCACAATTCAAGAACTTGCTGTCAGGGACATATTATACAAAGCCAATACCATATTTCCAGCTGGAAACATCAGGAATCAATGTGCAACCATATTTAGCAGCAGAATTCCCCTGCTATCAATGGATGACCATTGGGACACCAGGCACAAGCAGCCTTCTCAACTGTACTGTACTGTGGGGTTCAAGAGAGGTCTGTCAGCCTTCTGCAGTATCACACAACAGCTTTATACAAGGAGGTTGTGAGAAATTTCATGACCAGTTAAAGTACAAGAGGAATTACAAACCATGGAGGACAGTTGCTACGTTCACTTCAGTTATTTTAAACTCTCACAGATATTTAATTTTGAAGCTTTGAATTCTCCTTTGCAAGAACCAGTGTTTCTTTGCAGACTCTCTAAGTGACTTGGGAGCCTAAATTAGCTCCTAAGTTATATGGTATGAGAACCTCCCTGTGTAATTATCCTGGTATTAGTCTGCAACACTATGTTTAACATCTAACTGGTGAGCAATAATTTACTGAATCCAGAACTGGTGATCTTTAAATTCAGACAAAGTTGCAGCAGTAGCTGGATTTCAGTGACATGGCTCATAGCCAGTATCTGGCCAGATCAGTGAGGCTCCTAGCTCAAATATCTAGAGAGTAAACTTGGCCTCTCGAAGCCCAGTGACAGCTTGCTCAGGAGAGAAGCTTGCAAAAGGAATATTAACCAGGTATAAAATCTGACTTTCTGCCCAGTCTTGATTCACATGCATGGGAGCTGAATATACACATATATGTATGTGTATATATGTATACACACACACACATATATATATATATACATACGTATATATGCATATGTATATGTATATGCATGTATGTATAAAAATGTAACATATAAAGTATTTGAGCTGTCTGCCACGTAGTGTGCACCTGGTTTGTGACAGACAGGTAGTCTTTGCAGCTTCAAGTTCATCAGAGATTTATGAAGGGGCAACGGACTTGCTGGTTGCAGGGCTGTAAACCCTTGATTCTCAAAAGAAAAAAATCGGAGAAGGAAGAAGTGTTTCTGAGTTTCACACAGCTCCTACCTAGAAAAGCCCCATGCAAGCTTGATAAACTGCACAGTGAGTCTTTGCAGGCACTCATCCCTCCTTAAACATGATGGGTAATGAAATGCCTTGGTGGGACAACAGTCCAAGAGCCTGTCTGGAGCAGACTCATTTGGCAGTGATTCTTTGCAAGTCAACACCATGTAAGAGCCCAACAGGCAGAAATGAGTGCATGAGATGTGCATATTATCCTCTCATCTCTTGCTGATTTACAGCACTTCACAGTCATTCTAGCAGAGACACCCACAGCTTCAATGTCTTATATATTTATGCAGGAAAACTTCCTAGACAGATATTTCTACCCTGAGGTTTAAGGCACACCATAAGTCTGCATCTGCTCAGCATGGATGCAAGAGTGAGGTTCCCTCAGACAAAGGTTTTTGCAAGCTATTATAGTGAGTCCTAGTTTTCAGACAGCAAATAAGCTGGTGTTTAAAGTCCTTTAGCAGATATGTCAAAGACATTAGTATATGCTTAAAGTTAACCCCTTTCTTGTCCTTAATTGCTATCTTTTCTTTCCTTTTTTTTTTCTTTTTTTTTTTCTAATAGCTACATCACATTCCTGCAGTGTAAATGGAAGATTTGTACTGATTTCAGTGGGATCTCAATGGCAGCTCTGCTTGCTTTATCTTTAGCCATGTCAACATTAGCTTTAATATCTTTGAATAGTGTGTGTGCCAACACTTTCTTCTATTTTTTTATCACCTCTCTGACTGATCTGCATGGGGATTTGCTGTCATCTGTGGGTAACTGATGGGCCTTGCAACAAAATTATATCCTTTGGCTCTTAACTGTCAAGAAGCTTTATTTCCCCCCCTCATTATTTGAAGGGTTTCAAATTCAGGCTACAAAGTAATTAAGGGCACTGGATTTAACATTGACTGTAACAGGACTATCCATCCAAATTTGACTTACATTACCTAATTTTGATTTTTCCCTGCAGAACATTTACAAGGCCAGGCAGGTGTATTATCTCTGCATACCATTCATTATCAAGCATGACTGGAACAGGTGGCAACATCCTGATGTGTGTTTAATGGAACAGACGTTCGAATGCATATTTCAAAACTGGGAAAATTATTTCCTTTGTAATGCTGTCAAAATATGAGCAGTGACAATTTCAGGGATATACTACCTCATCCCAAACTGCATCCCCCTTTCATGTGTAGCAGCTGCCAACCGGTATTTTACTTTTCAGATTTTTGTGGTCTTCACTGCTGCCTTGCTGTCTGTGCTTGGACAAATTACTTGAGTGGTTTCAGTGTGTAACTTACTTGTTTTGATCCAACAGCATGTGGCTCTGCCTGGACTGAATGACCCCTCCTTGACTGTTGCCTTAACCTTCTGCACCTTTCAATCCACCAGCATTTGAAGTCAGTGGCATCTGTATTTATATCCTAAGCTCAGAACACTGACCTGGAAGTTAGTCTTTTGCCAACTGCTTCTGCATGTCTGGGGAGATCACCTGCTTTTACAGGCAGTCCAGATGGCTGCAGCTGTGGATGGGAGCATCACTGTGTCACTTCTCTCAACTGAGGACCTACCCAGTTCCTGTGCCTTTTCAGAAAGGTGTACTTCTCCCAGCTGCATGCTTCCTTCTCCTAGGACAAACATGGAAAAGGCTAGAGAGTTGCACAAGAAGTGGAAGCTTATTAACACTGCAGATATTAAGTGTGTTTAGACATTTAACCCAAGTGCTGGTAGCCCAGTTCTCTCCATAATCGGAGGAGGGAGGTGTGCACTTCCAATGTGGAGTATCAAGGGGAAATGCCCAAAGTGCCCTTTGGTACATGACTTCTACACTTACAGCTCCAGCTTTCACTCAGTGCTCACGATGCCTGAGTTTCTAATCCTGCAGACTCAGGTCCAATTTTCAGCTGCAGCAAGCTGAAACCCTCAGAGAGTCTCATTGGTTTCAGCAGAATTATTTGACTGTGTAATGCAAAGGCTGAGTCCTTTTTTATAAAAAAAGCACAACTAATTTTGGTCTATTTAAATTCACAGTCCTTCATGCTCCTGAGAGTCATAGGAAACTGTTTTCACAGAAAGGGATATACAACAGCCTGATGAAGATCACTCTGAAGCCAATGACCACCTTTCTGTCTTACTGTTACAGGCAACTGCAAGTTTCTGGCTGACTTGACACCACAAATAAGGTGTTTTATTTTATTATCACTGTTTTAGAAGCATAAGGAATTCCTTATTTCCCTGAAAACCAAAAGTAGGTGGAATTAAAAGCATTGTATAAGTCAGTTTTCCTAATGGTAATATTAAGAGCTGTTTAAATGAGTCAAGGTATTTGTAGTAACTGACCTAATTCTTGAAACCAGGGGATATTTTTAAAAAGAAATTTAATTAAATATAGATAGAAGATGTATATTTAACCAGTATCAGATATTTCAGAAATTGAGTTATTTTTAATTCTATACTTTAAGTACTTCTTGATTCCTTTGAACTTTATTGTCAAATATGTAGAACGTTAATTAAGAAATTTCCTTCAGAATCAGGTCACAAAGTGAGTTAAAAACAACAGAACTTATAAAACAATATCCACCAACACAGACTCCTCACAGCTCTGAAATCTTAATGCCACAGAATACTGACAATAATTTTAACTATATTTAATCCTTCCCTTGTGACTTCCTTTTTGCCTAATCATGTTCCTACCCTATCAGCATAGTCACTAGATGGCAGGTGTTCAAACATAGTGTCAAAACATGGTACAAATGGATTTTAGCCCAGCTAAAATGGAGGATATAGGAACATCAGGCATTTTGAGGCAATGTACCAATAAAATGTCTCAAGAAGAATCAGTGACCATTGAGCCAGGTGGTAAACACATGTACCAAACATTCCAAATATATAAAGGAAAACGCTTCAACTGGCAGAGATTTTATTACGTAGTAATAGAAGCATCTCTGTTGTTACTGTTGTTGTTGGTTTGGCTTTTATGGGATTTTGCAAAGGGTTTTATTCCATTTTGTAAGCTGGAAATGAGTAAAGACAAAAGACATTTTTTGTTCAGCGCAGACACTGGACAACTGTCTCATACAGATGTGCTCCTATTTCCAGCTAGCTGTCTACCTGAAGGAGCCTAATCTGGGCAGGCTGGCAGCGTTTAGCACCTATTTCCTCTACAGCTGTTACACACCAAAACTTCTGATCTTCACCTTCATGTCTAAACACAAATGCTCTCAGCTGGTTCAAGATATTCACCTCTCATGCTTTTTCAAAAATGATCAAAAATAGATAAAAAATAAAAGAAATGCAGCAGAATGTTAAGTTAGTAAGAAAAATGTCTGGTCATATCTCTTTTTTTCACACTACACATCCAGCATAATGTCAGCTGCTTCCTTGAATTTCTCCTAGGATCAGGAATGGTGCAGAGATTGTACCAAGAGAAGTAAATAGCTAAGAAAGATTTGTGGCATTTGAAAAAAAAAAATTTAGAATTGTTTATACTGGTTTAAAAATTAATAAAGACATTGACCTATTAATAAATGACAATTAACTTTAATCAACCTGACCGGTGACTTAAATAATCTTGTTATTCACAGGTATGAAAAAGAAAAAACAAGATGTTGAGAGTTAATGAGCTACTTCTCTGCAACTTCTCAATAATCTTTGGAAACTCTGAAGTAACTGGGAGAAAAACCTTTTAGTTCATTCCTTTCTCTTTAGAGTTACTCAGTGATGCTCTGGACACGCTCAGAGTTTGGATGATGTCCTCACTTAAAGCTTCATGCAGACCATAGAGCCTCTCCTTTGAAAACTGCTCTGTCTTTTGGATGTTTGTCTTTCCACTGGCTTTCATGGGCTTCACTCAAAGAAAAGTCTCCATTTTTCCTGACAAAGACTGGAGTGATTGCCACCAATTACTGGAAATTTATTCAGCAACCAAATTATGTCAGCAAACACCCATGCAATAATTTTTTAATCCTGACTTAGTCATTCTCTCAGAAGGTCACAATTTTAAGCAGTTGACTGTAATTTGTGTGCTTTATTTTCTCCATGGATAATTCATTAGCTAAGATGTCCACCTTTATTTACTACACTGTTGTGGGACTGGTTGGTTCCTGGGAAGTGCAGGTCTGACTCCATGTGCTGAACATGAGGATCACACAGATGATTTGTCACAGTGTTGGCTGCTCAGATGTTGCTGGCAGCTTCCTTACTGCAAGTTGCTTGTCTCAGTTCCTTGATCACAATGAACCTGCCAGGTGATAAACTGATTTAAGTGGCCATTTTGCATGACTCCACAATATCCACAAGATCTCCTCAGATTAAAAAAAAATAAAAAAATACATCACACACCACCTCTTACCCTCCAAAAAAAGACCTAGCCAGACCCAAAAGAGCCAAACAGACAAAAAGCAAAGTTGACTATGAAGGACCCAGCCATAAAAAGCATAAGATAAGAGATACTGATGGAAATCCCAATTAAAGGCTGTATCACACTCACTGACAGTATGCCATAAATTTCACTGTCTGTATGGCACAGCAAAGAAACTCCACGTTCTGTAAATCAAGTAACTTAGAAAGTGGGGGAGAAGTAGACACCTACAAATCAAGCAAACCTACACAGGCACAGTGTGGAGGGGAGTCAGGACTGTGAGGTCCAGAAGGTCTCCTAAAGCAAAGAAAATGGTTCCCTCTGGCTGTGTAAAGGTCTGTGAAGCACTGACTCTTGGTCTCGAAGATCCTGCCTAGGCTGACTCAGAAACACTGTCTTCAGAGGGGTCACGTTTGGTGCGCGGTACAAGTGAAGTGTTTTTAGGGAAGAGTAGCATTGTGATGTGAAAGGTGGCTGGACCCTCCTCTCCCCTACCTTGTCTTCACCCAAACCTGCATTTTCCAGCTGGAACTTCTGTGAACAGGACCCCTTCCTCCCTGTCCTTGCTGCTTCCCTTACTAACAGACGCCATAAGAGCATTCAGCTCACACAGATGAAACCTAAATTCAAAGAGCACAGTCTGTCAGACTGAATAAAACCGGAGGCTGTCTCAGTGCATAAGTGCTGCTGTACCTTTGCCCAATTTACAGTACATTTTGAAATGTACTTTAATAACAGTCTTTTTCACTGCAGTCAGTTATAGTGGTCATTAGAGTGCTCTGCATCAGCTTGATGCGCTCATGAGCCTGAATAGTAGCAATTTATTACCCACGGGGCCATGCAGCTTCAATCTCCAGTGGCACAAAGAGTTTTCTTTCATTACTATAGAGACATTTCAGTGCGTTCATTCACCTTCCCTGAAGACAGCCAGAGTGCCCCAGTGAGAATTAAGTACACAAATTTTCCACACTCTATGATACACCTACCAATTTTTCCGCTGCTATTTTGTAGGATTTAGAAACCATTTTCTGGGGGAAAAAAAATAAAAAATTCTGAAACCTGACAGTTTTGGCAAGGGCTGGCCACCTCCTTCAGTACACCTTCCTGCCCCCAGCAAGCTGGGTAACCCAAAGTTCTTTCCTAGCAGAAGCAAACCCAAGAAGGATACTCTGGAACGCAAACATCTCTTATATTCTGTGAGTGAGATAAGGGTCACCAATGCAGCAGAGCAGTTCCTTACCCAAGTGATATGTCTTTTGACATTGCTGATGACTCAGGCCTCCCTAAAAGCAATGCTAAATGATCCCTGCAGTCTCATAGGCAATACCAGCATACCATGTGCTGGTATGACATGTTTTTCTGAGTCATCCACTGGTTTTGGGCAATGCTGCCTACATTTGAACTATTTATTTAAGACACATTCTGACTATAGACAAAATATAAACTGATATATTTTTCTTTAGCCAGCCTTATCCATAATCAAAATCATGTTGCTCCATTTTTAAGCTTTTCAAGCAAAATATAGAGAGTACATGAGCCTCACCAGCAGTATTCCCAAAGATTCACAGATCCTTCCAACAAATCAATGAATATCTGAGAGACTTATGAGAAGGGAAAATACAGTTCTAAGACCATTGCAACTCATTGGGGTTTTATTCTCTAGGACTGAGAGTTGACTGAATAATGAGTCAGTCATAAAGTCTGTGGCCTGTACTAAAATCAGACAGGGATGAGTTGCCTGCTCTAATGTGCTCATTAGGGACAGAGTAACTACATCCTGGTATGCTTGAATAGAACAATTATTTTCTGCTGCAATTGAAATGAATTATCAAATGCCAAGTGAAAAGCTCTGTTCTGAGTCATCATTCATCAGGAAAGATTTGTTCACAGCATTATAAAAGCTTGCAGGATCAAATGTTTATATAGAACTGCATTATTTGTGCCAGCAATCAACACTTGCAGCTCTTTCACACACCTAAAGAAGCTTGCTTTCATCTTTCCTGCCAGCACTCGGAATATACTTCAAATTATTGTTATCAAGATGTAAGTACAGCATTGTTGTTTTCACTGGTATTTGCTTCACCTTTTTTGAATTTTCCTGCATGGCAAAGTTATGAAAAAACAGTGGATTTGGCAGTGTGTACCCACTGGGAACCTCAGCCAATGCATCCTGAGGAACCCAGACAGGAACCCATGTCCAAGATACCATCCACAGCCAACTGTAGACCTGTTTGTGGTAGGCTAGGAAATCCCAATGGACTAAAATCCATCTGCTTTTATTCAAAGGTTAAAGTGGCCTTGCCCAGCCCTTAAAGGTTAGAGGGCAAGCTGTAGTATGTGTGGTGTTGGAAAACAAAATGAAACTTATGCTATTACCAGGCCCTCATTGTCAAAAGACAAAAGGAAACAGCAAAAGCAGGCTAAAAATGAATCATATAAAATTTACCATAGTTCTGCTGGATTCTTTCTTATTTAGCTGAAGACAAGGTTGATATTACTGCTGAATTTATAAGCTTTATTAAGTAAATTACATTGAAAGATAAGAAGCTATGGAAAGTAAAATTAAAAAAAAAAAAAGAAAAAGAAAAAGAAAAAGAGGGTTACATTATACTAATAGAATTAAATTCTGGGAATTAACATGCATAGTTTAAAATTTTATCAAGTACAAATAATCAAACTTGTTAATTCATTTCTTCTAGGCACAAAATTGCAATTAAACCAAAATTATCTCCTTGGTACACAGTGGATGTACTACCAGAACTAAAATGGTGGAACACTATGCACCAGTTTTTGCATGTGAGGAAGTCACAGGTTTGCATTATCCAGGAAACAGCTTTGACCGAGACACCGTTCAATACCTAGCAAATAAACCTTATATTAAAAGCACGTACACATGCTACAGTTCTGCTACTAACGCTTTCAAGTCACATACCCAATGGTTACCTGCTTCAGGCAAATCCAGGCAGGCACTCCAGAGCCTTCTCTTCAATCTGGGACACACCCAAAGTGGCCTCTCACGTTTTAGCACAGTGTGGTCATCCTATGGGCCTCAAGCCTCTCCTGTGAGTCTGCTGGAACACCTTGCCTCCAGCTCCTGCACTGCCCTGGGAATCCTCCTGCTGTCTCAGGCTGTTCTTGGATTTACCACCACAACGTGGCCACCCTTTTCATGCTTTGTCTTAACACTGCCTCAAATGCTGATTTGCTGGCTGGTTCACACTCGCTTTTTACTTGGTGCCCTTTTACTTGCCCCAACATTTTCCTTTGAAATTAAAGACTCAATACCTGAGCATTGCTTTTTTGCTACAAATCTTCATTTAGAAAACAGTTTTGAGGTAAAATCTGTCAGTTCCCCACAGCTGTGGGCCCCCTGCTTAGAATGCTGGCACACTCTACCCAAGGGGCTCTCTGGGCTCTGCTCTAACAGGACGAAATGAGGGACAGCAGAAGCGGACAAGGAGAAGAAAAGCTCCAGGTTTCCCTCCTTGTTTTGTAACGATTTTCCTGACTCCCTGTCATTCATTCTACTAAGGACTAGTTCTCAGCAGAAAACTCTGAATCTTTCAAAATACCCCGAAATTTAAAGACGATAATGAATAAACAAATACATAAAAATGTTTGAGGCGAGAAGGCAGTTTCAGAAATTTTGCAGAGAAAATGAAGGGGAGTAGAGGGGTAAGGGACTAAAGAAGCACTTCCCCCCAAACCCCTTTCCTGTCCTGCCTCTTCCTCTGGCTACTGTTCGTGGGAATGGGAATCACGCGGCTTAAAACTGTCGTGATCCTGACATAGTACCAGATGCTTTGGCTGAAAACTAAAGCTGTGTTCTGGGCAGCTACCACCCCCACAGCTGCTGGCCTCAGGCACGGCACTTTCAGAGGAAGGCGCTCTCGGCAGGGCGGGCAGGCCCGGGGCGGCCGCGCTCCCTGCGGGCCCGCACGGAGCCGGCGCCATGCGCGGGCGGACGCTGCCACCTGCCGGG